>CANNZV010001345.1:0-162125 GCA_947561585.1 Caprella mutica
CACAACCCTTATCATGATACTGTATATACACTGTATAGTGTATATGTCACAGTCAGGATTCTGCGATGACTATATATAGCAATCAATATACCAACCACAGACTGTACTTAGTTTTTAAATTTTAATTATCACATTTTCTAGAAAGAATGCGAAACACACCGAGTGTGTTTCAAATTTATTCAATATTGAAAGAGTAAAAAACAATTTTACTGTCAATATCGAATTAGATACAATTACATACGAATATAATTCAGATCATTGGAATTTTTCGAATTTCTGTATCCAAATACACCAGACTACCGTATAAAATTTATTCAATAAAATCAATGTATTCAATAAAATCAATTTATTCAATAAAATCAATTTATTCAATAAAATCAATTTATTCAATAAAATCAATTTATCCAATAAAATCAATTTATCCAATAAAATCAATTTATTCAATAAAATCAATTTATTCAATAAAATCAATTTATTCAATAAAATCAATTTATTCAATAAAATCAATGTATTCAATAAAATCAATGTATTCAATAAAATCAATTTATTCAATAAAATCAATTTATTCAATAAAATCAATTTATTCAATAAAATCAATTTATTCAATAAAATCAATTTATTCAATAAAATCAATTTATTCAATAAAATCAATTTATTCAATAAAATCAATTTATTCAATAAAATCAATTTATTCAATAAAATCAATTTATTCAATAAAATCAATTTATTCAATAAAATCAATTTATTCAATAAAATCAATTTATTCAATAAAATCAATTTATTCAATAAAATCAATTTATTCAATAAAATCAATTTATTCAATAAAATCAATTTATTCAATAAAATCAATTTATTCAATAAAATCAATTTATTCAATAAAATCAATTTATTCAATAAAATCAATTTATTCAATAAAATCAATTTATTCAATAAAATCAATTTATTCAATAAAATCAATTTATTCAATAAAATCAATTTATTCAATAAAATCAATTTATTCAATAAAATCAATTTATTCAATAAAATCAATTTATTCAATAAAATCAATTTATTCAATAAAATCAATTTATTCAATAAAATCAATTTATTCAATAAAATCAATTTATTACTTGAGGTGTAGTAATAATTTCCCCAAAAACATCAACAACAACAATCAGGAGATGTTCTAGAGCGGTACACAACAAAATTTGCGAAAATACAGTGGAACTCCTCTATAAAGCTATCCTCTATAGCAGTGCTTCTTAACCTGGGTTCGATCGAACCCCAGGGGTTCGGTGAGTCAGTTTCAGGGGTTCGGCCACTTGGTTCATAATGTTTCTTATTCATATGCGAAATTAATGTTCTGCTCGTTTTGATAATTGAACAATTGATTTATGGCACAGTTCTTTACCAATTCATCATATGCAATAGTTATGTACTTATGTTTGTATTCGACACATTTAATTTTTCCAACTACAAGGGCTAGGTGAAGGCATATTTGGAGCTTGCATGGTTCGCTCCTTCAAAAAGGTAAAGAACCACATGCTCTATAGATAATGTAGTGTCCTGAATAAGGAACCAGCCTCTATAGTGAACAAATTTTCTTTAGCCTGCCATGAAATCACCTTTAGATTTATAAGACTGATAGTCACTCATAGAAAATTTGTTCACTATAGAGGCTATCTTCTTTACTCAGGACTGTACATTCACTATACAAGATTCCATTATAGATACGTTCTATACTGTATCACCGTTTTATCATGAAGATAATCTAGCAAATCTCCCATTATAACATTATTAATACTCTTAAATTAAAATATTTCCTTATGATTAAATAGTACACCATCAAGAAGTCATTGATAGAGTGCTAATTCGTAATAAGAAAATGAGACCAATTAAGTAAACGGGGACAGTATTTTTATTGGAAATTAATTAACCATCTTCCTCTATTAATTTAAACGTGTGTATGTTTAAGAGTATATAAATTCAGTATTATTTTAATAAATGCATCATATAAAATGAGACAATTTTATTCGAATTTATAATAAATCATTTTCCTCATTTACTTCAAACGGTATTCATTATTTTTTTTAAATAAAAACAAAGTGAATAAAAACATCATGCATCACGATAACTTTCACTTCTTAATCTTCTATGGCCCCACCATAACTTTCCCTTCTCAATCGTCTACGACCCCACCATAACTTCCCCTCTCAATCTTCTATGGCCCCACTATAACTTTCCCCTCTTAATCTGCTATGGCTCCACCATAACTTTCCCCTCTCAATCGTCTACGACCCCACCATAACTTCCCCTCTCAATCTTCTATGGCTCCACTATAACTTTCCCCTCTTAATCTTCTATGGCCCCAACCATAACGTTTCCCCACTCAATAAGAAAATCCTGACTGGTATTTGTTATATTCTGTCTGTCTGTCCGTCTGTCAGTCACATATGGCAAGAAGCTGGTAGCATGGGTAGGAAATTATTCTGATATCAGTTCAATAACTAAAAAATATTATATTTTCCTCAGTTGAAAAAGTAGGAAAAAGAGCGGAGTCAGAGATAATAATTAATACATAAACTGAACTACCATCAGTGTCCATAAAATCGATATAGTAAAAAATACCGTCATTTTGATAGTACGCATACTCTAGTTTACCAAGTAAACTATAATAAAGCCCCGGTCATACTGCCCGAACTTTGTTGGAGCGTTCCTTGGACGATAAGGAGAGTTGACCGAATTTCGACAGCGTTCAATAGGGTAAAGCTGAAGCTGATGTTGCTATAGCTTTTGCTTGAAGGTGGTGAGAGTTGGTTTACCGGTGCCGCGAGCGTTGATAGAGCGACGTTCTACGCATGCAGGGTCGGCCCGGCGGTGGTTTGAAGGTGTTATAGCGTCACACTGCTAAATTTTGCTGGAGCGTTCCATGAATGGTGAGAAAAATTCATCACCGCTCGTTACCGTTCGCTAGAAGTGGGCCCTCATTCAGGCAACGCCGTATACGATCGAGCACCGCTCATGGTCCCTTCTAACGCTCCGAAAGTTTTGAGCTGCACAAAATATTACGAGCGGTGAGGAGCTGGCAATTTCCACAGCGGCAAAGTTCACCATCGCCCCTACAACACCCATTCAAAAATTTGGTATAAAAATATACGCAAGTTCGTGGACGTATGGCTCCGCTAGGCCAATGCAGAAATCTTAAACCCTGGACCACTCCGCTGCTTCACCAGCTTTGCCCGTGCGGTGATTAAACGTTGTACAAACTTTGATGGGGCGGTTGTTAGCGTTTTACGCACGGAAAAGAGATTGCTGGGATGGTGTTGGACGTTAGTATGGAGATTGAACAACTCCATACCGCTAAATCAACGCTCGTTGCATCTCGCTACCGTTAGTTTAACGCTATAGCAGCGCCGGCTTCATCGGTGTACCAGTATGGCCCGCTCCTCACCGCTCACAATATTTTATGCAGGTCAAAAATGTTGGAGCTTTAGAGTGGGGGGAACGCTCCAACAAAGTTCGAGCTGTGTATCGGGATCGACTTCAGATAATCTGAACTTTCTATAAATAAGAGAAACAATTAATCTAAACAAGAGCAGCTATAACTAGTCTTAATACCCTCTGTTGAAGATAAATAAGAGCATTCAAGTGAGCAATAGTTGGTTTATTGTGATAATTCTATTGAGGTTTAACGTATCTGTTTCGGATCTAAAGGTCATATCGCAGACGTCAAAAGGAAAAGAAGTACAAGGGACTGGAAGAAGCAGTCAGAAAGGAGAGTGGAACTAATATATTCTGCTGTACAGTACCAATATTCATTAATAATATTAAAAGATATTCACTATGCACTAATAATGAATACTAAATACTAATGTAACCCTAGCACTATCACCTAGTTTTAGTGCTAACTAGTTCTGTATCCTGATATTCAATACTATAGTCTCACTAATTAACTCACATTATTAGGTGCTAATTACGGCCTTGGTGACAACACTGTGATTTTACTGACTTGATTTGAGGGGTAAAGAACCTGTTACTGAACATACCCAATCATCGAACGGAGAGGGTACTGAAAGAAGAAAAAAGTAATCAAGGAAAAAAAGTAATGAAAGAAAAAAAATTTGAGTAAATTTTTCTCAGTTTGATTTAGAAATTATGTACGTGAATAGGTTTTGTTACAAATACAAATATTCTATACATTATTGACTTCTAACCGTACAGAGTCTTTATGTAATTAACATTTAATAAGTAAATTATTATCTTAATAAATGAGTAAAATTCTAAACAGTAATTCATTCACTGTATTTTTTATATCTTTCTAAAGATTAACAGTTTGCTTTATTAATAGGCATGAATCAATTATGAAAAGAACAACAAACAACTTGTGGAATAAATAAGGCAAATGGTCTATCTAACATTGGTGAGAAAAGGCTACATGTAACCTACCTATAATATCAGATATTTTTTTATTAAAAAATTAAGTTTTTATTAGTCATATATATATTTTTTCTTTAAACAATGATTTTTTTAAATTTAAAAATATAATTTAGGAAAATATTAATATCAATTTTATGTGTAAAAAAATGAGTAAAAATTAAATAAAATTAATATAGCAAAAATAAAGTTATTTATCATTATAACACTATTTAAATTAAATTGTTTTCCTTTCAATAAGAATATTCAAATTTATAACCATATTATAATAACCTATATATGATTTAATCAATAGTAAATATATCATTGTAAAGGGCTTTAAAAATAAGGGTTATAATTTATTTATCAATTACAATAATCTTTTAAACTTCCATGTTTGTATTAAGTACAATCGTTGAAATAAAATAAATGTTAAAATCACAGAATATAAAATGCTAATCAAATAATGGTTATTCTTAAAGAATAATGTAAATATCATCACAGTTACTTTTTTCTCCGATAGTACATCATCACAGTTACTCTTTTCTCCGATAGTACATCATCACAGTTACTTTTTTCTCTGATAGTACACTATAATTAATTATTTATTTAGTTACTATAATAATTATGTCAAGTACTGTAGGCAACCACTTCATCTCTATAAATTATAGTTAAATGCATATAAGTAATGCAGTTTTCAATGGTTAGATAACACGTGCATTGAGCATGATTAATTGGGTGTGTATTATGTTTTCTACGAGGTTTCGAGTTTTGAAATTTTGAATAGATCCTTTACTATAAAATTTTACAATTAAAATATATGATAAAATAATTTTATAGTAATGTTTTAATAAAATTAAATCGTTAAATTTAAATTAGTTAATAGATTAAAATTAGATAAAAAAATGCATTAGAATATCAAAATTGAATATTTAAGTTAAATGTAATTAAATTCATCTCTAAATTTACGAAGTGTAGCACAAGGGAAACAACGAAAAAAGTTGTACATCCTTTATTTTTTAGATCTTTCGAATAATAGAATATTCATTATCAACAACCTAATTTAGACTAATTTTAAAGAAATATATAAAACTAAGAAGTATTTTGGATACCAAAAATAATAAAGTCACCTAAATAGTTAATACAAATTGAATGAAGTAAAGGAAAAATAATAAGTTATTAACCCAAAATAGTTAAATTGAAAGAACTCGCTTGTTCATTGAGCGAATGAGACTGTTTATAAATATATATAGATTCTAATGTACGAATATCACACTGGTTAGTAGTTTGCAACAAAATTTTGATTTTTTTTTCTTTAATTGGGTGATTTAAATCGAAAGAAGTGTTACGAATTATAATCTAAATTGAATCGTTACGTTTCCCTTGTGCTGCACTTTATAAATTTAGTAAGATTTCTCAGAAGGAGACCAATTATTCAAAATATAAATTTATCTCTTCTTCCCACCAAAATAGTTTCTTATGGTATACACGAAGTTCTTCGAAATTAATAGAAAATATGAAATATACAGGGTGATTAAAAAAAAGCAACCGGGTTTTTGGATGATAATATTTTCCGAACTACATAAGCCACTTTTTATTTCTTGATTGTATCTTGAAGATAATCGTTGTCTCTATTAATTGTTAAATTCATTTTAATTTGTGACATCGAACAATGATGTGACATCAATTACAATAAAGTTGGTTAAAAATGAAATCACGCAGAATAAAAGTTTATAAAATAGAACCAATCTCTTTTCAATATTCCTTTCAAACCATAATAAAATACATGAGCATAAAAGTAAAATTCATACCGTTTAAAGTTTAAAAAAATAATATTCAATTGTTAATTTTAATCTCCATGTCCTTCGGTCATTCAATTATGAAAGAAGTCATCAGTGCGGGTTGCATTGTCCGGAAGCGGTGTTATTATTGGACCCACTTTTTAGATGGAAAATCTGAATGAAGAAAAATATTTAGATATGCTTAATGATTTGATTATTCCACATCTAAGAAAGGAATTTGATGAAATATTCAACAAACTATTGCGGCCCAAGATGGAGCTCCTACCCATCGCCGCATTATTTTTCGTGTTCGCCTCAGTGATGCGTTCTATCAACGATTGAAAGAAATTGGATAAGATGCTGAGTGACCCCCAGATTTAACTCCATGTTAATTCTTTCTTTTAGGGTTACATAAAAAATTATTTATTTACCGAAGCTCGACGAAATATTCGTGAATTTAAGAGCAACATAATTACATACCTTGAAGAACTAAGGAAAAATATAAAGATTGTCAGCAGGTCTTACGAGCAAGGAGAACAAGAGCAGAAATTTACACCGGGAGAAATGGAGGGTACACAGAAGGACAAGGAGATTAAAATTTATTATTGAATATCATTTTTTTAAACTTCTTAACGGTATAAATTTCAATCTTATGTTCATGCATTTTATTGTGGTTTAAAAGGAATATTGAAAAGAGATTGTTTCTATTTTATAAACTTTTTTTCTGCATGATTTTATTTTTAACCAACTTTATTGTAATCGATGTCACACCATTGTTCGATGTCACAAATTAAAATGAATTTAAAAATAAATGACGAGAAAGATTACCTTCCAAGATGCAATAAAAAATTAAAAAGTGGCTCCAATAGTTCGGAAAATATTATCATCCAAAAGCCCGGTTGGCTTTTTTTTTAATCACTCTGTACACACAGAGAAAGGATTAGTTGAATCAAATCAAATTTGATTTGTTTGACTCATATGAATAGGTTATTTTTGCGCCTACCTACGTGGTGAGTTGCAGGTACTACTTAAAAGTAGTTAAATTGACGTGAGTTAAAACGAAACAGTTGTTTTGACTCACTCCTAAACTTGAAAAAAGTTGCGCCAACTTGCAAAGTAAGTTAATTCATACACCAGATACATTGGATTAACAGTCTTTGTGAGTTACTATAATACACTGTCATAGTTGTTTCAACATACTTTTAACTCTCATAGTAAGTTGATTCAATCTATAAAATGAATTGAATTAACTAATGTTTGGTGACACACCACGTCATAGTTGTTTTGACACACGTGAAAACACGAATAAAGTCCAAATAACTCACGTAATAAATTGATTCAAAACATAAATTGTTGACCCATGTGATATAAGTCAACTTTTTTCTCTGTGTACACACAGTAGAACTCCTCTATAGTGAAATCCTGTATAGTGAATGTAGTGTCCTGAGTGAAGAACTAGCCTCTATAGTGAACAAATTTTCTTTAGTCTGCGATAAATGGCCTTTATAGTTTTAGAAAACTGATGGCCATTCATTACTCAGGGCTCTAAATTCACTATAGAGGATTTCATTATATGAGAGTTTTTCTTTACACATACCCCACTCTAGAGTATTATAGTACATACAGGCTATAAGGGGTAGTTCATTACTCAGTACTCTACTTTCACTATAAACTATTTCATTATAGAGCAGTTTTAATGTATTGTAAATCACTATACAGGATTTCACTATAGAGGAGTTCTACTGTATCGATACCCCATTGTACAGTCATACACTATAGAGGGTACTTCATTACTCAGGACACTATAGACTATAGAGGGTTCTTCTTTACTGAGGACACTATAGAGGGTACAGGACAGTGTCAGACTATATCTAGGTATCCAGTGTTACGTTGACTGTGATTTAGTTAGGTAATGCTCTTGTCACAGTATAGAGGTGACGCTGGTGACAAGTACCTAAAAAACTAACGTGTTGTATATTAAATTATATACTTAATGGTAAAATAGTGTGAAAAATTAACTGAAATGGTTTTTAATATTAAATTCATCATAATGAATTATTATTATGATTTAGATATTTTGATTTGAAAAAAATTATTTTGAAAAATGAGTGCAGAAATTTTTGTGCAAAGAATTCAGATTTTTTCTTGTGAAATGAAAAAGGCTTTTCAAGTTATTTATATTATAATTAGTTTATCAATCATAATTTTGTTCTCCATATTTTGTATGATCCTTTACATTTTTTTATAAAAGTTATTAAAGTTTATATATTATTCTGAAAATATAAAATGTTCCGTACCTATTCCATATTTTTTAAATTATATTTTCCATGGTAAACTTATTCAATAAAATTTTATGAATTTGGAAAGTTCGAAAAAAATTATTGAGTAAAAATCAGGAAGGAAAAATCTTTACTAACGTCACAATAATCCAACAGTTTATCGTTATAATGTTTAACATTTATTTTTCTAGGTTATTAGTGTTCTATTAAGTGATATTTGAATTATAAAATAAAGGTTAGTAAAATAGTACGTTAAAGTATAGCTTTTTAAAGTATAACCCATTGAAGTGTGATCCGTTAAAGTATAATCCGTTAAAGTGTAACCCGCTAAAGTGTTACTCTTTAAAGTATAACCCGTTTAAGTATAGTACTTCGCAAGATAACTCTTTAAAGTGTAACCTGTAAAAGTATAACCTGTTAAAGTATAACCCGTTAAATTATAACCCGTTAAATTATAACCCGTTAAATTATAACCCGTTAAAGTGTAACCCGTTAAAGTAGAATTATTTAAACTTTTAAAGTGTAACCCGTTAAAGTGTAACCCGTTAAAGTATAACCCGTTAAAGTATAGTCAAAGTTTAACCGGCGAAGTATAACTCTAATAAAATGAGTGGGGAGGATATAGAGATTGATGTGATGTACAGTGCCGACAAAAGTAAGAAACAACTACTGGTGACAGATATGGATGCGGCATATGAGGCTCGCAAAGGTGACGCAGGGGGCAAAGTGAACGAAGAAGGACCCAATGTCTACGAAGGGCGCAAAGACGACGAGGTTTGTAATAACGTCGAGGGACGCAAATCCAGTAACGGTTGCGACGATGACGAGGGACGCAAGATAGACGAAGATGGTGAAGGTAAGTCAACCACCAATGGGGCCAAGGCGCACCAACCCCCGGTGAGGCGGGCCTCCATCATCAAAATGCCCTCTAAGTACGAGGACCAGCACCGACAGAGGAGGAAGATGTCTGAGGGAAGTGTGCTGGGCAACAGGCAGCGGAGAATTTCTTTCGTCAACCACGTGAGTACAGTACATTTATTACTCCCAAGGGCCCTTTTCAAACGGGCGTTTTTCTCATGCCGCAGCAAAAAACGCTACGATTGAATAAATGTGTGTGTTTTGTATGTAAGCTTAGATTGGGCGTGTTTGGTCTCAATAAAAAATAATCAATAAAAATTGAATAATCAAAGAAAAAATGAAATATCAATGTTTTCAACTAAACCTCAGAGGGAAGAGAATTTAATTTTTTTTTTTAAATAATTACATACATAATGGTATCATAAACGTTTAAAAAGAGCATGCTGTACTATTTTCTTTAAAAGTCCTATATAGTGATTTACTGAGATTACTGATTACATGAATTGCATAAAATTGATGATATTAAACATATATTTTACAATTATTGAATTAAGAATAGTTACCCTTTCAATATCTCTCATAGAAATCTACAATTATTTTCTTTCGTAGAAAACCAAATTACTGGGAAGACTACTCTAAATTAAAATTGTTTGCAAATTATATAGGTAAAAGATAAATATTTAATTACAGTTAACCTACCCAGATAGAAAATTATGGCGAGGCCATAGAAGATTAAGAATTCAGCCCAATATCATATAGTTCACAGTGGGGTCCCAAACTGTTGTAATTTGGATTTTGGATTGTGTTCAGTAATATATGAATTTTATACCATTAATTGTGATATATCATTGAACTTTATTTATTTATATTTGTATATAATAAAGGATATATTGGATTAATAATTTGACAAATAGTTATATACATATAAAAAATCCATTTAAATATTTTAAATAATAACTAGGTATAAGGTATACAATAAATTCTAACGCCTCTTCTAGCTCATTGATTTTTTTTACACTATCAACTAGATTAAAGTTTTAAAATATTGCGAATTAAATACTGGATGAAAACTTCATGAATGAATGAAAAAATTTCATTCATTTGAACTTTAAATAAATGAATTGAAATAAATTACATAAATTTTGTTCAATAAAAAAACATATTTAAATTTGTTTTTTAAATAATAATCTATTGAAATTTTCATCGATTGTTTAATTATCATCTGGCAATTGAAACGTTGCCCTAGTTATTATGTAGACTTACGTTGCTTATCTAAAATCTATCCTAATAATACCTGTAGTGTGTTTATTTATTTGGTGTCCGCTTTTTCACGACGGGTATTAAACATGAAGAATGTAACTATGATACGCACGGGAATATATTGACTTGGTATTTAAATTCGCCTGTTTTCATGCAATTTTAAAATGTTTCTCATCTATAAAATAAATTAGACTATGCAGAAAATTTAATTTTAATTGAATTCATTAAAAGTAACAAATAACGGATGGTAAAATTGGTATTGACGAAGACCCGTTATTTTTAACGGGAAAGTACACTATACTAACCTATAAAAGTAGTGGGTTGATGAACCGTGTGTTCCACGTTAAAAGCACGTGGCAATCAGCTGATATCTCCAATATGATATAGGCAAGGGTTCAACAACCTCATAGCCTGACGTTTTCGAAAATAGGCAGTTAGTGAGAACTTGAAAAACTTTAAAAATATTGTCTACTGATAATTATTTAATATTTTGATTTAATTAAGTAAATTTGATATTTTTTTAAGATTTGATATAAATGAAATTGTCTCGATTTTTACGTATAATTACGGTACTAATTATTGAGTTTCATCGTTCATTATAAAGTTTAAAAAAGTAATTTTAATAATTTTTAAATTATTAGAACTTCATGAATTAAAAATAACCGTGATATACAGAATATATTTAAAAAAATTATGAACAAAATCAATTGTCTTTACACAGGAATAGAAATTATTGGAAATATCCTTTAAAAATAATATATTAGTACATATAAAACTACATATATTAGCAAAATGTCTAGTTTTTAATATTTAAGAGATTTTTCTTCGTAATTTAACTGATTTATAATATCGTGATATTTAGATAATATTCATGAATTTAAATATTAATAATTATATATATTAGCTATTGAATAATCACACTTGTGATAGCTTTACAAAATATATACTTTATTAACTTGTTCTACAAGTTGCAGTTATGTTCGGGTGAGAACTTTCTCCTAAACTTATGACAGCTAATCGTTAGGTTCAAAAAAAAAATTGTAATATAAATTAATTGTTTGGCTAGTCAGTGAATGAATATTTACACTGAATGTGAAAATAATTAAATATTAAATATTAGTCAATCGAAAGTTCACAGGAATTTGATGTGGATATTCAAAAATATATAGATTAAACCTCCTGAGTTATGAAGTTCTTCGTTATGAAGCACTGGAATTATGAAGGACCTGAGTTATGAAGTGCACTTGAGTTATGAAGTAGTTTTCTTTGTTTAAATTATAGAAAACGATATACGGCAAGAATTTCATTCTAGTTATCCCTCGAAAATCATAGTTTTTCGGAGACTTTAATCATAGAAAACTATCAGTGTCCTTGAGTTATGAAGGAACCAATACTTCATAACTCAGAAGTTTCACTGTTTTAACGAATACATCATATTATTGTTATTGTTATTATTATTATTATCCATATTCAATTCATGCTAAATTCCTGCCTTAAAAGTTTTCTTCAATGTACGTTTGAAGATATTTTTATAATTAATATTGTAATCTTTTTATGTACCTACACTGAGAAAAATGCGAGTCAACCTGACTCATCGCTTGAGTCAGGGCTACAAAACTCCAATATTGGAGTCTTTTTACTTGATTGACTCAACCTGAGTTAATCTGATTGTAAATTAGGAGTCAAATATGACTTGTTTTTGAGTAAAATGTTAGGATGAGTCAAATTGACTCACATTTTTGAGTCAGTTTTGGAACAAACTGAAGACTCAAATTTTCAGTCAATTTGACTCATTTTTTTCTGAGTGTATCTGTATTTTAAAGATTTTTTAATAAAGTATAATTATTATTGGACGACATTATGTCTTTCTACTCCAATTTTATGATGTAAATAATACGTATTTCACTAAAACCTAAGCTTGATCGTTATAGAGAGTTAGGTAATATATTTTTAATGAAATTTAAAGCTTGGTCGCTATAAGAATTAGGGGTCGCTATAAGAATTAGAGGTCGCTATATAAGCATTAGGTAATATTATCATGATTAGGTAATAGGAATTTTGTTAACTATAATATTTCAACAAACATGCATACGTATAACTTTTGCTAGATACTAATTATAGATTTCACGGAAAGAAAGTTTCAAAGAGTGTTACAATCAAAAGTTTATGGTGCGCATTGATCCTCAAGCTGTAAATAATATATAAATTTTGTACCCTGAATTGAATGTTATGTATTTCTATTTATATACAATAAATGTGGTAATAGAATAAATAGTTTAATGATAATATTATGATACCCTTCAGATGATAACTAGTTAGGTAGATGTTAGATCATATTCCTCATTGTAACTCATAATTTTTGTACATAACTATAGGGTGTAGTTTTTATAGTGTATACTGTATAGGGAATAGTTTTAATTACCAAATGTCAATTTAATACGGGATAAAAATTGCAATAGATTATTAATAAACGCCTAATTAAAATATAGTGAATATGTTCTCTCCACAATAAATGTATATTAATAAGTAGGGTTGTGACAATGTGCGTTTAAAATCATAGATCTTAAGAATATCATAGACGAAACAAAATGAAATGGGATCGAATGCTATATACCGCTGGTTTAGATCCGTCTATAATATTTTCAAGATCTACGATTATAAACGCATATTGTCACAAATAGCCTATATTGATGCATTTATAATTAATTACCAATTGAAATATTCATCTGGTATAGTTAATTCTTATCTGGTTCCTATCGTATACTTGGTAAACCTATCATACTTATCAAAAATAACCTATAAACACAGTGAGTTTGATGAACTATGTGTTTTCACGTCAAAAAACAATTAATTATCAGCTGATATCAAAATTCATAATATAGGCCTATAAGATCAATAACCTTATATAGGGTAAGATACTCATTATCAGTCAGTACTACATCTTCGGTCATATAAGAAAAAACGATATAAATTATTAATAGATAGCACTGTTTAATAATAAAAATTTGTATAAAGTTTATTCTTATGGCGACCGATATTTCATAATTTACTCTATATAAATTTTCAAAATAAATAGTATAGACTTTCAAATTAATCTTTGAAATTAAAATATGCAGTTATATAATGATTTCAATAGTTGATTTTAGTTTTGGAAATTTTTATTTGGTGAAATTGTGTAGATTTTTTTATAATCAATTTTGATAACAATTATTAATTTCCCTTCTTTATTTTATTCATCTATATTCTAATTGATATTTTTCAATAATTTCATAAGTATAAAGCTGTTATAAACTTATAATATAATTAAAATTAGATAATAATCTTACTTTTAGATAAGATAATTGCAGAACTCCGCTAACTACAACTAGTTCACTATAGCAGCTTCTTCACTATATAGGATTCAAGAGATGCATAGAAAACTGACCATTTCATGGCAGACTACGCAATATTTCGTTAAAAAAAATTAATTATACAGGGTACTTCATTTCTCATGACTTGAAAAATCGGGATGGTTCACTATACAGGACTTCATTATAGAGGACTTCTACTGGTAAAAACTACAGCCATTTTACTATATAGAGAAACACAAAACAGATACATGACCATTTTATGGTAGACTAAACAAAACATGTTCATTATAGAGGCTACCTCATTATTCAGGACACTTCTATCTCATAATGGTTCACTATACAGGACTTCATTGTAGATGAGTTAGGAGGACCAATGGAAATTCCACTGTATGGGAAAAATATTTATCTTTTTAATCAACAAGCCTGTTTTAAATAATCAATAGAACTAAAAATAGTATGAATTTAGGTAAAAAATTTATATATACAAAATTAAAATATAAATAGTATTAAAACAACGAGTTTGCAGTATCATAACTTCTGAATTTGCTTATATATTATTACTGAAAGCGTGACGGACAAATTTACTGACTAAAGGCCATACACACGCAATGTTTTTTAAGCCATTCCACCAGACTTTGTGCTAAGCTCTGCATGTATCATGGATACCAACTGAAATAAATAATAATTATATAGTTTTTTCTTATATTCTCGTGGAAAAAGTAGGAGGAGCTTAGCAAAAAGTCTGGTGGAAAGACTTAAAAAACCCTACGTGTGTACGGCCCTTTAGGAGGACAGAGAAATCTACGCTACTTAATTTCACAAATTAAGATAAATAATACTACGATATTTGGCGACTATTCAGAGACCTAATTCCACTAGGTCTATAGAAGGCATATTTTATAATACTATTCTACAATTTGCATTTGTTTTCGGGTTAGAACTTTTATCTAAACTTATGACAGCTAATCGTTAGGCGCCGAAACATATTTCTACAATATAAATTAATTGTTTGGATAGTTGCTAGTCAATAATTATTTGCACTGGGTGTGAGGAACGAGTATTAAACATCATTCAGTCGGGAGTTCACGTTCAATTGAACGAAATGCGTTCTTTCAGGAGGTCATAGGTCCATAAATATTAAGCTTGGTCTTTATAGGTATAATTGGGATATATTTTTATGAATTTAAAGCTTCGTCACTATAAGCAGAAAGGTAATATTTTCATTGTTAGGTAATAGGAAAAGTATGAACTATAATTTCGGCATGAATAATTTCAATACATTTATTCACAAACCTCTAAATGAAAATTTGTTTCTCTAAAGAGTGTAGAATTTCGAAGATAGCTTACATCCTGCGTCCTCTCCAAATAAATAACTCTTTGAAAATTATTTGAATCAGATACCAACTCATATAAATACTTAAAATACCACATTTAAAACTGAATAGAAACTTGCAATAAATAATTATGAAGAAATACTTTTTGGACAAACTTATAAAATCTGAAGGCAATTAGGTGATATTTCGTAGCTAGATATTAAGCTTGGTCGCTTTAGGTCGTTATAGATATTAAGATCTATAAGATATCGTCGTTATAGATATTAAGGTAATAACTTTTCAGAACATTAAAGCTAGGTAGTTCCATACGGTTTACAATAATTAACTAGTAAAAATATTTTTATAAACATAGAAACACACAAATTAAAAACCGATAGCATGGCTTCGGTCAAATACGTATCCACCATTTTTTGCATATCACATTTTCTATTCAACTAAACTTCTCTTCAATTTCTTTTAATAAATTTTTTCCCATTATTTTTCAATAAATTTTCTTTCAATTTTTTAAATTTTCTTACAATTTTTTTTACATAAATTTTTTACTTCCAACTTTTCATTGAATTTTTTACTTCCAATTTTTTTCTATTAAATTTTATTTCAATTTTTTATTACATTTTTTACTTCAATTTTCTTTATTAAATTTTGTTCTAATTTTTTTTTTTATTTTTTTTTTATTTTTAACTTTTTTTTTTACTTCCAATTTTTTAAATTAATTTTCCTTCACTCTTTTATTAAATTTTTTACTTCAATTTTATTATTAAATTTTTTACTTCAATTTTATTATTAAATTTTTTTCAAATTTATTGGTAAATTTTTTACTTCCAAATTTTTTTATCAAATTTTCTTTCAATTTTATATAAAAAATTATCTTCAATTTTATAAAAAAAATTATCTTCAATTTTATATAAAAAAATTACCTTCAATTTTCTGTGTGAAATTTTTATTCTTATTTTAGTATCACAAAATTTTAATTTTATTTATTTGTGTCTATTTATTTTCTTTCAATATCTTGTATCATATTTTTTCTTTCATTTCCACCGTATCATACGTATTACGACCAATATCCGAGACATAAAATATGACTAATATACGATATTCAAAATGTCGATAATTTATTTTAATAAGAGAAAAATTATAATTATTAATATTAATAATATGAAATAATTATAATTATTCAATAGATAGTTTCACACTATTTTCGAAAGTTACCGGCGACAAATTGAAACTATTCGTATAAAATATTCGCTGGTTCACATCGCCGACAAATTTGCACCTACGATTGAAATACAGGGTGATTCATCGTAGTGTTCCATATTTTAAACATTATTCACTTCTTTAATAATGGTTCGATTGGTTTTAAAAGAATCTCAAGATTCATTCAAGATATTCGTGTCTACATATGTTGTCCTAGAACCTAACTCAAACGACTATGCAGCTAGAACGGCATTTGCTGAAAAAATGTTGGACATTTCTTCACAGTAATTTTTGTTATTTTGCATTCACAGGATCTCCTTCATTACTAATATTTTCAAATTGAACCAATATAAAGAAAGTTATTATAAAGCTTAGAATGTGGAACACTATGATTATAGACCCTGTACGCAGGTACATAAAATGTACGAACTTAGATGTTATTTAAAAATTATTTCTACTATTTATTTTTTTGATTTGTATCTCCCTTCAAGATAAAAATTTAGAAAATAAACACAAATGGTAAAATAAAAAATCATATATAGGGATAGTATATGATCAATATTTTTGCAAAATTTAATTAGGAATATGTTAAAGTTATACATTTAAAAGAAATCTTCAATAGATATAAGATACATGAATGTAAAGTTATTAATTTAGATACACATCAGTACACAAATCTAGATTTGATATTGTAAATTCAGTTGAACATATTGTCAGAAATTGGTGGTACATAACCCATGTAGACACTTTCTCCAAAGTCCCTTGTCTTTCTATTTCTCATTAAAAGACATATTCTTCTATCTTTCAAAGATTCTTTATTCAATTTTTATATTCTCCATTTGAGAATTAATCACGAATCGACGGACATATATAAGATGGCGCCCAAGAAGTTACAGCAGTTGGCTATGGTTTTAGTCATTTCTGCACTAGTTTGTGTATGTGAAATAGTAGAATACTATCCGAACAATGCTAAGGTTTACCAACTCAGTTCGTATGAAGCATCCGAAGACTGTGGCTTCGAAGTTATGAAACCCGGTACTTCGGTCATCAGATGTACGTCACTTTGCTTGATGAAAAATTGTGCTTTCATAACAGCCAATGGAGGTGAGTTTATTCTATAACTCCTTCAATTTTGAATCCAAAAGATAATTTAATGGCTATTTATTGAATAATTAGTTTTGTACAGTATATATTATACCTTGTGTTCGAAATCCCGATGACTGAATTAATTCTTCATCCTTCTGAAATTTTGTTTCTTCATAGTTAGGATTTCTGTGCTATTTCCATTAGATCAATTTCTTAAAATGTCTGATGCTTAAACTGAAAATTGTTTGTATTCGACAGATGGATGTGTACTATTTGGAACCGATCAAGAATTACGGAATTCAGCCTCATTTATGTTGAAAGAAACAAGCGAGAATGTAGCTCAAGGGAAACCAATAACCTGTTCCTCTACAAATCCACACTCACAAATGTAGGTTTGAAAATGAAAGCCTAAATTTAAGCCATGTTTCTGAACGAGAAGTTAATGTGCATTTTCACTTTTTCGTAGTTTATTCGTGTTGAATTTGAAGATCAAATATAGTTGGTAATATTGTAATACGATATATTATTTAGTGTAATAGTTCTCCTTATTTCAGAAAATGCAAATATGCCAATGATGGAAAAACAGATCTTATTTTTCATTCTTCTCGTGGTGATATGAATCCTTGGTTCGTGATAGATTTGGGCAAATCCTACACTGTGCACAAACTGCAGTACTTACCTAGGGTAAACCATTTTATGGAACATAAAAGAGCAAAAGATATAACTGTAAGTAGATTTTTGAATACACTTCATTTTTATCCATTTTTTTAGTGTAGGGTAAAGAAGGTAAATTGCGGCACACTAACTTCGGCCTCTATCATAGCTTAAAATAATTGAAATGAAACATGCATGGTAATTCTTTTGATGTGCAGCATTTTAATATAAATTTGGTTCATCAGGTTGTAGAGAATTTCTTCAGAGGTCCGCAATTAAGAGCTGTTTTGTGTATGTTTGTTTGCGAAAAATTGAGTCCAAATCCTACTTTTACAAATTGACCAATAACTGAATAAAGGCTTCTTCACACAAGTCAGTGATCCGTCCGGGACGTCTCCAGTTAGTGATTTTTTATCACTGAGAGGAGCCGGTACTGTGTGATTGTGTCCGTTAAAAAATTAACGTAACGACATATTTTTCACTGACACTGAATCACTGAGAGGAAACGGACAGGAAACGTCCCGAGAAGATCCTTGACATGTGTGAAGAAGCCTTAACGCGTCATTTTTACTTCTTTTTCACGGCAGTAAATAAGGCGAGGGCCTGTCGGAAGACGCCAAGCCTATGGCAGTATGTTGTTTTCGAAAGAACACAGTATTGTACATGATGGAGGGCATGGAACATGACGGATATGTCCGCCATGTGCCTCACGCTAGAAACATGTAAGAAATTTCCGCTCTGAGCCGCGAAGGTATTAAAGGGCCGCAATTTACCTGTCTGACTGTCGCGAAATGCTTTCGCGTAGTGGAAAAGAGAAGTCGTTTCTTTCTACGTTTTATTTAGTGACCTGTAAAATACATTTATTTAAAAAAAAGGTCACAAAAATTGATAAACCTACCTAATACAAATATGAATATATACAGTTAAAAAATATAGTAAAATTTATTTGAAGTAAAAACTAAAACTAGTGAGGGTCTATGATTTTATAGGTCATGGACGTAGAGTGATGCAACGTATTACCGGTTGTATCATATCAATAAACAAAATTAACCAACTTTATAGAAGTTAAACATTTAAAAAATTATTTACACATGGTTATGTTAGCAAGTTAAAAAATGGTAGGTTAGGATTAAAACTTACTATAGTAGCTGGAGCTACATAAAATAGATTAGGCGACAAAATGAAAACCTCCGTACGACTGTGAATTTAATATTTACTTTACGATAGGGTGTGTCACGTTACGTTTAGCTGGATTAATAGTTTACATAATTGGATCTGAAAAAATACATATATTAAAGATTATTGAATAAATAATGAACACGAGAAATAGAACTAAAATAATTAAAATGCCCGACTCCCAATCACTCATTTATACCAGCCACACACAGACACCTGCTACATAACACAATGTTAAAATGTTAATGAACGTTTTACAGATTAGCTTTAGGTTTACATTATTGGAATGAAAAAGGAGGTGCGATGAGTTAAAGTATTAAAATGGAAATATTCATTGGCAGACTTTTAAAATAGGTGTGATAATTTATTGGATTAAAATGAAAGAATACTGGAGGAATTCCAGCACACTCCCACCTGGCAACGGACGGTTGCAATGTCAAATTACAGAATATACAAACATACAACATTTATACAATCGATGAACACTAAATACCTTAACTCTTATCGGGTTGCAAAATCATTATCAACTCTGATATAGGACGAGAGTAAATCCTGCCGTTTGAAGTACGAACGTGAGCAGATCTGACCAGATTGTCAGAGCCTCTTCTAACCGCTTCGACGGTTGCCAATGGCCACACATTTCTTTTCATGCTCTTGTCGCGGAGTAGAACAATGTTGCCGACTCTTAGGTTGGTGCTTATCTTAGTCCACTTGCTTCTTTCTTGCAGATCTTGAAGGTACATCTTTCTCCAAGTTTTCCAGAAACAGTCAGCTAGATATTGACCCCTTCTCCAACGACTTTTTCCATAGGCCAGCAGATCACATTCAGTGAACTCATCCAAAGGTGGAGGATTAGGATTATCGCGTAGAGTGAGAAGCATTGCGGGTGTGAGTGGTAGAGGGTCTTTAGGGTCACCAGAGATGGTCCACATTGGAGTATTATTGACAATGCTCATTGCTTCGGCTAGGAATGTGGTCATCTCGTCTCTAGTCGGCAGTCTCGTTTTAAGGTTAAGGAGAGAAGCCTCGAGAACCCTCCGAATGGATCCCACTTTCCTCTCCCATACACCTCCATGGTGGCTTGAGTGGGCAGGATTAAAGTGCCATGTAACACCACTGTTCAACATGCCTTCAGCCACCGAATCGAACGCCATCTCGTTCTGATTAGTCTTCTGTGCAGCCATGAAATTAGTACCTCTGTCACAGTAGTAGTGTTTTGCATTTCCTCTAACTGAGGAAAATCGACTGATTGCGTTAAGCATGCTAGATGTATCTAGACCAACTAAGGGCTCTATGTGAACGGCTCTACTAGCCATGCAAGTCAGCAAAAGAGCCCATAGCTTCTTCGACGCGCAATTTTGGCGGGTTGCTTTCCCCTCCGTGATCAGGAAGGGTCCAAAGACGTCTAGACCACAGTGTGTGAAAGGTGGAGTTTCTTGCAATCGATGAAAGGGAAGGTTAGACATCATTTGCGTCATTGGAGCACCTCTCATCTTCTTGCATATCACGCAATCGCTTATAATAGTTTTCAGTAGTTTTGTGCCCTTATGAACGTGATAACCAGCCTGTCTCAAAGCCCCACTCGTGATGTGTCTTCCTTGATGGAGTATCCTTTCATGGTAATGCTTGACGATCAACGCTGTTGCTCTGCTTTTTCTAGGCAGTATGATGGGGTGCTTTTGAGAGAACGGCAATAAAGAGTCTTTCAGACGACCAGCTACCCTCATGATTCCATTCCGATCTAAAAAAAGGATCCAACGACGCTAAGTGGCTGAACCTGGAGTGGCCAGTCTTCTTGAGAGAGGCAATAACGTCTCCAAACTCAATCTTCTGCTCTTGAGATATTATAGCTGATGCAGCCTAAAGATCGCTTATTGGGAGACTTCGAGGGGCAATGGAGATTCCCAGTTTCTGTCTAGCTCGATCAACGAGCCTAGTGAGCCTAAGAATACACTTAGCGACGTTTATAGCTCTTAACCATGTAGAGGTACATTCAGAAACGATGCTAGTTCTATCCTGATCAAGATCCTCCAGGCCAGTTACAAGGGACTTCAGTTCAGGAAGATCGGTAACCCTCTCGACAGAGAAGGCAGGATTGGAGCAAGTCCACAGGAACTCCGGTCCCCTGAGCCATGACGACCTCAAGAGCGTCTCCACAGTGTTTGGTCGACTAGCAACATCTGCAGGATTGACATCTGTCGGCACATAGGACCACTGTAGAGGATTAGTTACCTTTAATATAGAAAAAACTCTATTAGTCACATAGTTAGTAAATCTCCTGTCAGTATTATTAATATATCCTAAGACAACTTTACTATCGGAATATAGATATATATCATCATTTGAAACTAGTAACTCTTCAGAAAGTGTTCGAGAGATATCAGATGCCTCGAGGGCAGCACACAATTCTGCTCTCGGCATAGAAGTTGACGCTCTGGGCAACACCTTTGATTTGCCGACTATGAAAGATACGTGTACGTTACTCGATTCGTTGATTAGTTTCATATAGGAGACATAGCCAATTGCAGACTCAGAAGCGTCTGCAAATATGTGAAGCTCCCTTTGTTCGATCTTTCCAAAGTTCAATGGAATATAGCTTCTGGGTAATTTCACTTGTCCTAATGTAGCCACAGATCTTTTCCAGGCATTCCACTCTGGCAAGAGGCTATCTGAGAGAGGTTCATCCCAGTCAAGAACGTTATCACTGGTTTCCTGTTGGAACACACGTCGCTGGATTAGTCTTCCTCCCAGTGTAACAGGACTCACTATGCCCAGAGTATCGAATACACCGTTTATTGTAGAGAGCAAGCCTCTCTTTGTAAATTCTCTATTAGGTACCTCATAATTCACGAACAACTGATCTGAGCTAAGGTCCCATTGAAGACCCAAGGCACCCTGTATGGTAGAGTCGCCAGAACTTGAAGAAGCATCCCATCTTTCACTTTCAGGAAACTGCTCAAGCAGTTCTTTGCTATTGGATGCAAATTTATGAAGTCTTATTCCGAAGTTCTTCAACATCTTGACGGCTCCGAGTAGAGTGTCCATAGCTTCCTCAACTGTGCGAGAGCTTGCCAGACCATCGTCTACGTAGAAATTACGTTTTATAAATTCTCTGGAATTTTTTAAGGTTCCATCAGAATGATTTGCGGCGTAGTTCAACCCATAGTGAGTGACTGCGGGGCTTGGACTGTTGCCAAATAAGTGTACGCAACCCCGGAACTGGACGAGATCTTTAGAGGGATTGTTCTCATCGAACCAAAAGAAGCGGGTGAAGTCCTTGGATTCTTCGTTGAGGTAGAAATTATAGAACATGGATTCTATATCTGCAGAGTATCCGATCTCGCTGCTCCTGAATCTGAGCAGTACTCCTCTCAATTTGTTGTTCCCATCTGGTCCTGTGAGGAGGGAATCGTTGAGACTAGTGCCACCGTAACGAGCAGAACTGTCAAAGACAAGTTTCGTCTTTTTCTTCCTTCGGTGTGTCACCGGAAAAACTGGTAGCCACCAAGCTTTTCCAATAGCTTTAGGGAAGACTTCTGATGATGGGACGACTTCAACTTGGCCGGCTCTAATATTCTTGTCCATCGCGTCGACGCACTGGTCTAGCCTTTCTTTATCACGGCTCAATCTCATGAGAGTGTTTTTCGTGCGCATGAGCACTGCAACCTTGTTGTTCGGGAGAGATACATCTTCGTCTTTAAAGGGTAAGGGCATGGTAAGGAAACCCTTGTCGTTGACAGTTACACCCTCCTCCATTATCGAAATGAACTTCTGGTCTTCTCTCGACAATCCAGGGAGGTTATCGTCCGTTGAGTCGAGGAAGACGTTGGATGGCGAAATCGGTCTTGGCGTACCGGGAAAGCATGGGGCAGCATCGAAGTGTTCGTGACCAACTTTGAGAACGCAGTTATCTTTCTTGTTATCTTCTTTCCCCGGGCATACGCTCCCAACCAATGCCCACCCAAGAGCAGTATGATGGGCAAATGGGAATCTATTTCCGTGACACTTTGTTTTCATTATGTCTCCGCAGTTACGTCCAAGCAGCAGAAGAACCTCAGCCGAAGAATCTATTTCTGGGAAATATCTTGATAGGGGAGATATATGTGGATGCATCCTAACCACATTCGGAGAAGCAACTTCATGTCGGCAATCGGGAATTGAATCGCTTGTGTAGATGGGTGGAATGTTGTAGCTTCTCTTCTCCCAGATTCCCCTGACCTTCAAACCACTGATAAGCTGCCCAGTAGTTTTCTTCCTGAAACCGGTCATCGTTGTCAGTGTGAAATCGCGTTCGGGACCAGACACATTCAACAGCTCCGCCACCTTAGGATCTACAAAGGAAGTACTAGACTGTTCGTCGATGATGGTGTAGCATTTGATCTTTATGGCAGATTTCGGATGAGATATTTCGGTTAGAACAGTCTTAGAACAGTTAGCCCATGTCTGATCACCTCCACATAGGGAGTTACACAACTATACGTGATCAGTAGACTGTTTCCTCTTGAAGTTACTTTCTGGTGACGAGTAATTTTCGCCGTCAATGATTTCTTCGTAATGCATTAGGGTGCGTTCACACTACAAGCGGAGCGGCGCGGCGCGCTCAAAAATTAATGTATATTTGACGCTAGCTGTGCTGCTAGCGTCAAATATACATTAATTTTTCGAGCGAGCCGCGCCGCTCCGCTTGTAGTGTGAATGCACCCTTAGTGTTGTGTGATTTTTCTTGCATCTTTGGCACACGACATTGGATTTGCAAAGGGCTCTCCTATGTTCTCCTAAACACTTAAAACACAGGTTCTCCTCTTGAGCGAACCTTCGTCTGGCGTGATAGGGTAAGTTCTTGAAAACATTACAGTCTAACAACTGATGACCAGTCTTCTGGTGATACGAACACATTGGAGACTTTTCTTCGTTTATCTTGAAGTTCCTCTCATTTCTAGCATTCGTGTAGTCCTTCTTGAAGGTACGAACGTCTTTTGATTTAAATGAATTGCCCACGTTGTTAAGGCATGCATAGTTAGGATTATTCAACTCCTCTGCTTTAGATTCAATGAAATTAACGAGAACAGAAAAAGGTGGAATTTCGCAGTTGTTATTTCTAGAGTACGTTACACCTTCGTGACGCCAGGCACGCTGCATGAAATCTGGCAACTTAGTCCAAACGACTTGCTGACCGCTCGCCAGGTTAAATATGGAAAGTTCGTTATTACCACACAAACTGGATTCTATCATTCGACAAAGCAACACATAGTCCAACAGTTTAACATTAACGTTTGGTGGTCTAATAGATGGGAATGATTCTAACTTTTGCTTTAACGACGAACAAATTAACAAGGAAGACCCAAATCTTTTCTCGAACGTCTGCCAAATCCTAGCGAGCGCCCCGACGGGGTTGGAGGCACCGGCTGTGTGGTAGCTATGAACGATCTTACGTGCCTCACCGGTAGTATTGGCTAAGAGAACTGATATCTGATCGATCGCACTTAATTCTATGTTTATACCAGCCACACACAGACACCTGCTACATAACACAATGTTAAAATGTTAATGAACGTTTTACAGATTAGCTTTAGGTTTACATTATTGGAATGGAAAAGGAGGTGCGATGAGTTAAAGTATTAAAATGGAAATATTCATTGGCAGACTTTTAAAATAGGTGTGATAATTTATTGGATTAAAATGAAAGAATACTGGAGGAATTCCAGCACACTGACCCTAAATAGTATTAGGAAGAATTTTCTGTGATGTTGTAATTTTAAAAGGAAAATTTTCACAATTTTATAATATTTTCAAATCTTACAATCTGTGTAATCCAGTATTATATTTTGTATATATATATATGAATTAATTATTCGGGTTTTTAATTTTTGCTTTAGGACCAAACTATACAAATAAATACAAAGGACTGGCAGAAATAGTGAGAAAGGAAAGTGGCTCTATGAACAAAGTCACCTACTACTGCTATTAGTGACAATGCTCGTAGGGAAACCAATTCGTGAACCAACCTAACACAAAATATCTCAGACTAAATAGTAGAGACTTGAAAAAATGAAAGAAACGTTAAAGGTCCTCTCCACTCTAAATTAAAAAATCTACAATTGCTTCAAATATGTAGAGCTAAGGTTATACAGTGTGTCCGCAAAAATGTATCTTCTGCCTTGAATCTGCATTATTCATCATTTCACGATAACATTTGAATTTGTCGGATCTAGGTAGCCTATTGCACATGAGTGCTTTTTCTTTACTTGAAATTCAGAGGGGTAGTAGAAAGAACGGAAACAAATCCAAAATTAAATATTATACTAAAACTATAGAACCAAATTTGAAATGGTTCGCAGTTTTTAAATCAGTAACCTTAGTTCTAATGAATAGAGAAATAAAAAAATAGAGTGGAGGGGACCTTCAAGAAAACTAATAAATGTGGTAAAAAAAGAAATGGTATGATCAGTCTTTATATAAAAATTATTTTAAAGGAAATTCAGATTTCACCTATTATTGTTTTAGTGAGATTGTGAACACTCCATACTATAGGAAGTCCAGTTTCAGCAGTTGTAGAATTTTCAAAATGAATCATGGATATGAATCAAATATAACTATTCCTCTTTCTTTCACAGTTCTATCTAGGTTCTGTTGAAGTGTTGGACGGTAGATTCTCTGAAGCTAACTATGAAAAGATTTGGTACTATGGAGGAAAATATGGATCCGCTACTAACCCAGCAAGTCACTTCTTGAACCACACTCTACCGACACCTAAATGCGGAAGATATCTCGCTGTGGCTAAGGAAGGAAGCTACTCTATTACCACTAGTTTCTTGATTGTGACTGAGATCAGAGTTTTCCCCATTGAAGAGTGATGATGAAATTTCAGTTCTAAAATTAACACAATATAGTTAATAATAACACTTTAGGTTACAGAGCAGAGTTCTATTCACTCCATGTGATTGTTGTTGTTGACTCGAATTAACTTTCTTCAGTCAGTCCTTCATTACGAAATATTATAATTTAGTTAACAGTCGGACAAGAAAGACAATAACCAGCATTCAGTAACCAGTTCATGTAAGCAGAAAAGCTACTCTGCAAATAAACGCACGGATATTTATCACTTTGAAACAAGCACAGGTGATAGTAAGTATAGTACACCTTATCCATAAATTTGAGATCTTGCACTTGAAAAGTATAACCCTATCACGGCTCTAGTGTTAAATATGAAGAAAATAATTCCTAAAAAATAAAATTCTAATAATTTCAATCTTTAAGAAGCTGTTATACCAAATGGGTGAATGACTTGAAGAAAATTGTTTAACTAGTTTTTTAAAATGAAAAATAAAGACTATTGAAAAAATTATATTTAAAAATTGAAAATAACTTATATCCTTATCAATTAATCTTATATATAAGAATGCTCACTTTAGTTTTGAGTATATGTTTGTACACTAAAGTATGCATGTAACTTTAAATTTGATACATACTATTAATATAATAATTATTTAGTGTTAAGACCAAGTGTAATTGAAGCGAAGAAGCAACAATCTATATTATTGTTGTCGCTGACTTTCCTTTTTTGTGAAATGCTCTAAAAATTAATCAGCAGTCAGACTGAATAGTCACCTGCATGTAGAAAAGCAACCAGTTCATACATGCATAAAAGCTACTCTGTGAATACAGTTAATTAGGACTCACAGGTAACTGCACTCTCACGGAAAGGAGAGTGAAATGAAGAGGTGATAGTACATTTAGTACACGGTATTATCAATAAATTTTAAACATTGCACTGTAAAAGTATGACCCTAGCGCGGCTCTAGTACTAAATATGAAGAAAATAAATTCCTGAAGTAAAATTACAACAGTTTTAAGCGTAAAGACAGAAAGATGTTTTGAATAAAACGATTTCATGAACGTCTCAGAACGATGTTAGTTAATAACTGAAACTAATTTCAAAAATAGAAAGAAACTGAAATTAACCCCTGCTAACTTGTGTACCCAACATAAAATATGATTTAACTTTAATTTTAAGTATTTATTTGTGTGCTAAAAAATAAAAATATCAAATAACTGAGTATCTATTGACCAAGTAGAAAAAATGTAACAAAAGAAATATTATAAGACAACAAACAAAATATATTTTTCTCTGTAGAAATGTATTAGTACACATTCTTTATTGTAAAAAGAAAATGTTTTTCTAAGTATAATTAGTGAATTTTTCTTTATAGAATAGAAAAACATCACTCAATCCTCTGCTATCAGAAAATATATCGTGTGTGTGACTTGTTACTTTACACTAAATGTGTTAAATTACTTTGGTGAGAGTAATTAACTTCCTACTCTTCTCTCTATACCAGAAGCGGTCTGGAGAACTTTAGAGAGTTCACCACTTTCTGTGGTCAACTTTAATAGAAAAAATGGGTCGGTATTCTATATTCATTGACCCATCGTGTGTGGAACCCTCATTAATAATGTTTTTTGAGCAAACATAGGCAAGTGGTCTGACAAGTTATTCATCATCATAGTTCCATGTATGGAAAAAAAATCCTGAACTAATGATATTTTAAGTAGTTAGGCACCAAACTTATTAATGTGAAAAACGTTAATTGCTTCATATAGTGAACAACGTAAGAGTACTAGGTAGTAGTCAGTCGATAGTTCACGGTCTATAGGAGCAGATATGCCTTTCTTCGTAAGTTTAAAAATTTGATGCTCTTTCATTTATATATAGCTTGGTGTAAAAATGCCCTAGCAATATGAGCAATAAATTTACATCAAATTTGAAGCTTGTTAGTTATAGATACTAGGTAAGTGATTCGTAATTTTTCATGAGTTTAAGGTTTGGTCGTTAAGGCAACGATTGATTACTAAAAACAATAACTAATCTAAATACTGTGTAACCATAGAAACAAACAGGGTGTGGCAAGTTGCACATAAACTTAATATGTCACTAAATGTTCACCCTGAATTTGAGGAAACACTGGATATTAGATACAAGTTAGTCGATAGTTCACGTTCTATCGGAAAAGATATGTTGTTCTTCATCTTTCTTACGAATTTGATGCTCCTTCATTTATTTAAAGCTTCTTTTATAAATCCGCTAGCAATATAGGCAATAGAGTTAAATCCATTTTGAAGCTTGTTAGTTATAGGTAGGGTGAAGAAGGTAAACTGCGGCACATAAACTAATTTCGACCAACAAACCACAAAATTACTAATAAAAATAATACTTTCAAAACACTAGATATATTACTAATTTATAATAAATATTGCTCTTCTTTTGAAATTGCAACTTTTTAGAAGAAAAATCAGGTCGGCAGAATATAAGAGACTCTCTGATAGAATTTGTTTGAGGTTAGCAGGGCCGCAATTTACCTGTGTAACCCTAGTGATAGTTAGTGTTTCGTGTGTTTAACGGTGTGGTCATTATAGGTACGATTGATTACAGGTACCAATAAGTAATACAAATATCGTGTAGTCATAGAAACAAACAGGGTGTGGTAAACGTCACATGCTACTTTAAAAAATAACTGCGCATAAACTTAGCAGGCTTGAGAGGTCTGGTTGATTGTGAATGAAAGAGATTTTTTGAATCTCATATTTTTTGCATTTAAACTATCAATAACTATCAATTAAATAAATCCTGTGAAAATTCCCTTTAAAATGACCATACAGAAATGTATAAATGTATACATATTTTAAAATATATATACAGAATGAGTCAAAATAAACGGATACAAGAACAACGGTATCTTCGTGTAATTTTCTTTAGCTAATGCAGATTTTTATCAGCTATACCCACATTTTTCGTTTGTTTTTATATTCCTAAAAGTTTTTCTACAGAGTGGCCATCTCCTGCAGGAGATATGAAATTGTTAAAGGATATTAAAATAGGTTAGTTTACCCAGTATTTAATTGGTTATAATAAAGAAACAATTGCATGTTATGGAGATATAAAGTAAATCATTATTTACAAAAAATAACCACAGTCTTCCATTATTTTCAATATAGATTTTGCGCCCGTTTTCTGACTGCTTTCATTGATCTTCAAATCATGTCAGGATTGGTCTTCAAGAAATTCATACCATACGTTATTAGTTCATTTTATTGATTCAGATTAACAGGTGGGGGGAAACTACAAAAAAGTTCTCACGAAAAAATTTGAACTTCACGGAGGCCATTCAATGGCATGACCCTTGGCAATTACTTGATGTTCTGAAAACTTCCCTCAGTAGTTCCTTGACAACAAGTGTTCTGTGTACTGGAGTATCATCCATCATACTCGATTTAGAGTTTCTCCTAAAACAAGGTGCAGCTCAGGAATTATCAGCCGAATAAACTTAAGGGTTCTTAAAAATCATGCACATTTTTGTAGATAAAACCTACTCTTTCCTATAAGCAATGTTTGATAAAAGTAGAAATTCACACGAAGATACGGTGGTTCTTTTTAAAGTTAAGACGATTTTAATTTCGCACCCGCTTTTTCGACTATTACTGTAAAGAAAGACACTGCAAAATAATTGTATACGCGTATACCTGTCTTCTAAAGGATCTATTCTATGTAAACAAGAATAAATCATTCGAATTTTCATTGCACGTGATTGTATTATAAATGAAGTAACGCCATTTCGTAAATTTAAAACTGTATTCGATGATTACGCTCTGAAAGACGAAAAACTGAAGATGATATTCCAGGAAATCTAAAGACATCGTTAAAGCGAAGTTCCAATCAGTTTATAAGGAAAATGTAAAAGTGATTCAAATTAAAGAATCATCTATAAGTATAATTGATAATTAAAGGTGAACGAAATAATTTAGACACAAGTAACCTAAGTTTGAAATTCAACCGAACACAGTTACCGAATGGTGGTAGACAACTCATGTATAATACTGTCTCCTTCCCTCGTATTTCTTTTCCTTTTCAGATTCATCTTACTTTCTTTCTTCAAAAGATTCATCAATAAATTTAAAAACTGATAGTTAGATGTAATGAAGTAAATCATCAATATATATAAATGGTTTACATAAAAGTTAATCAAGAATCGACGAACAAACAAGATGGCATCCAACCAGTTCTTGCCTTTCGCTATGGTTTTAGTTATTTCTTCGCTGGTTTCTACATCAGAGCATTGGATTTGTCAAATAGTAGACTACTGTCCGAACGATGCTAAGATTTACCAACTGAGTTCGTATGAAGAATCCGAAGGTTATTGCTTCAATGGCTTCGAAATTATGAATCCCGGTACTTCGATGATCAAATGCGCTACCTCTTGCATGATGAAACAATGTGCTTTCGTCGCAACAAATGGAGGCAAGTTATTCTTTATTCTAATTTTTTTTTCAATTTCGAAACCAAAAGTACTTTTCTGTGCATTCTTTGAATTAGTATATATATATTGTACAATAGCTGAATACCTAATTTACATATAGGCAAATTCATAAAAAAAATTAGGAATCAAACCACTGTATTCATACACTGTGTTGGAATCCATATAACGGAATTAATTCTTATCTTTGTAATATTTTATTTCTTAACAGTCAGACTTTCGATTATATCATTTTCTTTATATGTCTATCGTTTAAACTGTAATTGATTGAATTCGACAGATGGATGTGTTCTTTTTGGAACAAAGCAAGTATTAAAACATTCAGGCACATTCTTCATGAAAACTCCAACAGAAACAAGAAAGAACGTCGCTCGAGGAAAACCAATTACTTGTTCTTCTGTCCTTTCATTCCCGAATTTGTAAGTTTCAAAATGAAATATCTATTGCAAGATATATTATATGGCTGAACAAGAAGTACAGAGCAAAACTTAAAAAGTCCACCCAACACTAAATTATAATTTCTCTAGGAATGCTTCAAATTTGTAGATCTAAGACTATAAAACAGATCACAGTTAAGAGAGAAGATATTGATCAAATACTAGCTTCATAATTAATTTTATGAGAAATATTCAATGCAGTTTAATTCTCTTCGTGTATAATTATTTTAGGATCTATTATTTTAAAAGCATATTGTCACAAGCACAGTAATTAGGTAATTTTAGATATACTGATGTTTTTTTAGGGTAATGTCTAGGTTGATATTGTTTTAAATTATTCAAAAATTAAATTTTATTCTTCTTTGCTTAGTAATTCGATATTCGAAAATCCACCCGAAACACATAAATTACTTATAAAACTATTGAACCAAATTTGAAACGATTTTCAATTTTAATACCAGTAAACCTTAGATATAAAGGGCCGTATATACACACGTAGGGTTTTTTGTAAGTCTTTCCACCAGACTTTTTGCTAAGCTCCTCCTACTTTCTCCACAAGAATATAAGAAAAAACGATATAATTATTATTTATTTTAATTGGTATCCATGATACCTGCACTGCTGCAGGTATCATGAATAATATATAATATTTATAACGTTTTTCTCTTATATTCTCGTGGAAAAAGTAGGAGCTTAGCAAAAAAAACCTGTGGAAAGACTTAAAATACCCTACGTGTGTACGGCCCTTAATGAATTGAGTAACATTAAGTTTAGAGTTGAGAAGACCTTTAATATTAGCCATATAACCGAACAAGAACAAGCCATATGCATGTGCCGGTATACGGATGCTTCGCCGAATGATTCATTTTTGCAAATATATTTTTATTTACAGGACGGTTATCTAATGGATTTCAATAAAAGAAAACAAAAATAGATAATAACATTACTTAATATAATAACATATTATAATATATAAACTTTACATAACTAGAACTGGCTCTCGTTGAGCGCATAATTTTTGCACCGCTACATTTTTTTGTTCATTTTCCCCTTATCGTGATCCGATCGCCCCCAAAATAAATCTAATTAAATGGTTCCTGAATAATGACCAATCGTCCTACTAAATTTCCGACAATAATAAAAATGAAAAGTATAAGAAGTATTAATTAATGTGCATATTAAATTAATAAGTATAATAAATGGAGGCTGCAGCTCGTAGTATGGTTACACATTAATTGAAAGTATTTCGGCCAAATGTCATGGTCGGCCATGTTTCATTCTGCCAAGTGTCCGCAAACGGATTTCCCATCAAAAGGTATCGCGCAAGCTTCAATGTAAGCCATATGGCAGAAGATGTAGCTATATAATTCTTCTTGTCGTAAATTATTCATGTAGAATTTAACGATCTAATATAACAGTAATAATTAGATCTAATAATGTGTACTATGGTTCTCCGTCTTTCAGGCAATGCGAAAAGGCCAACGATGGAAAAACAATAAATGAAGATCAATTCTTTCACTCGGCCCAGGACGGTAGTGATCTGAATCCCTGGTTGGTGATAGATTTGGGAAAGACCTACACTCTGCACATACTGGCGTTCTTACCTAGGGTGAATTCAGCATTTTCCTATACTAGAACAAAAGATATAAGTGTACGTATGTAAAATAAACTTCATTTTTTCATCATTTAAGATTTTAAAGTCGAATTTAGTGTTTATAGCTAGTAATACAGAAAACAATTTTGTGAATTTATAAATTTATCAAGAAGTTCCATTTTGAATATGTTTAATACCTTACAAAGGCGGAAGGCATTACATTCTTTGTAGCCAATCATATTATACAGGATATATTAATTAATTAATTTAGAAGGCAGTAAAAGTAAAAAGGAAATTAAATTCGAAGGCCTGGAAAGGAAATTGGCTCTATGAACGAAGCCACCTACCATCATTATACAAAATATTCATGGTTGTACGTAGTAGGAATACTTCGTGTTTATGCTATCACTTAAGGATTTTTGAAAAAGAACACAAGCAGCGGTAACTGACGTGATAGTAATTGAAGCTTATGAGTTTACCTAACACACAAATCCTAAGCATTGTAACTAAATAAAAATCATAACCGTAGCGCCATCCTTTGAAAGTGGAAGTTGCTTATAGAAAACTGATAAACATGGTAAAAAGATAGATAAAAACTGCCTTTATAATGAATTCGATTCAGATTTGTTCCGAATTTAACCTTTTTTTTTTAGTTGCATCAGGTTTTAGAATTCACAAAATTATTAAAGGTACCTAGTTAAAACCTTAACAGTACAAAAATTAAAAAAGAATTATATATAAAGCTAGCTACAGCTAATTTATTATTCTTATTCGTCTTTTTCTTTCACAGTTCTATCTAGGTTCTGTTGAAGTGCTGGACGGTAGATTCGCTGAAGCTAACTATGAAAAGATTTGGTTCTATGAAGGACCGTATGGATCCGCTACTTCCCCAGCAAATCACACTCTGGTATATCCTCTACCGGCACTGAAATGCGGTAGATATCTCGCTGTGGCTAAGGAAGGAACCTACGCTTCTGCTTCCGCTAGTACCTTACAAGTAGCAGAGATCAAAGCTTTTGCCTTTGTAGATTGATGATTCAATGACTTTATTTTATTTGCACTGCCCGAAACAATTTACTTTATAATAATAATTTAGATTACAGAGTTTAGTTCTAAGCCAAGAGGCACAGCTCTATTCACCATACGTGATTGTTGTAGTTGACTCGAATCAACTTTCCTTCGTTAGTACTTCATAGCTATCATAGCTATCATTCATAGCTATCAAATTAGTTAACAGTCATACATGAATGTCACCTACCACCATTCGGTAATCAGTTCATGTATTCAGAAAATCTTTTCTGCGAGTAAAAAGTTACCACGCACGGATATTTACCACATGGACACAAGCACCAGTAATTGTACTCACGAATGGAAGAGGAAAATGAAGAGGTGGTATTAAATATAGTACACACGACTGCCTTATCCATAAATTTAAGACCCTGGACTTGAAAAGTATTACCCTAGAGCTGCTCTCGTACTAAATATGAAGAAAAAAGTTCTTTAGAACCAAATTATAATAGTTTCAAGCATAAAGACGCCTCCTCAACTATACCCATGGGGGTAATGAGTTGAAGAAAATGATTTCACGAACTTTTCAAAACAATTAATACTGACTATAGAAAAATGAAAAAATGAGACTTATTAAGAAATCAAATTGAAATGAACCTCTGTCCTCAGTATAAATATGTATTAATCTTATATACTGAATCTGTGCAGTAAAATATACATGTAGCTTTATATTCAATTTCACTTCTGACTCATTATATATAATAATTTTGATTATGAAGTGTAATTTTAGCCGAGAAGCACCACTCTAATCACTTTGTGTGACTGTTGTCGTTGACTTTCCTTCTCGCAAATGCTATGAATTAGTCACAGTCAGCCATAAAACTCGCATGCATGTAGAAAAGCAGCTCGTTCATACCTGCAGAAAAGAAAATCTGTGAATACAGTTACTTATAGAGCAGTGGCCCAGGGGTGTCAGCCTAGCTGGGTAGGTTACCAAATTTCTAAAAGTATCACTGTATCTGGAACCAATGACTGACCAATGATTTGTTAGTTTGCCAGGTCTCACCCGGAGGGAGTGATCTTGGGCGAGGTTTACATTGACCATCGTCAATGCCCTGTATAACATTAATAAATATTTGAAATGATGTTGTCAGACATTGTTGTTGGTTGGAGTGGTCTGCCAAACCAATAAGTTACCACGCCCAAAATTTAGCTAGATCAGCTCGCAAGATTACCACCTCAAACTCATTGTAAAATGTCCAGCATAACCCCATGTATCATGAATATTTACTGCCATATATTTTCAGTGATGGGATGCCACTGCCAGACGCACCGAAATTAACCATGCCCAAAATTGAGCTAGATCAATTCGAAAGGTTACCACTTCAAACTTGTTGCAAGTTCTTCAGAATAAAACCAACTATCAGCCAGTCATTTCTACGGTTGGGGTGTCCCTGCCAGACGTACCCCAATTGACCAAACCCAAAATCGATACTTGGGGATATACTGATATCTGAAGAACTTGCAACAAGTTTGAAGTGGTAACCTTTCGAATTGATCTAGCTCGATTTTGGTTGTCAGTTTGGGTGCGGCTGGCTGAGGAGCCCCGCCACTGAAAATGTCTGGCAAGGGTTTTTGATTATACATGCGGTTCTGCTAGACATTTTGCAATGAGTTTCAAGTGGTAACTTTTCTAGCTGATCAATTAATTGTCTGAAAGACCTCTACTACCAAAAATTGACTGGCAACTTCTTTCCAAATATATATGAAAGGTATTATAGCCTGTATTTAACTACCATGAAAAACCCTCCCATTACTACACCCACCAGGGAGACCCGGCAGACGTATAGATCCTCGGTGGGTCATTAGTAGAAATTGGAAACCTTCCCAGCTACGGTAACCGCCCGACGCTCCCTGTCTATTACCACGCACAGATATTATATTTACCACACATGCACCATTGACTGCACACACGGAAGAAAGAGAATATGGTAAATTTAGTGCATGGGATTACCCATAAATTTAAATTTAAGACCTTGCACTTTAATAATATGAACCTAGCGCTGCTCTAGGGCTAAATATGAAGAGAATGAATTCTTGAAACCAAATTGAAATAGTTTTAAGCCTAAAGACGCCCCTAAAAGATGTCTTGAAGAAAATTATAAACAAGGACTGTTAAAAAACTAAAACTTAATTATTTTCAAAAATGGAAAACAGAAGTAAAACCTTTCTAACTTTTGTACTTAACATAAAATATGAATCTTATATAAAAAAGAATGTCTTCTTAAGTATTTAATTGCGCACTGAAAAATATATGTATATCAAATAACTCTGTATTTATTGACCCGCAGCGAACGAATGTATCAAATGTAATTATTTTGAAGGGGATTCTAATTTTTTTTACCTCAATACAACAATATTTTATTTTTTATATTTAAAAATTTAGTACATAATCTACATATATTTAGAAAAAGAATCTATTTAAAATTAGTGGATTTTGGTTTTAGAATATCTCTCAACTTTCTTCATACAGAAAATGTGTCGTGTTCAGTATTTGAGACTATAAGACTATACCATACATATTAAATTAGCAAATAATGTCATGTCAGAGAATCAAATTACTTTGTGAACTAATTTGCTCTCATGTCACCTGACAGGTGTGACGTCACAGAGAGATATTTACTAGATCCTATTTTGTAAATCTGATGATGATTTTGTTAAAAAAATGGATTAATATCTATTAATAAAAAATATTATATTTTATCTCTGTAATATTTATTTCTTGAGTCAGATTAGCCATGACTATTCCGTCAATTTTTTTTAAAGTATGTTATTTAAAGTGAAACTTATTTATATTCTACAGATGGATAGCGAAGTTACATAGGTTTAAATAAACAGGGATATTGAAAAGGATTAAAATTTATAGGGATCTTAGATTTATGCTGTCGTTATGAACTATAATTTAAATTTAAATATGTGTGTATTTATTTACGAAATCTGAAATATCACTCGTTTATCAAGGGTATCGAATTTCCACAATTGCTTACATCCTGTATTTTATTCCAAATACCAAAATCTTAGGAAGTTCTTCAATACCATCTAGGAAAATGTATCTTTGATATATCCCATATGTATGACATAGTATGTAAATTCAATATATAGGCATAGCTATTTCATGTGATGATTGTACTTTTTGTTTAGGCTTAAGGGCTAACACCTCCTCATATATTTACTCTACTCTTTTCGATCATTATTCTAACAGTCCATATTTGATAAACTGTGCATTTTTACATCTATACCCGCTTCTATTCCCTGTGTAATTGATAAGCAATAATATATTTTAAAGTACTTCTTTCAAAGCTAAGATATAATTGAAACTGTTCTATAGGTAACTATTCCCGCTGGATATTCTATCATGGAATATTTCGCCGCTGGAAAATTGTAACATGGAAAATTCAACCGCATAATTATGGATTTCATTTAGATTATTAAAACGGACTTTAAAATATACTGATTTTGTGATAATTCGACAACAATTTATCAGTTAAATGGTTAAGAAATTATAATTATAGGTTATTGTAGTTATATTGAGAATAGGTTTCAATCTACTCATATTGTTGGAACATCGTAATATGTGCCACGTCAGCAAGTTACCAAGATGTTATCGCGACTCGAAATTTCGTACTTCAACTTTATGTCCTTTTCTACGTGCGTTTCAAGCAATTTTAGAATTGTGTTCAAAGTGTGTGTAAAAGAAGGTTATTGCTACTTTCTATAGTAAGGTAGTTTCGAAGAATGTGTGTACTAGCATTTCCTCTCTTTGGAAGTTCCAACGTAGCGTTTAATTAGTCCGTTATAGCAAGCTGAAGTTTGTATTTTTTAGTTACCTCCTATAAAAGCTAGTGCATTTGTTCACTAGCTTCACTAGCAGTCACTACCAGGCGAGCTTTTGAACCACTTATGGGGAGGTTGGAGGCCGAATAAAAGTTTTGGGAACTCGCTAATATAGGTTGCATATTTATTTAGTTTGGATGACGTCATATTCGTCATATACGTTAACAGTAAAAATACGGGTAACAAAAAGAACAGAAAAATTACGGGTAACAATAAATCTACTTACTAAAAATCCGAATAGCATAACAATTCAAATTTTTTAAAAATCCAAGACTTCATAAAAAAAGTCATAGAAGTGACTTAAAAGCGTATGGGTTCATCATCTATTTTAACTCCCACTTCCGAATCTTCTAGTTTACGAGCAGTACTTTCTGCTTTACTTTAATTCAATGTTGCTGTTTCTCTTTCTTTCACAGTTCTATCTAGGTTCTGTTGAAGTGCTGGACGGTAAATTTGCTGAAGCTAACTATGAAAAGATTTGGTACTATGGAGGATCATATGGATCCGAAAGTTCTCAGCAAGTCACACTCTAGAACATCCTCTAGCGGCACCTAAATGCGGTAGATATTTCGCTATGGCTAAGGAAGGAACCTACTCTTCTCAAGGGAAGTTCTTGGAAGTGACGGAGATCAGAGCTTTCGCCTTTGTTGATGAATGATGATTTAAAGGAAACAAAATTTCAGCTTCATATTTATTTACTTTATAATAATACTTAAGATTACAGGGTGTAGTTTCTAGCCATAAAGCACAGCTCTATTCACTCCATGTGGTTGTTGTCGTTGACTCGAATTAACTTTCTTTCCATCAATCATGCATTGTGAAATATTATTAAATATTTAGCAGTCAGGAAAGAAAGTTACCTACTAACATTCGGTAATCAGTTAATGTATTCAGAAAAGCTACTCTGTGAACACAGTCCCTTACCACGCACGTATATTTACAACATGGACACAAGTACCTGTGACTTCACTCACGGAAGGAAGAGGAAAATGAAGGGGAGATAGCAAATATAGTACACGGGACTACCTAAACCATATATTGATTACCTTGAACTTGAAAAGTATTACCATAGCGCAGTTTTAGTGTTAAATATGAAGAGAATTATATCTTAAAAACAAATCGCAATAATTTCAAGTTTAAAGATACCTTCCCACCTAAATTATACTTATAGGGAACTAAGTTAAAGAAAATGATTTCACGTATTCATCTAAAACGATCAACACAGACCATAAAAAAGAGTAACTTATATTTAAAAAAATGAAATTAATCTCTGTTAACTTTTGTCCTCAACTCTAAATATATTAACCATACGTATAATCATATAGCATGCTCACTTTAATTTCAAGTATTAATTTGTACACTGAAAAATAAACGTATATTAAATAACTGAGTTTTATTGGCACAAGGAAAAAATGTTTAAATCAACATATTTGATTTGAATGTGAATATTTTTAATTTTAATACAAAATTTTACATGCAATTATTTTAAAAACTCAGTATATTTTGCAGTTAAAATAACCAGTCTAAGTATTGTGTTAATAGGTAACTATAAAAATGCACAACCAAGTACCTGACTCCAAAGTGTTCTTGATTGGTGAATTTTTCTCCAAGTTTCTGATTCATACATAAGTATACGGCTTGACGCTATTATTTGATACTCAAGCTGGTGATAACTTTTGCAACAAATTTCTGCATGATTTCTAGTAATTGTAAACTTATCAAAGAAGTTTCATAGCTCTATCGAAGGTTGCCACCAATCAATTGAAATTATTCCTCTAAAATATTCGCTGGTTCTTATAGCCGACAAAATTGCACCTAAACTGGAATTTATTTGGAAATTATGTCACGCTAAACGACATCAAAATAACCAGTTTTCGTAAAAAAAGAGGACAATGAAAGGACTCTTCTTAATTTGACAGATTAATAAAAAATAAAATCATTAACCATTATATATATCAACAATTACGTAATCACAATTTTGTTAAGATATTTTTTCTTCCACAGTAAATATTTACATTCGGATAAAAACTATTTCCTAAACTAATGATATTACCAAACTTTTCTAATCAAATATGTTAAATGTGTGGCTAGTCGGTTATTGGGCATTAACAGTTGGTATGATAAATGATTAGATATTATAGACAAGTCAGTTCGGAGTCCACGTTACATTGGACGAGATATGTCGCTCTTAGCCAGTTAGAGAATTAAGTGCTAAATTAGGTGCCAAGGTATTATTTCCAAAAATATAAAGCTGAGTTGTTTCGATATATGCAGTTAGGTATCATAGGAATTTCATGAAGTGTAATTCAGCATGATTATTTCAATATACTTATTCACAAACTCAGAAATGAACAATTGTTTCTCATGAGTCTCAAATTTCGATAGTGGCTGCCTTTCTTTCTTTTTTTTAAAGTCCAAAGTCTCTTGAAGCTCGTTAACACCATATGTAGGTCAATATATATTTTATTATCCATATGTTTGTAAATTCATTATATAAACCTAGTTTCTTAATTTTATTTCTGTGCTTAAGAATTAGGCCTAAGACTTCTCTCATTGACAAAGTATAGGTTTGACTATTATAGGACTAAGCACTGAGTCTATATAGGTGTGGAGGTAGCAAGCATCGCAAGCAAAAGTGGTGCCAGAAGTTGACTCAGTGGTGGTACATATTGTAACGTACAAATAAATTCCTGACTGCATAGTTTCCGTAATTATTTACAAATTTTTCCATCTCATTTTTGTTTTCTACTTTTTCCTATCATAATTTTTTTTTTTAATTTTTTTTAAATAATTTTATTTCCTGAAATTTATCAAATACATCGTTTCAATCCTTTATATCATACATACGACTTACTCTAACATATGATGTACAGGAACTTTTGCATGATTTTCGTTCATTATACAATTCCCTGAAAAAAGTTTCATAGCATTAATCGAAGGCTATCGCTGATCAAAATGGGTCTTTATAAACTTCGCTGGTTCATATTGCTGACAAAATCACATCATCATTTACATTAATGGACTTTAATACAATCTATGAAACAAGAAGTATTTGTTATTTCTAACATTATTAACTTTCTTACCAATTATATAATCACAAGTTTACACGGTGTACATTAGGTATATTTTCTTTCATTATTTGCCGACCTACAATTGTATAAATTGCAGTCATATTATGAGAAACTTTTTCCTAAACTTATGACGATTAGTTGATAGGTGCAAAAACTTCTTCAAATCAAAGACGGTAATTGTGTGGTAATCAGTCATTAAATGTTCACCCTGAATACATGAAAGCATTGAATATTATAGACTAGTCAGTTGGGAGTTCACGTTCAATTGAACGAGTTGTGTGACATTCTTCGTCAGTTTAAAAATCTTGGAAATGAGGAAATGTTTCCATAAATTAAAAACTTGGTCGTCATGGGCAGCTAGATTTATTATCAATTCAAAGTTTGCTCGTTATAGGTAGTAGGATAATATTTTCTTAAATTTAAAATCTTGGTCGTTATAGTCAGTTAGGTAATATTTTCATGAATTAAAAGCTTGGTCGTTATAGGCAGTAAAGTAATATTTTCATGAATTAAAATCTTGGTCGTTATAGTCAGTTAGGTAATATTTTCATGAATTAAAAGCTTGGTCGTTATAGGCAGTAAAGTAATATTTTCATGAATTAAAAGCTTGGTCGTTATGGACAGTGATAGAATACAGTTAACAATAATTAATCTAAATATTGTTTAACCATAGAAACACACAAATTAATTCATGACTGCATAGTTTTGGTTATTGATTATAGAAGAAAATTATATCTAAAATAATTCCTTTCTTTTTTATGTAGAAAAGTGTTTTTTCCTTTTATTTTTCATGTAAAAAAATTTTCCCTAGCATTTTGGTATTTATTTTTTTTTCAATTTTTGTATCAAAATTATCTTTCATTTTGTATTCAAATTTGTTCTTTAATTTTTTTGTATATAAATAAATTCGACGCAAAATATGAGACTTATAGCTTGACGCTAACATACGCTAGTAAAAGTTGTCGAGAAGTTTTATAGCATTATCGAACGTTATCGTCGATCAATTTGAATTTCAGACAGGCTCCTTTTTTATTACCAAAATCACGTCTCCTTTTATTTTTCGTTTCAAATTTTCTTCTTATTTTTCCATCATATTTTAAATCATTTCAATCATATCTCATATACGACTTAATAATGGGCCTCACCCTGTAAAACTGAAAAAAATTATAACAAATGCTGATGAAAATATATATGACAATCGAACAAAAGAGTATTAATATTTGCAAAGTTTAATATGGAAAATGTTAAATTTATACATTATTAATGAGGAAAACATAATAATTAAAGGTGAAGTAATTAATGTACATACACATCAATACAAACAAAACGAGATTGGATATTTTAAATTCAACTGAACATTTCAAATGGTCGTCGCCCTGATGGTAGATATGACTCATGTGATACTCTCTCCTTAGTCCCTTGTCTTTCTTTTCCTTAATTAGAATTCCATCTTCGAGAGATTCTAGATCAAATTTAGAAACTTAAACTGATCTTAAGTTGTCATAATCATCATTATATATATAATTAGTATACATAAGAGTTAATCAGGAATCGATGTACAAATAAGATGGCATCCAACAAGTTTCTGCAGTTCGCTATGGTTTTATTTATTTCTTCGCTGGTTTCTACATCAGAGCATTGGATTTGTCAAATAGTAGACTACTGTCCGAACGATGCTAAGATTTACCAACTGAGTTCGTATGAAGAATCCGAAGGTTATTGCTTCAATGGCTTCGAAATTATGAATCCCGGTACTTCGATGATCAAATGCGCTACCTCTTGCATGTTGAAACAATGTTCTTTCGTCGCAACAAATGGAGGCAAGTTATTCCTTCCTTTTTTAATTTTGAAAGAAATATATTAGTTAAATTGTTCTATATACAGGTAAAGCTCGTACAACGCCCAGTACATGTACCGGAAAAGTGTCCTCTGTGCCGATCAGCGTTCGTTGTAACGATACATTATTTAGTTTAGTTGGGGATTTAAACTTTGTAAGTCTTCTTCAACAGCATTTCAAAGAAATTTTAATGAAGGAAAATAGTTCCAGACTATTATAAAAGGAAAATCTTGTAATGGAACTGGAACTGGAATCAATTCGCCGGTGCTGGCTTCTCATCGCCACCAGCTCGTCTTCATTCACCTCACCTCCTCTCATACACCTTCCGCAGGGCCGTACCCCCCATCACCCATCCAACACACCTCACCCCACGGACATCTCACCAACGAACCTCGCCCTGGCCATCCATGCCACCTCCAAAAACTTACAAATCTCCCCATTGTCCAAACTTCCAAATGCCATCACCCCCTCCATCGTTCTTACCCCATACCTACGCCTTATTCCCTCCAGCTCCGGGCACTCAAGGATGAAATGCTCTAAGGTCTCCTCCTCCGCTCCACACACCCCACATCCAACCTCACCCCCCCAGAACCTTGACCTCCACCCCAACCTCAGAGTGTTGCTCCTCACTCGGAAGAGCAGCTGTGCTCCCCAGCTATTGTCGTACGACTCCCCTCCTATTCCATTCTTCATCCTATAGTGAACAAGCGATGTCTTCCCATTCAACTCTCTCCTCCACCTTCTCTCCTCCCACACGTCTACTCTTCTCACTATATCACACATCCGAATCTCCCCAAGCTCCCCCCATCCCATGTCAAGTTCCCCCAGGTAGCTGTTCACCAACTTCATCCAGGGACACACCCATCCTCCAGCTCTCATCCTCTCAAACACCGCCCTCAGCACCACATTCTTTGTCTCCAACACATATCTGGCAAATTTAAGCTTGATCTTCATATCCCTCGCTTCCACAGACGAGCTGCCCACCTCACCCTGGAGTGTCACAATTGGTGCATATGATGGTGCGCACAGCACCCTCCTCCACACCCCATTCTCCACTCTCTGCAACCTCTCCCTCTCAGCCTTCGTCCACACCATCACCTCACTTCCACTCAACACACTCGGGAGCACCACACTCTTCCAGAAGGTCTTTCCCATCAGCAACCTGTCACAAGACCTCCCGACAACAGAATACGTCACATTCGCCATCTTCCTCGCCACACCCAACCGCTCCTCCTTATACACCCCAAAGCAATTCTTCTTTGCTGTCACCAACACCCCAAGATATCTCATCTCCTCCACCACACCAACCCCCCCAACCTCGTCCAACCTCTCTCCTCCTCCATTGAAAATTAAGCACTTGCTCTTATCCCTATTAATTTTCATACCACACCTTCCTGCACTATCCTCCAGCATCTCTATCATCTGCTCTGCTTCCCTCACCGTTCTTGCCATTAGTAGGCCATCATCAGCATAAAACAGCACCGGCACCCTCACTCCTCCGCTCCTGTATCCCAGTCCACTCCTCAGTATTCTCTCTATTATCATCCCCACTACCATCACAAACATCTGAGGTGATCCGGTGCAGCCCTGCCTGATGCCACTCTTCACCTCGATCTCCCCAAGCTCTACCCCCTCTCGCCACACCCTCGTCTTGTCACCTTCATACAACTTCGATACCACCTCTATAACCCTTGGATCACACTTGTAGTATTTTAATCCCTCCACCAATGCCTTCCTTCCTATGCTATCAAATGCCTTACAAAAATCAATCCCCACAACCACCAATCTCTCCCTCCTCCTAAAACTCTCCTCCACACAGTGCCTCAGCAAAAACAGATTCTCCTCCATCCTCCTTCCTTCTGTGAACCCAGCCTGCAAGCTACCCACCCTTTTATAACTTACTTATATTAATGTACGTAATTATAACGTATCTATAACTGTCGCTTAAAGTACTACTATAAAATATGATAGAAAAGGGTGTTATTTTTCAACTTTACTTATATAGATATTTTTGTACCTACAAGCAAACTAGAGTACATAGCATAATTAGAAATCGTTTATTAAATTGAACACAACATAAAAATAAATTATTTCATTTCCCGATTCTTAATGAATAAATGAAATATATATTAAAATAGAATAAAAAATAGTCACTCCTTTCACAAATTTCTATTGACATTTTTTAATAAAAGACCTCGGATTTTAATCATTGTTTAACTAGATACTTGGTAGATGAATAAAATATTTGTTAAACCATATAATTCAAAGAGCATAACCATATAATTCAGTAGTCCGCTAGAGCGGACATTTTTTGTCCTTTGTATTTGTAGGGGGTGGTGTCTGTTCGAATAGCGTCCGCTGTACATCTTTTTGTTAGTTCAAATGTTGTATAACGGCTGAATACTTGATATGAAAATATAGAAACAAATTGACAAAATTAATTTTTTTATCTTTTATTAATTATTTCTAGGGATTCAATTTGTATTGACTATTCCGTTATGTCGATTATTTTTAAATGTATGCTACATAAACTGAAAATTATTTGTATTCTACAGATGGTTGTGTACTATTTGGAACAGATCAAGAATTACAGTATACAGGCTCATTTCTCCCGTATATTTCAACAAGAACAAGCGTGAACGTAGCTGAAGCGAAACCAATAACCTGTTCTTCAACCGTTACAGATCCGAATTCGTGAGTTTGAAAACGAAAGTTCTACTATAAGCCATGGCTATAAGGATGAACGAGAAGTATAGGGTGTAAATTATCTTTATCGTATGTCATTCGAGTAGATATAAAGTAAATACAGTTTTAACTAGGTATTATGATTCTCCGTCTTTCAGGCAATGCGATAAGTCCAACGATGGAATAGCAGAAAATGAAAATATGTTTCTTCACTCTGGCTCCGGTGATCCGAATCCATGGTTGGTGATTGATTTGGGCAAATCCTACACCCTACACAAATTGGAGTACATACCTAGGATGAATTCAGTGCTTGGGTATCTCAGATCGAAAGATATAACTGTACGTAGATGGTAAAATAGACTTCATATTTCATCATTTAAGATTTTATAGTTGGATTAGGTAGAAAAGTAACTTTCTGTGACTATATTAATTTAAAAAGAAAAAAGTCCTACATTACAACTTAAAAAGGATGAAGTCATAACATTCTTTGTAATTTATCATTTTAAAGAGGATACATTTAAGAATAGTTTACCGGAGTGTTCGATAGGTATCTGTTTCGGAACCATGGGCCATATCGCTAACGTAAAAAAACCATTGGAAATTATCATAGATGCAAAAAACTATAACCAGTTAAGACTTTATCAGTGCAAATGTTACAAACATGGAAGCAAAAGCTTACCTGACCTCAGCAAGAGTTAAGCCATCCAAAGACACGCCTCTCTGATTTTTTGAATTGTTGATATTTGGTCTAGTCCCATTGAAACAGTTTAGGTTTTGAGTCACGTCAAAAACAATGGGAGGGACCTCAAGTTGAGTAGAACCACCGCGTAAATAAATGAAAGGCGGACCATCACGACCAAACGCTAGGGTCACACAGGTAAATTGCGGTCCTCTCAAGCGAGTCTCTAAAACATTCTGAACCAAAATTACATTAAAATGTCGCAAACCTACCAAAAGAAGCCCAGTGCACGGTATAATTTATTAATTTAAGTTTTTAACGTGTTTTTTGAAGCCATGATGTTTCTGTTGTTAGAGGCCGTAGTTAATTAGTGTGCCGCAATTCACCTGCTTCATCCTATTCGATTTAACGTTGGTAACCGTTGAAGATTTGGTAACATTTATCCTTTAAAATACCTATGTAAGTACCTTTATAATTCACAACAAAACACTTTTTGCCATTTTAAATTCACAAAAACAGTAATTACCTTCACAAAACTAATTCACTCCTAATTGTTGATCTGTGTATATAAACGAAGTACAAATTAGATTCACTAAAAACGGAGTTATCTACACCTACGCAACTACCACCTTCACTTCTTGTTACAAACTGAATATTGAATTGGTCCTACATTGGGCTGTGCGGTGCCAGGAATAAAAATGTGCCATTCCAGCATATAATTGCCGTTGGTACCCAGATAACTTATTCATAATATAAGCAAGCATCATAATTACTAAAGGTTTCATTTGGAAAATGAGAAATAAGTAAATAGTGATTAAAATCATTGCAATGACTTATTTTCTTAGTACCAAGTTAATAAATATCGATTTCAATGCATATATCTTTAATATTATGTTTATTATAAAATTAGGCGTTACGATTGACATTTCCGGTCTATCAGAAATTACTAGAATTCGGATGAGTTCATCATCTGTGTTAACGATCCTACTTCAAAGTATTCTGAATTTGCGAGTAGTACTGTGACGATCCCCAACGAATTCTAGCTACTGCTAATATATTGTTACTATTCCTCTTTCTTTTACAGTTCTATCTAGGTTCTGTTGAAGTGCTGGACGGTAAATTCGCTGAAGCTAACTATGAAAAGATTTGGTACTATGGAGGATCATATGGATCCGAAAGTTCCCCAGCAAGTCACACTCTGGAACATCCTCTACCGGCACCTAAATGCGGTAGATATTTCGCTATGGCTAAGGAAGAAACCTACCTTGATCATGGAAAGTTCTTGGAAGTGACTGAGGTCAGAGCTTTCGCTTTTGTAGAGTGATGATTCAATGGAAAAAAATTCAGTTAGTTGCACTCCCTATATATTGTTTGATTAGGAGTTCCCAGGAAGATTTCTTAGTTCTTTCTTTTCTCTTTTTCAAACTGTTTTCAATAGGTAAGTTTTTTCTTTTGCTTGGTATATAGCGTGGTAATTAATTACTTACGAGCGGTCATTGATTTACGTGGGTTACTACTGTTTGCCCGAAAACTAATATCAATTTGTTGAATACAGGCAGGCCTCGCTTTAAGTACACCTCGCTTTAATAAAAGTGGTACTTATTTCGAGTCATGTTTCGAAATAAGAACCGTTCCCAGACATAGAAAATGGAGACAATTTTTTGTGATTGTTTCAAGGTAACTAAAAAAAACATCAAAATTATAATGCAGATAAGGTTATTAGAAGAAATTGGTTCAGAAATTCAACATGTCCCATTTTAGGGTTAGTTCCGTGTTATTGCACGGTTCCATATTTTTGAACACATGAAAATCTTTATATAATAATCAATATTTAACTTTTATTTCAATTGGTATCCATGATACCAATTAGAATAGAAGTTAAATAATAATTATTATATTTTCTTTTCTGACGTGTCCGAAATTGTAGAACCAACCGATAACTTGGAACTTAGTACCCTACTACCAAAAATATTTCTTAGAGCAGAAAATTGCTGTTTGTTAAATGTAGCATAATAATTATAGAAATCTAAGCATCTATTAATTACTCACCTATAGCGAGTGAGAGTTAAGCTATGGATGGATTTTAAAACATTTAATAAATGCACGACTTTAAACTTTCATCACAGTCAGAAACAATGAAAGACTGTATATTATTATTAATATGCTTATATACGTAGTACTCTAATAATTTTAAAACAAATTTTCTTTCTATAACTCATAGAAAATGAGATATATAATCAAGGAGTGACAATTATAAATTTTTTGTTACTTTTCTTCGCTTTAGTTACCGTTTGGTAATTAAACAGAGTCGTGATTTGGTAACTAAAGCGGGGGATGCCTTTACTACTGTTTACGTTACTTGTAAAATAAATAATAAATTTTACTTCACTTCATTAACAATGATCAAATCAAATGTTGTACAAAAAGAACAAAGTTAGTAAAGCAAACATATATAGTTTAAATTATGTGTACTATAATCACCCCATATATACTATATATATATCTTGTCCTGTTGGTTGCAAGAAAAATGTCACACTTTAGCATTTAATACATATAAAAAAAATATATAAAATATAAAACAAAAACTTTACAGGTATCAAAAATGTAAAAAAAATTATTTAGAAAACTAAAAAAACTCAAAATAAAATAAATAATTTATAAACTTTAAAATTTTAAAACAATAAAAAGAATTGAATTTTTTTTATATATACTTGAAAAGGGTACTCTAATCCCAAAAACTCAAAAAAAACATTAAAAAAATAGAAAAAAATTACTTAAATTACTTCAAAGAAATTCAATTATTTACAAAAAATGTTATTGAATCAACATTCAATTTCTACTGAAAACCCGTTATCTTTAAGGAGAAAGTACACTAGTTAAATAATAAATAATAATAATAAATAACTAAACATCGTAGGTTGAGTGTTTCACTTTTTGCTGTTTGGATGCGACGGGGAAACTCGTTGAAACTACAGTTGAGGAAACATCCAATGACACTGCTTTTTCTATTAGAATAATTAACTTCAAATAACAGTTCAGGCTGAAGAACTATAATATATAATATTATTATAACAATTTAGATCATAGAGTGTCGGTTTAGCCGAGTTGTTTTTATTGAATTTCATTCGTTGTAAAATATTATAAATCAGTAAGCAGTCAGATATGCAACCCGTTCATGTATGCAGAAAAGCTACTCAGTGTATACAGTCATTTCCACTCACGGATATTTACCACATGTTTATAAACACCGGTGACTGCACTCACGGAAGGAAGAGGAAAATGAAGAGGTGATAGTATATTTAGTGCACGGGATAATACTATGGAGAAAATTAATTCATAAAATCAAATTACAATAGTTTTAAGAATATGGATATCCCGAAAGATATTTCAAAGTGAATGATTTCATGAACTTCTCCAGCGATGAACATTGACTGTTTAGAAACTGAAACTAATTTTCAAAAATGGAAATTGAAATTAACCCCTGTTATTTTTAACACAACATATTTATAAATCTCATATATAACAATGTTCACTTTAATTTAAGTACCTATTTTGCACTAAAAATAAACATATAATCAAATAACTGAGTATTCATTGACCCAAGAGAACAGATGTACCAAATTAGATTTTTTAACAATATTTCATTTTTATTTATTAATGTGGAACACTTATTTTCTTAGTGAATTTAAATCTTTAGAAAAATTTCCTTTCTTCATTCGGCAAATATGTCGTGTCCAGTAATTGGAACTTTACCCTATGTATTTATTTAGCAAGTTGTCATGCTACAGAATCAAATTAATTTGATAATTTATTTGATGTCATGTTACCTTGCAGGTGTGACGTCACAGGAAGATATGAACTAGATCCTTTTTTGTGATTCTTAACATTTTGATGTGAAAATAGATAGGGATATCACAGGAAAAAAATACGAGTCAAGTTGACTCAAAATTTAAGTTTTCAGTTTGTCCCAAAACCAGCTCAAAAATGTGAGTCAATTTGACTCATCCTAACATTTTACTCAAAAACAAGAGTCATATTTGACTCCTAATTCATAATCAGAATGACTCAGGTTGAGTCAATCAAGTAAAAAGACTCCAATGTTAGAGTTTTGCAGCCTTGACTCAAGCAATGAGTCAGGTTGACTCGCAATTGTTTCTCAGTGTTAGGTTGAGATAAAGGATTTGGTTTAAATGGATATGGATATTGAATAGGATTATGATATGGATATTGAATAGGATTATGATATGGATATTGAATAGGATTATGATATGGTTATTGAATAGGATTATGATATGGATATTGAATAGGATTATGATATGGATATTGAATAGGATTATGATATGGATATTGAATAGGATTATGATATGGATATTGAATAGGATTATGATATGGATATTGAATAGGATTATGATATGGTTATTGAATAGGATTATGATATGGATATTGAATAGGATTATGATATGGATATTGAATAGGATTATGATATGGATATTGAATAGGATTATGATATGGATATTGAATAGGATTATGATATGGATATTGAATAGGATTATGATATGGATATTGAATAGGATTATGATATGGATATTGAATAGGATTATGATATGGATATTGAATAGGATTATGATATGGATATTGAATAGGATTATGATATGGATATTGAATAGGATTATGATATGGATATTGAATAGGATTATGATATGGTTATTGAATAGGATTATGATATGGATATTGAATAGGATTATGATATGGATATTGAATAGGATTATGATATGGATATTGAATAGGATTATGATATGGATATTGAATAGGATTATGATATGGATATTGAATAGGATTATGATATGGATATTGAATAGGATTATGATATGGATATTGAATAGGATTATGATATGGATATTGAATAGGATTATGATATGGATATTGAATAGGATTATGATATGGATATTGAATAGGATTATGATATGGATATTGAATAGGATTATGATATTGATATTGAATAGGATTATGATATGGATATTGAATAGGATTATGATATGGATATTGAATAGGATTATGATATGGATATTGAATAGGATTATGATATGGATATTGAATAGGATTATGATATGGATAGGGTTGCTGAATTCTTTAACCAACTAGCTGGTCCTGTGGAAATGCCATGGAATTGGGAAATCTATGAACTGGTTTTGGTCTAATCAACTAATATGTTTTAGTTTATCTTGCGCATTTCGTTTCGAAATGACGGACAAAAACGGCTTCTTTTATTCATAGTACATAGATTATCACTTATAAATATTCTCTTAGTGACATCATTTATAGTAATTTTTTGATAGTTTAATTATACAGAGTAAATACAATGTAATAAATTATAAAAGTTGCTACAGGTTATTTCATCCATTGAATATTATCACCATATAACATTATTCCTAAACTAAGTTATATTTTAGCTCCATAGTTTATCTTCCCTTTCTCCACCTTCATTCCCCGCCAACACTTCCTCCACCTTCACTTCTCCCTTCATCAATTCCCTCCCATTTACTTCACCCACCTACACCTCCCCCATCATCACTTCCTCCACATTCATTTCACCCTTCCCTTCACTTCTCCCACATTCATTTCACCCTTCCCTTCACTTCTCCCACATTCATTTCACCCCTTCCTTCACTTTCCCCCTCATTTCAATCATCAAGTTCATCGAAAAATTATTTGTTATTATTTTCGTTTCTAAGCATATCATGAAAATCCTTGGAATGAACACATAGATAATGTTCAGCCTTAATAAATAGTAAGATATATTTCTAATTATATTATCCCACAAAATATTGTTTACTATTTATACAATTTCACCCCATAATCACGTGATTGGTGCCGGCACAATATAGGCCAATGTATATAACAGAAACAGAAAATAGACTGTTTTCAATAAGTGTAACTGTGTTATGTAGGTACTACATATCACTGTAATTAAGCAATATAGTTAACAAACTACTATTAACGATGCTTGACTAATAATTAAACTAGTATATTTTAAAATGAACTATTTAAGAAAATACATATGTATATATACAGGGTGACCCACAAAAAAGTGTACCCAAGTTTGAATTAATATAAATATCGTACAAGTACAATCTTAAGCAATGACTGTGCTAGAATGGATAAATGAAAAAAATCTAATTTTAAAATTTACTTCAACTCATTTTTTAACTACTTATGAATACGATATTTATATTAAATCTAAGTTAGGTACACTTTTTTTGTTGATCACCCTGTATAGCGTATCATGTTTTACAGAGTGTCTATCACGTGCTCTGTGACGTCACACGTTGTAACTTTTTGAAACCATGTCACGTCTACATTATACCTATCCCCCTTTTCCAATATAAGAATGAGGATAATGATAATGATATTTATTGAAGAAATGTAAAAAGAAATCAACAAATCAACAAGCCCTGATATAATTTCTATAAAAGAAATTTTCGGGAGGAGAAATCTCTCCCATTATCTCATTTTCTCTAGTTACGTATGAGATACTCACCGGTGAAGATTGCATAGATAAGAGTTAGATGATATAAATATCACTCCCAATTTTATTGAGGTACTATTTCAAACTACAGTGAATTTCAACTGATTATTTAGTAATAATAATTGTTATTTAGATCGTCTTAAATTTAACAAAACATTTAATTGGAAATGGATTTCTAAAAACTGTTATTGTTCATGCATTTTTTCAATTATTACTAGAATGAAAATAATTATATATTCTAATTGCATTTTTACCTTTACAGAATGCGGGAGGTTATATTTTAGGTGACTTTTATTTATTTAAATATTTATTTTTTATTTGTCATCTTGTTGTTCGCATAACTCTACTGGTATTCATTCAAATTGCCTGAAATTTGGTAGGACGACTGTTGAATGTCCAGAGACTATCTGGTAAAATTTTAGAAGCGATCCGGTCAAAGGTCAAGGTCATTTATAACTCAATAACTCAAAAAGTATTCAACCAAATTGACTGGAATTTGATGGGACGATTAGTCAATAGTCAGGAACCATTTGAACAGGTCAAAGGTCAAGGTCATTTATAATCCATAATTTATTGGATGGTAAATATAATTTATAAGCGCTATCGAAGGCATGCGCTCTACAAGTGCACGTTATCTTTATAAATAGAATACAGCGTAATTTTGGAAGTCATGCAACTGTGACTACATGGTACATAATCACGTGACTGCCGAGTGAGTTCAGTATATAGTGACGTAATAAATGAGTAATGATAAATATGGATGAAATAAAATAATAAAAAAGTTAAAATAGTAAAGTAATAAAAAGGTAAAATAGTAAAAAAGGTGAAATAGTAAAATTAAATAATTAAATGTTAAAAATTAAAAAACGTATTTTTTGTAAAAAATATAGAAATCAAATTATTACTGAAAATAAATGAAAGAAAATACTCTATATTTTTACAGAAATAAATGAAAAAATAAATTTAACAATTCCTATAATTGTATTTATAATACCTCCAGGTATCATGGATACTAATTAAAATATAAATTGAACAATTAATTTTTCTATGATATTATCGACAATTTGCAGCCATCCGATTACCCGCATATTACCCTAAAGAAATTAAATTAATAACATCGTATAATTCATCAATAAAATTCAACAGACATCAGCGTATGATAAACTGTCAGGTTACATGACAGCAAATTAGTTCACAAAGTAATTTGATCCAGTGGCTTGACCATTATTTGAGTATTTAAAGTATAGTATGAATTACCAAGCATGACACAAATACCGCTTGAAGAAAATAGAGCGATGATTTTCTTAAAGTTAATAGTTATGTATATTCGGGGGTATATACTTTATGTTGGCTCAATCAATCATCTAATTATTACTTCATTTCAAATACTTTTCTTTCACCTAATTGCTCTAACAATTTTCAACAATCAAATTCTTCCACTTATTTTGGTAGCGTGGTTATTAATTACTGCCGAACGGCCATTTAAACAACATGGGTTCGTCTTATTCGAAAATAAGATTATAATTCAATAAGTTGCAATTAATTTCTGAATTACAAGGATAAGGAAACGCATAGTAAACTTAATATTATAATGAACTAAGTAAGCACATAAAAATACAAATGGATAATGGTAATAACCTTCATGAACAAATGAATAAACATTGTAGAAGATAGTTATTTCTAAAGAGCTTAAATATGAAATACTACAATTAAAATCAATAACCTGAATACGATTACAATAATAATAAGTAGGGAAGGCTTAACTCAATATACTTTACACGACACATTTGAGGGGTTTGGGTTGCAAGGGGTCCAGCTTCCAGTCTCAACACTTAGGAAATCTCCTTCTTAGAACCAGAGACTATTCAAACACTTGTTAAATATCTCCCAACTCTATGACGACTGGCTACAGGCCTAAGCTTGCCTATCGGAACTATCAAGTCCGATCTCTGCTGAATCCCTCTCTGAACTATCTTTCTCTTAATCTCCTACGACCCTCTTAAGTTCCAAATCCAGCCCACAAGATATAGTACTAACTCTCAATTGGTCAACTCAAAGGAGAGTAATAACCTTAACCCCACCAACTGACCAATGGACTTTCTGTATTTCGCCCAAAAGGCGGTCCTTATACCAACTTAACCTCTTGAAACCATACTCTCAAATATGTATGCGAACCCATTACCCTTGACGGTTTCAATCAATCGCCGAACCACAGGAACCAAAATACTATTTCGTAGCCCGGAAACTTAAAACCAAAACCTATTTCAAACGCCATTAAATCCTACTGAGTTGGTATTTCTAACTCTTGAGAACCCTCCTAACAAGTGAACTAGAGCACATCTGCGTAGACTATGTGGTTTCCCTATGTCTGTTTACAAAATAATTTCAGTTCACTTTACAGCCCAATTAACTTTCTACTGAATTTGGTAGTCACCCTTAACTACAAGACCTGATAAATAATGACATATCCAGAAGTCACCACTAAATATTATACACAGCCCCCTCTCTAAAATGTGAATTCTGGATCCAAATATTCGATCTATCGTGGTATCCCCTAACATTTATCTAAAATTTTCTATGACAAGCCTCTCTACGCGTCGTTTTCTATACGAGTTTGCCTGGATTAACTAAACCTCCCCGTTAAACCTCCCTATTATGTTAAAAGAATAATATCCTACCTTAATGAATACAACATGAATGTTAATTGCCCTATAAATTAATACCAATACAAAATAAATCTTAAGATTAACACAATATCTTAAATTTAACATAATACTATAGAATACAAATACATTTACAATAAGGAATACTATATAGAGGTTCATTCCTTATCCGCATGAATAAATAATTAAGTAAATTATAATCCATATTACTTGAGGATCTATTCCATGATATAGGATATGAATAAATTCATTCCATATAATTATATAAGAATACAGAATATAATACACTTGAATTAACTTAACTCTAACTTAAATATACCTATTTAATATATATTGACACTTTATGTGTAGGCTCGTGAAACCACCTAATTCACTTTAATTAGTAAGAGTCACTTCGAAATTAAATGTATAGCATCACTATTAAGGTTCAAATAATTTATGACCTAATTTAATTGATCACTTCACTTGTGACATTGTTTTTAAAGATAGGCTCTATTACTCAGCCTTAGGATGAATATATAGAATAACGCATGTTATTCCTTTTCATGGTACCGTGAGATAGAGATGCCACACAGCGGTGAGATTACAAGAAACTGCTTAATTTCTCTTCAGTCGTTGACGCACAGTGTCGTGCGCAGAGCCTCGTGAACGACAATTGCATACAGTTGCAATACCGGTGTAGTTCCTAGGGCACCCACATCGTTGAATAGTGCCTGATGAACTCATGTAGTCGAATAGTGCCTGTTGCACTCGTGTCGTTGAATAGTACCTCGGGCACTCTTGTAGTTGCATAGTACCTGGTGTACTCATGTAGTTGAATAGTGTCTGTTGCACTCGTGTTGTTGAAGAGTACCTAGGGCACTCTGGTAGTTGCATAGTACCTGGTGTACTCATGTAGTCGAATAGTGCCTGTTGCACTCGTGTCGTTGAATAGTACCTCGGGCACTCTTGTAGTTGCATAGTACCTGGTGGACTCATGTAGTCGAATAGCGCCTGTTGCACTCGTGTTGTTGCATAGTACCTAGGACAGCTCTAAGATGCAACTTAAGCTAAGGTTAACCATTTAAATCTACTTATATTAGGTTTTCATGCAACAAATGTCTACTCTTAAATATATTAGCAAACTAAAATTAATATTATACTCTCCATCGGTCTCCAACTCATTTCATCTGAACATGTGTGATCACTAGAAATCATGTCCTCATTACCGACGGTGTTTTAATTTTCCCAGCCGAACGTAAATTGTACCTCAGCGGAGTTTTGGAAGCGGCCTCAATTGTTGGCACTTTAGGTTCTTTTATAGGCAGTCTAGGTTCCTCTATCGGCACCCCAACAATGTATATGCCCTCATCCTCTCGATCTTCATCTTCGCTACCATTGGAGATTGTTTTCTTTTCTTCTTCATTGGTAGGATGATTTTCAGCATATTCTTCTGCAATGTACGGTTCATCTTCACTCACCTTTCCTAGTTTAAGTCTGTTGACATGTACTACCTGTGAGGAATTTTTCTTGCTGTGTATTAGCTTTATTCTAACATTCACCTCTCCCAGCACTTCAGTGACCCGATAAGGTCCAATCCAATTTGGAAGAAATTTGGCATTGGGTGCTCTGTGCTTTTTACTATTATATAGAAACACAACATCCCCTTCTAAAAATTCATGTTTTCCTTTGGGCTTCTGGTACCTGACGTTACGCTCATGGGCTCTATTACTAGCTAATCGAGCTTCTCTGAATGCCTTCTGCATTCGGGAAAAGATAGACCCAGACGTGTCGTCTTGCAGCGAATAGTTTAACACTTCATTCCGAAGTAACTCTCCATAAGGTAAGATAGGGTCTCTCCCGTGGAAAAGGTAGTATGGAGTGTTGCCAACCGAATCATGATATGAAACGTTTAGTGCCAATGTGGCACTCGGCAAACTTCTATCCCATTCCATTACATCAGCTTGAATCAGCGACGATAAAGTGTTCTTCAGTAGCTTGTTGAAAGCTTCTGTCATGCCATTACTTTGAGCATGATATGGCGTTGTGAAGTGCAGTCTCGTTTGTAACTGCTTTGCCATTTCTTTAAACGTGTTTGCGGTAAATTCTCTCCCATTGTCAGTTACAATATTCCCAATACCTCCAAACGTACAGACATAATCCAACATTGTTTTAGCCACGGTCTGGGCCGTTTTGTCTGGGATAGGATAAGCTTGCACATAACGAGTGAAATGGCAAACGATAGTCATTATATACTTGTTTCCTAAGTAAGAAGTGGGTAAGGGTCCAATCAAATCGACTCCAACCCTCTCTAAAGGGTGATTTACCGTTGGTAACTTTTGAATGGGGGCCTTCGTAAGCCCGCTAAAGTTCCTTTTCTGGCAGGTTATGCATTTTCCTACATAGGTTTGGATATCCGATTTCATATTGGGCCAGTAGAATAATGAGCAAGCCTTGCGTAGCGTCTTTCTAACGCCAAAGTGAGCACTGAGTGTACTATCATGACTTAAGAAAAGAGCGTTCTTCCTAAGTGATTTTGGCACTACTAATCTGGCTCTCAATGCATTTTCTTCATTTCCTTGTGATGCCACATAATAAAGGCATCCGTTCTTCATAGCAAATGAGTCTAACTCGTCTGGAGAATTAATTTCATTAGAAGTTTCTTCCAGGCCATCTATAACCTTTTTCCAAACATATTCGTTCATTTGCTTTTCCCTAACCACTTCTGGGGAAAATATTCTCGCAGGATCGAAATTATCGGCACTTCTGGTAATGCAGGCAACGTTCCTAGAGAGTGCATCGGGTATGAAGTGATCTTTACCTGGTTTATATATTATTTCGAAATCAAAATCACCGAGATACAAAGTCCAACGCGTGATACGAGGAACAGTGTTTTTAGTCTGGAATAGGAATTTTAAGGGGGCATGGTCAGTATGAACAGCAAACTTACCTCCTGCTAGGTAGAACTCGAAATGTTTCACTGCAGCAACTATGGCCAGTGCTTCCTTTTCAGATACGGTATAATTTACCTCAGGTGCCTTCAACTTCCTAGAATAGTAACTTACCGGGTAATCTAAACCGTCAACTGACTGTACTAATACAGCCCCTACACAGCTGTTGCTTGCGTCTGTGTGTAGCTTAAATTGATTTCCGAAGTCTGGATAAATAAGGACAGGCGCTTCGCTCAAGACTTGTTTTAATTTATCGAAGGCTTGGGAATGTTTAGTTTCCCATTTAAACTTGGTATATTTCTTGGTCAGATCAGTCAGTGGAGCTGATATTTCGGAAAATCCAGGAACAAATCTCCGATAATACGACGTCATACCTATAATGCTCCTCACTTCCCTCTTAGTGGTTGGTTCTTTCAGTTCTCTAATTGCCGATACCTTCTCAGGGTCCACCTCTACACCTTCTTCCGATACAATATGCCCTAAGTATCTAACGGATTTCTTTGCAAGGGAACATTTATCAGGTGCTATTTTCAGTCCGGAATTTTCAACTAATGTCAAAATTCTGTCCAGGTCTTTCATATGTTGCTCGAAAGTGCTTGAAAACACCAAAATGTCATCTAAGAATACTTGAGCGCATCTTCCTAACTCCGTGTCTAGTATTTCTTGCATACATCTTTGAAATGTGGCTGAGGCATTGCAAACACCCATAGGCATCCGTCGGTAGCAATAAGTGTTATCATCAGTCGAAAAAGCCGTCTTCAGTTTATCTTTCTCACTAATTGCTATTTGCCAATAACCCTTCTTACAATCTAAGCTGGAGAAGTATCTAGCTCCCTTCAAAGATCCTAGTACTATATTTGTATTCGGTAGTGTAAATTTGTCTTTCTTAGTCACTTTATTCGGGCCTCGGAAGTCGATACAGTATCTATAGCCTTCCTTTTTCTTGACACAAACGGATGGGCTCCGCCACGGGCTTGCGCAAGGCTCAATTACCCCCATTTCCAACATTTTATCAATCTCTACCTTCATTATATCTTTCATATGATAAGGTATAGGCCATTGTCTGGTGAACACTGGTTCATGATTTTCTGTGTCAATAGTGTGCTCGACTAAATCGCATTTACCTATATCTGTGGCATGTTGCGATATACCACCTTTGTGCTTATGCCAAATAGTTTCAACCTGAGCCTTCTGCTCTTCGTCCAAATGAACCATACTGGGCATATTCCCCATTTGTTCTCCTAACCCTATCTCCTCGACACATTCGTCATCCCCATAGATAACGTCCCCGGTAATCACGTTAGCACACCTGCGGTACCCCTCAGACTGCCCCACATCACATCTTAGGAAATTATACCTAGATGTCCCTATTCTAGCCTGACTGCGCTCAAAATTAAATGACGCTTCACCTAGTCTACTTAACACATCTACCCCTATCAAAATATCCCCTGGAAAGGATTCGGCTTCTACTATGAGTAACTCGTGGTGTATGGATTCCTTGTCAAAATGCAAGGGTAGTGTTACTCTCCCTAGTACCTCAATGCTGTGATTAGACACCGATTTAATTATCACTGAACTATTTTTGATCCTGTAATTGTACACACCGGATAACTCTTCCAGAAAAGAGGATTTAACTATTGAGCAACAGGATCCAGTATCTAACAAGCATATACTAGACTTACCTGCAACTTTGATGCTTATGATAGGTCTCGGAACCTGTTCCGATATTCCAGGGGTGTCAATTAGTTTTTTGAAACATGCTCTATTTCAGGGAGATTCGATCTTTTGTGCGGGTCATACCTACCTTCGCGAAAGTTACTACGCCACGAGCCTCCTCCCGAGTAGTTTTGCGCACCTCTGTTATTGAGTCTCATCTCTCGGCAATTACGCTGCATGTGCCCAAACTGGCCACAACCCCAACATTGAATGTTCCTTCTAACCTCATGCGGTTTCAGTCTTGTTTGGTTCAACTGTACCTCGCATACTTGTCGCGTACCATCATTCACATAATCTTCACAGCGTTTCGCGGCCTTTACAGTATCATTAAAATCAGTGTGCACAGCTGCTATCATCAAGTCCTTGATTCGTGGGTTCAGACCTTTCATGAACACAGGTACCATCATCTCACCTCTAGTCTCCTCGTCATCTAATTCCGTTAATATCGATGACAGTTCTGAAGATTTCGATTCTATTTTAGCAGCATACTCATCAACCGTCAAACGTCCCTGTGTGATCCTAAACAACTCAGTATAAGCTTCTGGTTTGCTAAGTTTCAGGCTAAATCTGTTATCCAACGCGTTGCATATCTGATCAAAAGTAGCAGTGTCCAATTTCTTGTTGGCATCGATGAAACTCTCGGCTAGTCCAGTACAGAGAACTTTTATGATCGTGGCTTTCTGTTGCTCATCCCAGCCTTCTAACATTGCCCTTTTGTTGAATGAGTTCAGGTACTTTGTAAAACTTGTCTTCCCGTCATACTGTGATATGCGTCCCAACATAGAAATTCCATTTGGAATTTTATTTACCATCTGAGGAACTCCTTCTTCACCCGTTGCTCCTGCAGTACCAACCATGGCTACCGTATATTTATTATCTACAAACAAAAATAAATTCCACTCACCTCTAATAACAGGGCGACCACAAGACCGTCTGAGATCTTAATTACTTATAGTGTAAGGACTGACACAGGGTGTAATTCTATTTTACCATCACTTGCGGTGACCGAACAAGAGAATCATAAAATGCTAACCAATATCATTCTCACTTGAATAATGGATGCATTAACTTATGATCAGTTACTAAATGATTGGAAAAAAAAAATATAGGTAATAATCAAATCATCAAGCAAAATTATGGATGCATTACAGTATATATAGTTCCTTGTAATTTCAGAAAAATCAATTGCAACTTTTTATGAGATTCATCAATCCCAACGCTCGCCACCAGTGTATATTCGGGGGTATATACTTTATGTTGGCTCAATCAATCATCTAATTATTACTTCATTTCAAATACTTTTCTTTCACCTAATTGCTCTAACAATTTTCAACAATCAAATTCTTCCACTTATTTTGGTAGCGTGGTTATTAATTACTGCCGAACGGCCATTTAAACAACATGGGTTCGTCTTATTCGAAAATAAGATTATAATTCAATAAGTTGCAATTAATTTCTGAATTACAAGGATAAGGAAACGCATAGTAAACTTAATATTATAATGAACTAAGTAAGCACATAAAAATACAAATGGATAATGGTAATAACCTTCATGAACAAATGAATAAACATTGTAGAAGATAGTTATTTCTAAAGAGCTTAAATATGAAATACTACAATTAAAATCAATAACCTGAATACGATTACAATAATAATAAGTAGGGAAGGCTTAACTCAATATACTTTACACGACACATTTGAGGGGTTTGGGTTGCAAGGGGTCCAGCTTCCAGTCTCAACACTTAGGAAATCTCCTTCTTAGAACCAGAGACTATTCAAACACTTGTTAAATATCTCCCAACTCTATGACGACTGGCTACAGGCCTAAGCTTGCCTATCGGAACTATCAAGTCCGATCTCTGCTGAATCCCTCTCTGAACTATCTTTCTCTTAATCTCCTACGACCCTCTTAAGTTCCAAATCCAGCCCACAAGATATAGTACTAACTCTCAATTGGTCAACTCAAAGGAGAGTAATAACCTTAACCCCACCAACTGACCAATGGACTTTCTGTATTTCGCCCAAAAGGCGGTCCTTATACCAACTTAACCTCTTGAAACCATACTCTCAAATATGTATGCGAACCCATTACCCTTGACGGTTTCAATCAATCGCCGAACCACAGGAACCAAAATACTATTTCGTAGCCCGGAAACTTAAAACCAAAACCTATTTCAAACGCCATTAAATCCTACTGAGTTGGTATTTCTAACTCTTGAGAACCCTCCTAACAAGTGAACTAGAGCACATCTGCGTAGACTATGTGGTTTCCCTATGTCTGTTTACAAAATAATTTCAGTTCACTTTACAGCCCAATTAACTTTCTACTGAATTTGGTAGTCACCCTTAACTACAAGACCTGATAAATAATGACATATCCAGAAGTCACCACTAAATATTATACAGTTATATATAATTATATTTAAATTTAAATAACAAATTCCTTTTTTTTCGTTAATTTCTGTATGTGTCACATTATTGGATTTTTTTAATGAAAAAGTTATGGTGGGATCGTAGAAGATTGAATGCACCATTCCCCCTTAATCTCCTATGGCCCCACCTTTACTTTCTATTAATAAATATATAGTTATTATATATGTAGTTAATTCATTATTGAATATTTTGTAAAGATTATGATATTGAAAATGACTTTGTTTGTATAATTAATATTATGGGGCCATAGAAGATTATCATGGGTAATAAATCTTCTCTGGTCCCACCATACCATCCCTAACTACTGACTAGTGGTACCTAAGGGAGGGGTGCACCGACAATTGGGCCCCGGATATTGGGCCCGCCGACAATTGGGTCCTTTGACAATTGGGCCCAAGACAATTGGGCCTAGGACAATTGGGCCCCACGACAATTGGTTCCCGGACAATTGGGCTCACGACAATTGGGACCAATTGTGGGCGGGCCCAATTGTCAGGGCTCAATTGTCTTGAGCCCAATTGTCGGTCCACGACCTAAGGCCAATTCGATACTAGAAGATTTAACGCCACGTTTTTACCGCCCAGTTTACGCCTCTTCAATTAATCACGATTTAATGAAATTTACAGTCTACACTAGCGTTTCTACCGCTTTCCATTCATTTAACCGTGATTAATTGAAGAAGCGGGAAATGTACATTAAAAACGCGGCGTTTTCTCTGATAGTATCGACTGGGCCTAAATCTAATGTACTGATAGAAACTACGAGTGCAATAGTTTCAAAATATTTGTAATAGTACACTAATTACATCATTCAAATTCAATTAACTTACTTTCAACTGACCTTGGCATGCTTACAATATTGCCCCAATGTTGTGAGTTCAAAATATATTTATGTATTATAATTGATATATTCTATTAACAACAAGAGTGACTGGAATGCACTCTTCTCCTGATGATGAGTTGATATCCTTCTATTCGAAAGCTTGAAAACTGAAAAAATATTCAACGTTGAGTTTAAATAACCTCTGATAATATGGATTTCCCGTTGAGTTTGAATCATTTACACGATAGTTGATACACTACATCAAAAATGACTGACTTTCATTTTGGTTTTCATTTGCAAAATTAACCAAATATTCCAATATAATTTTTTTAATTATTCTCTTTTTAAAAGTAATTCTTTCCATTAATTTCTTTTTTATAAAAATTATCCGAATTTTCTACTCTCATTTCACTGTTGTCCGGATTCATGATTTTCGGTTATACCGATTTATGACAGACTATGATATTTTTTTAATTAAATTGACTTGATATTAAAGAAGTTTTGATTTATTTATTTTTTATCATCTAAATAATTTTATTATTTATGATTTCTCTGTTATCCGAATTTTCCTTCTCTTCTTCTAGATTTTTTGTTTTCCATTTTTTTCTATTATTTTTAATTTTTCCATTTTCATTTTTTCTCCCGAATTTTTGGCGTTTTTTAGATTTTCAGATTTTCTGGTTTTCGGATTTATCGGCTCTTCAAATTGTTCTGATTTTGCCATTTTCCTGTAATCTTAACTATTATTCATGGAATCTTATCGTATCTTAAATGTTAAAGCAGGACATTTTTATTACATTTTTCTTCTGAAGAATGAATGAAACCTATCAGTTAGATGCAGGGGGGAGGGGGGCATGCCCACCTCCCCCCTCTAAATCACCCTGCTAAGTCATTAAACAATCATGACGGGCGCAGTACAACAAACTAGCGGATGCAGCAAACTAAGAGGCCGTTTAAAATTCCGATACAGAAACTTCAAAGAACGAATCTTTTTACATAAAAGAAGATTTAATTTATTCACACTATATTTACTATATATTTATATCTTATCAATTCATATAGCATCCCTAAGAAACACATGAGGTCATAGTGTTATCTTTTATCTACATTCGACCTTCTTAGATAATATGATATCGTTGTTGTGTGGTGGACATTCAAAGAAAAGAGTGATAACCACATTTCCAAAATTAACTTTACTAATTGTGATATTTGTAGATACATCAAAATTTGGTCTGAGTACACGATGAAAAATTAGTATTTTTTGAAAATAATAGAAAATTGTTATTTGTAACAATTCATCATAGTGACTCTTTTCTCTGATAGTGCATCATCACAGTGACTCTTTTCTCTGATAGTACATCATCACAGTGACTCTTTTCTCTGATAGTACATCATCACAATGACTCTTTTCTCTGATAGTAAATCATCACAGTGACTCTTTTCTCTGATAGTACATCATCACAGTGACTATTTTCTCTGATAGTACATCATCACAGTGACTCTTTTCTCTGATGGCGCATCATCACAGTGACTCTTTTCTCTGATAGTACATCATCACAGTGACTCTTTTCTCTGATGGCGCATCATCACAGTGACTCTTTTCTCTGATAGTACATCATCACAGTGACTCGTTTCTCTGATAGTACATCATCACAGTGACTCGTTTCTCTGATAGTACATCATCACAGTGACTCTTTTCTCTGATAGTACATCATCACAGTGACTCGTTTCTCTTATAGTACATCATCACAGTGGCTCTTCTCTCTGATAGTACATCATCACAGTGACTCTTTTCTCTGATAGTACATCATCACAGTGACTCTTTTCTCTGATAGTACATCATCACAGTGACTCTTTTAGCATTTTAATGAACAATTTTTGTTCAATTTCATTTTTAATTAAATATGTTGCCAATTAAATTTACTTTTACTAAAAAAATATATTTCATCGTATTGTGAATGTGTTTCAGTGAAACGTTTTTTCGGGTAGAACGTTTCTGTGAGTTATCCGTATGTGTGAAACGTGTTTATGCGACAAATATATGTATTAAACGTGCTTTGTGTGATACATGTGCATGTTTTCCACGTGTATTATAGATTGCATATAAATATATTATTTGTTTTTGTTTTCGGGAACAATTTAAATATATCTTTAAGGAAATTAATTCGTAAAAATATAAATTTAATTGGATTGAAGAATAATAATTGTGCGTCTGAATTTTTTTTTTAATTAAAAAAAGTTTTCCGGTTTCTACAAGTGTAACTGCTTTTGACATTCGTTAAGTATTTTACAAAGTGCATTTTCTACTGTTTTCTACTGTTGATGTTTCAAGATCAAAAAATGCATCTATGAAGGTAATTCAGGTACGATAGTTGCCAAAGGTCACCAGATTATAAATATCTAGAAGGCATCGCAAGTGCATATCAAACGTTCAGTAGCCAAAGAAAAGTCGTGGAGGGTGCATGTGCTTTGATTCACTCCAACCGTTAGAGAAACTTGCGATTATTTCAATTCGAAAAAAAGTGGACTTTGATCTTACCTACTTTATCAATACCGTTTGTATACGTAGTGAGGTACTTTGTTATAGTTTTTGAATTGGTTAAATAGTGTTTATAAAGTGTTTAAACATTGTTCATAAATCAATAAAACACTGTTTTGTTGTCTGCTAAACATGTTGAGATCATGTTATTGAAATGGAGTGCGAGAAACGTATTCGAAAATTAAACAATCTTCCCTTATGAGCTATAGTGATGAAAACATTGATATGAAAACCTAATAATAAACATTGAACAAAATAATCACAAAAACAAGAAGTGTTATTGCAAACAGTAAATTGAACTGCCGATTGTTTTATTTACAAAAAAAAAAACATTCTTAAAAAGTCTGAAAATTTGTGAACCTATTTGGAAAAAAACGGTTCAACTTTTTTAATTTTTTCTAAATATTTTTTGAAAAAAATTTAATTTCGACATTTTTTTGAAAAATATCGAAATAGTTATTAAAATTTAAAAAATAATTTAGATTTTCTCCCCACTGCTATGTCCCCCAACCCAAAGTGTCAGGAGTCACTACTTCCCCCGAAAACATCCGGCAGTCATCGGCGACTGAGTAGTGGCGATGACATGACGGACACCCCTTCGCTGACCTCATCCCGGGGATTCATGGGGTCCGGAGACGACTCCCTTGGAACAAAGTGAGGAACTGTTGTAATTTGGTGTGAAAAAATATTATATATTTTTTCATAAAATATATAAATTTTTTAAAAATTTATATTTTTTTGAAAAAATATATATCCTTTGAAAAATCATATATTGATTGGATTTTTTTTTTTTCTTGAAAATTCATATTTTCTTTTGAAAATTTATAAGAATCTTTGAAAATTATATATATTTTTTTTAGCTCTTGAATTTTTTGGACATTTTTATATATTTTCAAATTTATGATTTTTTTTTGATTTTTTAATTTTTATATATTTTATTTTTTATTCATGATCTTTTAAATTCATGAACTTTTTTTAAATTTAAGAACTTTTTTTATTTAAATGTATGAATTTAGTTTGTGTATGAATTTTAAGTTTTTCTTTGAAAATTTAATTATCTTTTTGAAAATTTATATATTATCTGTAATTGAAAGCCAATCAGAGTAAAAGATTTATCTATCAGTTCGATTACTTTTCTTAGACTTATTAGTATATCCTAATGTACTCACAAATGTTACATAGGCCCTTTAATTTATTTGCCCTTCAATAATAGCTGTTTATTGTTGATTATTTTTCTTCAATTACTACTTGATTTTTTCTTAAATTTGATATAAAAATAATATAATTGTTTAAGGTAATAATCAGGAATATTATTACTATTAGAACAAAACTAATAGAAATTTATAATTCTTCTCAAAAATTTCACTGAAAGATTGATTCAGAAATAAAATGTAATTATCAATTTTCTTTAAACGCATATATAGGTTTGATGGAATCATTTTAAAGATAATTTCAACACATCCGAAAAAGTTTCACAAACTTATGGAAATTTAAAATATATACAAAATCCTAAACTAAAACATGATACAAAATACTATACTAAACGAAAAAATAAAATGATGATGCAGTGGTATAGTCTAAAATCATTCAATATATTTACTAATACAGTATTCTTTAAAAATCTTTCTGAATTTAAAATCAGACATTGGGTGTTTAAAATTTTCCGGAATGTTGTTAAAAAGATCAATAGCCCTATAAACAATAAAATTTCTTTCTAATTCAGTTCTATAATTAGGGACATTAAAATGAGTTGATCTGGTTGATATTTAAAAAAATATGAATTTATTCAAAAAATTATTATATTTTAATATTGCTTTGATTTTATAACAAAAATATAAACTTTTTAGAAAAAATTGAAATATAATATGTTTTTCTTTGTTTTCAGAGATGGAAGAGAGACTCTCCCTTTTCTCAATGTGGTACAGGGGAGATTCACCCCCCGCCAATCTATGGCCAACCTCGCGTCAAGGGGGTCACGGTAAGAAAAAGAATTTAAATTTTTTTTAAAAAACCTATTAGTGAAGTTGAAAAAAATGAAGATTAAGAATTGAGGAATAAATTAATTTAGAATCATTTTTTCAATATTGAACATTTAAAATCTGTAAAAAAATTGATGATTAGAATACTATAAAATAAAAAAAATTATTTAAAATATAGAATGTTAGAAAAAAATAAGGAACCGTTATACATACTAGTGTACGTTTTATAATTTGTACAAGAGCGAATTTTTATGGAAATATATCATTGTAATGAATTAATTCATTTTCAGCTAGAACGTGAAGTGATAATTTCTTGATATTCAAAGTAACTTTTGGCCTCAGTTTTTCCTCTTCTTTTCTGGTATTTCCTTCTAACTTGTATTCTTTCAAATGCCTTTTTTAACACTATTTTTAGAGTAAGGTCCCACTCTGACTCAGTGGGATATATACCCCGTATGAACGAGTGGTTACTGGCCTGTCATGAGTCACCTGGCTGGGATTAGGTTAAAATCGGAATTTAGTATATACTTCAGTATAAATTTAGTACATTTAGTATATTAGAGAACACTTGATAGCCTGGATGCTGTCTCTCAGGAGCGTCCCGAGAAATTTTTAAATGCCATCCTGTTCCTTTTATTCTTCAGCCACTTCAAAATCCGACCATTTCACCTAGTCTCTTTTTCTCACCCTCCCCATCTCTTCCATCCATCCCCGACCACCCACTTCACTCAGTCTCTATCCCTTCTCCTCCTCTAACCATATCTCAAATCTCAAACAACTCCTCCCCCCACAGGTCCTCCATAAGCATGGCTGGCGAACTCCAAGTGCCTCCAAACCTCAACTCCCGGCCATCGTTAGCCTCCCTGACCCTATCCCGGGTTAACTTAGAGCTGCACCCCGAAAAGGGCTCCTACATCGCCTACAGTATGGGAGTGAGCATGGCCTCCATCCCCCAGATTGCCGCCAAGGTTTACATTATTACTCAGGTAAGGAAATTTAAACGATTTTAAAGAAATTCAATTACCCAGGTAAGAAGGATTTATTCCTGGGATATTTCCTTAATATCCCAGGAATAAATCCTTCTTGCCTGGGTATTGTAGTATAGTATGATCAATATTTTTTAACTTATATGTAATCGTATAATTAATATAATATCATAAAAAATTTCCTTATTGCTATTTACATGTAAAGATAAAGCACATATGACGGGGTTAAATGATATTCACGTTGTAAGGGAATGCACTACATGTGCATATAATACCTATGCAGGTGACTGCAGTTGGTACGTACCTGGTAGAGTGCCAACAGTTTTAGTCTGGCAGCTACTTACTGTGCGTAGAATGACCTCGAAAAGATTTAAAGTAAAGTACTGTCCTCGAACATATCACAAATTTTAATCTCGAAGAAAGTAACATGACAATTTTTATAACAAAATTTATTCAAATTTTGACCTCGAAAATAACATAAAAAAATTTATATAACGAAAGTAGCTACAAAGTTTTGACCTCGAAAATAACATAACCATTTTTATATAACAAAAGTAGGTACTGCAAAATTATGACCTCGAAAGTAGCATAAAACTTTGACCTCGAAAATAAGTTAACCATTTTTATATAACAAAAGTAGCTACTGCAAAATTATGACCTCGAAAGTAGCATAAGACTTTGACCTCGAAAGTAACATATCCATTTTTATATAACGAAAGTAGCTACTGCAAAATTATGACCTCGAAAGTAGCATAAAACTTTGACCCCGAAAGTAACATAACCATTTTTGTCACAAAAGTAACACAAATTTTTGATCTCGAAATTAACTTGTTAAAAAGTTTTGACCTCAACAGTAAAGTAAAGTTCTGGCACATATTATTCCTGAGCATTGTCATGATACTCTTATTTTGATTTTTTTTTTTTAATTATGCCAACATTTATGGTATTTTGATATACTTAAATACTCGATATTTTAATATCAATACGATGAATTAATGATTCAAAGTACATGGTACATACATTAAATTAAAAAAAATAATTGGGCTAATATCCAATTATATTCAATATTATATAACATATAATTTATTTTCGTATGCTTTATTTTTCATGCTTTATTTATATTAATTAAAAATTGTTTTCATAAGATTAAAACGATTCCCTCAATTTATTTGTAATGATATTCTCAATAAATTAATAAACTGAATTTTTTTAAACAAAAAAGAAAAAATAAACAATTGAACATGAAATCTGAACTTAAACCCTTTCATCACTGTCAATATTATTTCATTACCAAAATAATGTATGCATTTACGTACCGGTATGTTATTTTTATTTAAAAAAAAAGTAACTGGTGCTCTTACCATTATAATTAGGTTAAGTGAAAACCGAACTATTCAGATGTGCCATATTTGGCACATCTTGCAGTATAAGGATAACAGAACTAATCATATCGAACACATGTTTTTAATGGTAAACAAGGACACACATAAAAACATATACTAAATTGAAAACATAATGATGATATTGGAATATAATTAAATTATATATGAATATAAAATTACATTATATTATAATATAAAATTATATTGGATTATAAAATTATATTGGAATATATAATTATAGTGGAATATAAAATTATAGTGGAATATAAAATTATAGTGGAATATAAAATTATAGTGGAATATAAAATTATATTGGAATATATAATTATAGTGGAATATAAAATTATAGTGGAATATAAAATTATAGTGGAATATAAAATTATATTGGAATATATAATTATAGTGGAATATAAAATTATAGTGGAATATAAAATTATAGTGGAATATAAAATTATAGTGGAATATAAAATTATATTGGAATATATAATTATAGTGGAATATATAATTATAGTGGAATATAAAATTATAGTGGAATATAAAATTATAGTGGAATATAAAATTATAGTGGAATATAAAATTATAGTGGAATATAAAATTATAGTGGAATATAAAATTATATTGGAATATATAATTATAGTGGAATATAAAATTATAGTGGAATATAAAATTATAGTGGAATATAAAATTATATTGGAATATATAATTATAGTGGAATATAAAATTATAGTGGAATATGTATGATCGGGGGTCTAATAATTTTACTTCTTTATTTAAATACGTTAATTCATCTTTATTTGATTCTTTCCATTTTATCTTTCCCATTTACGGTAGCTAATTAATTGTTATCTCATCAAAGTAGCCGAACTCCATTCTAGCATGGGTTTCGTCTTATTCGAAAATAAGTATTAATTCTCATGATTGCAAGGGATTCCTGGAACTACGAGGACAATGAAACAACTCATTCTAATTAACTCAATCCACTATTGATAATATTCATGCATGACATTACACAGAAAGGTTACTCAAAATACTCATGAAGTACATTATACCATTCAACATCCGGACTGGACATTATTCTAATCCAACCAATAATTAATGAGAGGCTAGAACCCAAGATACTTATACATATTGAGGAAATGGACAGAGGCTTCGATCAGGTCACAGGGCAGGACATCTCTTCAGATTTAGTTAATCACATCACCAATAACTATTAGGACACTATGGTCAAGGAATGAGGGAGGCTTTCTCGCTGGTCTCTAGTCGGGAACTAACTTCCTCTCTAACTTCTATTCCTCTCACTCCTTCTAAATCTCCACCTCCTTTCTTAAACTAACACACCCTTTTTCTCAATTCTCCAATTTCATTGGACTTCGTTAAAACCGGGGGTGTGCTCTTTTCCCAAACTATCCAATCCTAATTCAGCCTAACCATAAACAATATTTCGTATCTCCGCCCAGAAACCGTTATGAAGTTCTTTGGTAAACTATTTCATAATCTATCAACCTAAACATTAACTGTTTCCCAAGTTATGTTAGCTGTCACCCTCTGTAATAAATCTAGCTGCCTTAATCTAAGGAACTATTCCGTACCTAAACAGTATTCGTGAAATATATAAGGTTCCTTTGTTTCGTCACCCAAGCTAACATATAAATCCTTTCATAAACCAAATAACCAAAATGTTACAAAAGTCCTATGTAAGTTGTTCCTTATATTCCTGAATATATTATTCCTCATTCCTAAACATATAAATGAACAAATATATATATAGGGGTCGCATATAGAATCTATACACAGCCCCCCGTTTAAAATGCGAACCCTATCTAGATTTATTTAGTTTCCTTTCCAAATATGGCTCCTATAGCTGAACTCTAAATTTATTGGGGTATCCCCTCCATAACAGGCTACTCGTTTTCTATGACATAGTGTTTTCTATAAGTCTACGGACCAAATCCTCCTCTCAATTAGTCAAAATAAATTTATGTCCCTAACATACTCTACCTATTTGGATTAGCCTCAGTAGTTACCAAATAGCACATAGTTAAATAATATAAAGCAAAGGATATATGACACATATTGAAATAACAGAAAATAATGAAATAATAGTCACATAATGAAATAAACAGAAAATAATTAAATAATAGACAAATTATGAAGTGATGAAATATTCCAAAACACGTATATAAGGAAGTTAGATAAAAAGGAAACATAATGAAATAATATAAAATCCTTTTTGGAATTTAAAATCTTACAGTGCATTAAATTCTCTTATAAAGTTTCATCTCAATTATGATAAGCCTCCGTATATCAATTAAAAACACAAGTCCAAATATAAAATTTACCATGGATACAATTCTTGAAGACTTTCCTCCAATTATAATCAGACCTATGACACGCTTTAATTTATGAATTTCTTACTTTAATATTATTCAGTTTGTCTTCTTACAAAATATTGTCCCCATTCAAAAAATAAAATTCCAAATTATATTATCAAACATTAATATCGTTTTAAGGATAATCACTTTATAGTTGCTACTCTATATCAATGCTCAAATTACCATCAGTAATTACACAAGAATGAGCTTCCTCAAATGTAACTACTTACTCATTTTAATAAATCCTTGCTTCTTTCAACATCTGTCAATAATGTAAGGCAATCAGAAATCATATTCTACTCAGTTTACATCCATTAGGCACTGTGACGTTTCAAAATATTAAATGCAGGGAAAAATCGTGAGGCTGAAGGTATATTCAAATAAAAATTAAACATACACCAAGTTATCTTATCAGTCAAGAATACTCTATAATAGGACATAGAATAAAATCTTACTCTAACACAAAATACGAAATGACCCAATGAATAAAGTAAAATCTTACATTAACTTATAGACTAAATGCATACTAAATGGCCATGGAAATAAAGTAAAGGTAAATATTAACTTAACTTATATACTAGACACAAAAATAAAAATACTTAAATTAATTCTGAAATTGAACTCTTAATTGCTATTATTTTTATTATTTTTTTTTTAAGTGTTTTTTTTTTCTACACTTTAGCAATCCGATCTAGTCAATTGATCAGACTCAATTTAGTTCATTTCTTTGTGGGAAATTTTCTCACACATTAGTAATTTAACAGAGACTTTATTTCATAGTCTCTTTCATTAAAATCATTTTATATCACTCAAGTTCTTACACTTGCATTACGAATTGAACGCAATCTTAGTAATCTCTTGTCGATTACTTGTTAACCGATCTGCTTTGCTTTGACAATCAGACTGCAATTGCAACTTCCGACAGTGGAGGTGGCATCTTTCGTAGATCGTTGTTTCTCATCCTCTCGTGCACCGGCTGTGATCAAGGATTGGGTCTCAACAGCATTGTGGACTTCGTGTTGACTTCTGCTGCAATCCACTGGAGATAAGTTGTACTAACATAGACAACGCGTACGCGGCAAATCGATTCGGCGATTTTCATAGACCGGGCAAATTACCCGAATAACTGATAATTGCTCTTAGGTGACTTCTGTCCCGCCTGAGAACACAGTTGTAAGTAGGAATGTGTCTTTCATTGGAGAAAGATTTGCATTCGCGTTTCGTACTGATTAGACGTAATTAAGTTGTTCCCCCATTCATGTCATGACTAACAGCTGATCGGCTAACAGTTAATTGTACCTCATCCCTATTCTGTGGTCACTTTCGTCCATCGGTTCTATAGTCTCCTCTTTCCACTTCTAACTTTTTTTTTTAATCTGATATTAGCAAATTCAATTAACTTTCACAATCCTAATAATCTCCAGGACTTTTAAAAAATATATCGATAGTCAGATTGTCACCTTCTCAAAGTCTCCAAAAAAAACTTGAACTGTCTCACATCCGGTCTATAGGTTCCTACCATAACCTATACACTGAGTAGTCTGTCGAGGTAAAGTCTAATCAAGTCCTGTTGCGATTTACGAGTGTCAATGAACAAATCCTGTCACGAAAGAAAAATTATTTTCAGATCACTCTTTGAGATGAGAGATCTTAACATGCACAAGTATTAGTATTCAATAATTAATTGTCGGCTGTCCTGAAGTAAAAGATTTCCCGAACAATCTTTTGATATGGAAAACCAGAAAATATTCAGCATGGACAAGTTATTAATATATTCGATGAGTTTTTCGCTTTTACTTCCATATTGTCAACCTTCAACAGGTACATTGTCAACACATTTCATTAGTTATCTTAATAATTTTCGGAGGAACTTCATCTTCATCAGCCATAATTAATTTATTACATGCATAGCTAACTACAGAACTAGCAACCTTGCTAAAAAAAAACCTTACTCACCATTTCATACCTCAGTGAGGGTAACCACAACTCACCCTAATGTGAACATTGTATCGTCTCTACAGTAATCTGACACTGAAAGCATTGTTCTGACTGAATCGCCAACTGTGACTCGCTTTAACTCTCCTCTATAGACTTAGGGTGTCATGTTAATTATTGCAGTCAATTCATTTGAACAATCATCCTCATCAAAAAAATCAATTATCCAGTTAAAGTGATTATAGATTTCCTGCTCCTTGGAGTAATAATTAAAAAAAAAATTGTTGATGCATTACATTATGTTTTCAACTCGTAATTTCAGGAATTTGCAATTCAATGATCAACCTTCTTTACAATCAATAAAAAGAATTTAATATACCACACCTAGCTGCCACCAATGTATGGTTGGGGGTCTAATAATTTTACTTCTTTATTTAAATACGTTAATTCATCTTTATTTGATTCTTTCCATTTTATCTTTCCCATTTACGGTAGCTAATTAATTGTTATCTCATCAAAGTAGCCGAACTCCATTCTAGCATGGGTTTCGTCTTATTCGAAAATAAGTATTAATTCTCATGATTGCAAGGGATTCCTGGAACTACGAGGACAATGAAACAACTCATTCTAATTAACTCAATCCACTATTGATAATATTCATGCATGACATTACACAGAAAGGTTACTCAAAATACTCATGAAGTACATTATACCATTCAACATCCGGACTGGACATTATTCTAATCCAACCAATAATTAATGAGAGGCTAGAACCCAAGATACTTATACATATTGAGGAAATGGACAGAGGCTTCGATCAGGTCACAGGGCAGGACATCTCTTCAGATTTAGTTAATCACATCACCAATAACTATTAGGACACTATGGTCAAGGAATGAGGGAGGCTTTCTCGCTGGTCTCTAGTCGGGAACTAACTTCCTCTCTAACTTCTATTCCTCTCACTCCTTCTAAATCTCCACCTCCTTTCTTAAACTAACACACCCTTTTTCTCAATTCTCCAATTTCATTGGACTTCGTTAAAACCGGGGGTGTGCTCTTTTCCCAAACTATCCAATCCTAATTCAGCCTAACCATAAACAATATTTCGTATCTCCGCCCAGAAACCGTTATGAAGTTCTTTGGTAAACTATTTCATAATCTATCAACCTAAACATTAACTGTTTCCCAAGTTATGTTAGCTGTCACCCTCTGTAATAAATCTAGCTGCCTTAATCTAAGGAACTATTCCGTACCTAAACAGTATTCGTGAAATATATAAGGTTCCTTTGTTTCGTCACCCAAGCTAACATATAAATCCTTTCATAAACCAAATAACCAAAATGTTACAAAAGTCCTATGTAAGTTGTTCCTTATATTCCTGAATATATTATTCCTCATTCCTAAACATATAAATGAACAAATATATATATAGGGGTCGCATATAGAATCTATACAAATATAAAATTATAGTGGAATATAAAATTATATTGGAATATAAAACTGTATTGGAATAAAAAAATTATAGCTATAGGAAAAATATATATTGGAACAAAAAAGTTTAATGAAATAAAAAAATTCGAAGAAAAAGGTAATTTTTTTGGTAGAACTAAAATAATTATTTGATTATTGAAGAATTTTAATCAGTTAAGCTCATTTCTTGAATAAAATAAAACAATTAGACAAAGACAGTTCCAGTTTGTATAAAATCGAACCAAATTTCAAAAAAAATTACCAACATTCCTGTCAGCTTTTTGAGATGTAAAGACGTTGGACTAACGTTCGATTAGACGTCAGTAAGGTTCTACAGTCCACCGCGAATATCACTGACGTTGCAAAGAGTCTACCCATTCCAAGTGACGCAAAAGACACCGTCGATTGCATCAGACATCTGTTTTTTTACGTCTATGATCGCAATCAGATGAAAATTAGATGCTTGGGAGTTCGAAATTATTACTTACTAGTTATTGCTATCGTCAAGATCAACTTTCTAAGAAAAAATCTATGTACTATCAGAGAAAAAAATTGTGGAATTATTCTTTATGTACTATAATACATATGCTGAATATCAGTTATTATCATAATTAAAATAATTATATATCATATATATATATATATATATATATATATATATATATAGATATACTTAATATTCTTATATAATACTTGATACTATATTAGACAATATTTATTTGTTTCTTATCATTATTAAACAAAATCAAATTATATTCCTACTACTTAAATTATATTTAGTAATTTATTTAATTTAATATATATACACAATATAAATCAGATTTGTCACATAATACAAATGTCAATGTAGTTCACAACATCGAACACTGTGATTATACATCATTAATCTTAATCATTTTAGTGGTTTACCCTCCAGCAAATCTAACTTTTTACATCCATTCCTGAAACAGACCTAAAAAGTGTCTCTGCTCACTTTATATCATTTCTCTATTAGTGGTTAGATACACTTTTGGCAGTTTCTAGTCGTCTGACCAATACCTAATGTACACACCCATTTTACATGACTTCTGATTGGCTAACTGGAATCCAGGCTATGTTCCTATTGGCTGGCTGGAGGTGTGTGGCAACCGCACCTTTCCAGACAGCCAATAGGAGATGAGGAATAATGATAATGATTATTGTTCTGCAACATATTGGTCTGTAGATGTTTATCTGAGAGTAAAAAAGTGGGTGTTTCTTTGATTTCATTTCAAAAGAAGTCATTTTAGAAAAAATATAATCATATACAAATGTTAATTTTAAATAAAGTTTAGAAAAAAAGTTCGAGAAATTGGAAGATTAAAAAAAAATTAACAATAATTATAAGGGATAGAAAAGGTTTTTTTATAAGTACAGTTAAATGGTTCATTAAAAAATTTCACGGAATCCCTAACACCTTAAAAAATATCTAATATATAGTATGCACTATAAAGTTACGTATTGGGATTTAGTACATAGAGCCGGTCCACTTGTATGCCTTAGTGCTGTCTCTTAGTAGCGTCCCATCACTTTAATTAATCAATTAAGTTACATATATATTAAAAACAATATTCATAAATCAGATATCTATTGCTTTTAAAATATATTTGGTAAATTACCTCTTGTTATTATCACTAAAACTCCTCTATAGTGAATGTAGTGTCCTAAGTAAAGAACTAACCCGTATAATGAACAAATTTCTTTAGTGTGCCATGAAAGGCCATCAGTTTTAGAAAACTAATGACCATTCATGGTACACTAAAGAAAATTTGTTCACTATAGAGGCTACTTCCTTACTCAGGACACTACATTCACTATAGAGGATTTCTTTAGAGAGGAGTTCTACTGTGAATAAATTTTAAAATATAGACTAAAATAAATTATTAAACTATGATTTTAAGAGGTATACATAAATATAAAATATTCATAGATAGCATCATATTATTTTGTCATTAATTGACTTAAATTATGATAAAATTAACAGTAAATAAAGTAAATTCGCCAAATAAATTTTAAATAAATTTTAAATTATCATTAATAAAACATTTTTTAATGGTTGTGTAGAATAGTTATTGGCTGTAGGAAATAATTGATTGGTAAGTAACTGAAAAAAAGTTAAAAGAGTTGCTAAGTAAATACAAATTTAAAAATAACATTTCTGGATAATTTATACCATTTACCTACTAAGTGCCGTATAAAGATTAACTTTAAGTTTTCATTAATTTTCATTATTTTCATTTACGTAATAAATGAAGTAGCAGTAATAAAAAATTTAACATTCGAAACCAATTTTATTTAAAAAAATTCATAAAAAAAAATTCATTAACAAATATATATCTCATAAAAAAAATATTCTGAAACCTAAAAATTAGCAGAATAAATATTCATAATAAAATTTTAGAAAAAATTCAAGTATATAACAATCTCTCATTTAATAACAATAAATTATATTATTTTTACAACCTTACCTACCACTTTAGTTTACCAATACTAGGAAGACAGGCTAAATTGTGATAAAAAAACAATGCGACATATTAGAGATTGTCGTCTGTGATATAATTTAGGGATTGTAGACTCGTTTTTATTGGGCTACCCAATCGTGAAACTGTGATCGGAAGATCCTCTATTATTGCCGATTACGGTATACAGGGTGACACACAAAAAGGTGAACCCATCTTTGAATTAATATTGTATTTAAAAATAGATAAAAATTATAGTTCAAGTTAAAGAAAGATGATATATTTTTACGTGTAACCATTGCTCAATATTCATATTTATTTATAAATACGATATTTATATTTATTCAAAATTGGGTACATTTTTTCTGTGTCACCCTGTATATTGATCGTGAGAGATCATAATTTCAGTCAACATCATCAAGAATTTTCATCGGAAATATTTGATGAGAATCGATGGAGTTTTAATTTTTTGATAAACGAAAATTGGATTTTCATCTAATCACTTATTGTGGTGTATAGATGATCTTTTTGTCATCGATTACAATCATCAATCTACCCAGGCAAGAATGATTTATTCCTGGGATATTAAGGAAATATTCCAGGCAAAATTACTTTATTCCTGGGATATTAAGGAAATATTCCAGGCAAAATTACTTTATTCCTGGGATATTAAGGAAGTATTCCAGGCAAAATTGATTTACTCCTTGAATATTAAGGAAATATTCCAGGAAAAATTACTTTATTCCTGGGATATTAAGGAAATATTCCAGGCAAAACTGATGTATTCCTGGGATATTAAGGAAATATTCCAGGCGAAATTGATTTACTCCTGGGATATTATGGAAATATTCCAGGAAAAAAGGATTACTTCTTGGGATATTAATAAATCCTTCTTGCCTGGCTAAATCTGACGATAGGCGGTTTCAGTTTTCCGTCTGTGTAACAGTGTTTAATGCAGTGTAATTTAGTGGAAACATATTGCGTCTCTGTTCATTGTATATTATTAGGATATATGCCTGTTTGTATGTTCTATATCGCTATAAAGATTTGCTCTATTAAAATGCAAAATAAAGGCAATGAATATTTATAAGGAATACAGCCGGAATCTATAAAAAATCTACAACAGCTGTCTTGATGAATCTAAAAATATAAAACTTACCTAAGTTACCGGTCTGAATGTATCAATATAAATTAACAAGGTCATAGGTAATATAAAATCATATAATTTAGAATGTTTAAAATGACAGGAATGTAGGGTAAAGTACGAGTTAACAGACAGTTCCACATTTTCGATCATATAAGAAAAAAATTATTTATTTATTTATCTTTAATTATATTTGGTATCTTGGATACCATTAAAAATAGAAATATATAGCCGAAAAAAAATATATGACCGAAGATGTTAAACTGACCGATAATTCGTAACTTAATAAATATTTAAAAAAATTAATTTAATCTTACAGATAGAAATTTGAAATCAGAACCTAATATATTTGGCTAACGATTCAATCTTCAATAGATTAAAAGTTAATCTAAATTTGATATTATTTTCTTCATTTTATGAGAATAACTAGGGTTGTGACAATATGCTTTAAAAATCATAGATCCCGAAAATAGTATAGTCAGATAGAATTAAAGAGTATTGAATGGTTCTACACCAGCAGTATATAGTATTCGATACCATTTCAGGTCATTACGTCTATGATTAATTTCTGGATCTATGATTTTAAACGCATATTGTCACAACCCTAATGATAACTAACTAAATAAATGTAAAGCGCAGTGAAAGATAAAAAACAACGCAGAAGGTGAAATATTATTAGCTTATTGTCTTCCTAGCAATTTAGTTATTTAAGGTAATACCTAGGTGAGGACTTTACTTTGTTCACATTTTTAGTATGAAAATAACACGTGCATATTTGAAAAGGACAACCCCATTTTTTTGGTGAACTTGAAATTTTTGACATTGTTCAATTCGTGTTTTAATAGTATATTTAAATAAAAATTATTCTTAAAAAAACAATTTGGAAAGTTATTTAGTATTTATATCTACAAAAAATTTAAAAAAAATTGTTAGAATTATTTTTTTAAACTTTTTTCATGAAATTTTTTCATTTAAAAACAATGAAATATGCATATTTTTATATAATTAATCAAATTAATGAAAAGTTAAAATAGATGAAATTAAAAGAAGTGTTCGAAAATAAAGGGTGTTCGATAATTGATTTATCCCAAGCAACACAAGTATATGGGGCCCATGTGGGCACTAGGTTGACAAATCGTATTGGTACTGTGTGGTAAATTGCAAAATGGGTCAACATGGTAACAGCATGGGCTGTTATGTTGAAACCATCTTTGCCCAAGATGTTGCCAATATGTTAATCAAGTTTCAGTCATATAATGTTGATACGTTATATATTAATCAGGTTGGGCCAATATGACAATTCAATGGGATGGATTCGCCACATTGAACCAACCTTTTGCCAAGGTAACATTCTGAGGGAAAATCAGGAGTCACAAAGACTTTTGGGTCCGACCGACACCTGTAATTTAAATAATACATAGCATAAGTTCTTAATAAATTTTAAGAATATTATAACAAATAATTCACAATTTTATAAACAATTTAAACTCACCTCAGAGAGGTTTTAGAACACTGGTTTAGTTTAAATCTTGTAAATTTTAGGTTCAATATTTTATACGGTAGGGCAGTGAATTAAATTATATGCGAAATGATCTAGAACAAAAATAGAAAATAAATAATTATCAAAAGCTAAGATTATGACAAATTAAATAATTAAATAAAGTAATAGCTAGTATAATAGAACACGGTAATATAAAAAAATATATATTTTCAATCACAATTAATTTATAAAAAAAGTAATTTAAGAAAAGTTATTTTTATTTAAGAAATGATTTAGTTAATAATAAAGTAATGAAAACAGTTAACACTTTTTAACTAAACTTTTAAATTCCACAACTTACATAAGAGACGCACAATTAGCAAGGCTATAACAGTATTTATTAGAAATTTAATAATTCTACAGGTAACCTGCATGGTGTACACAGAAGTACGATGACAAAATTTACGATGAAGAAAAAAAATAAATAAAATATAAAATGGAAATATGAATAATGAATTATGAGAAATAGATTAAATTTTTAACAATATTTCTATAATATAAAATATATATAGCATATTTTGAATATACTTTTCTTTTTATATACGTAGATCACCCAATACATACATATAAACATTTTTACTACCATAGTAAATATGTTTATAGTAAATATGTTCATAGTAACGTTTCCGTTACTCTGATAAGATAACGTGTGTTATCTTTACTATCTTCGTCATGAGACTATACATCGGCATTGACTTTTTCACCTTGTCATTCTGGTAATCATGTACCAAAGGTCAATGATTGTGTTTTTCGGCGCTAATAGGTTTATATGTGTATTCGCTTGTACCAATTGTTTAATCTGTGATAATTACATAGGCTGAAAAATGAAGTAATTTGACCTTTTGAAGATTGAAATTGATGTCGTTAATTTTTTGCACCTGAGTTTGTCTAAATATGGAAAATTCATTAAAATATATACTCATATATTTCTGTTTAAAACGTCGTACACTTGATCTAATTTTCTCTTCCAAATTGGAAGAATTTTTTTAAAATTCGAGAAAAAAATATATATTTCCATTAAATATATTTTTAATATTTTTATTAAACTAAATTCCCATTCCAGATCCTGGCGGCCATTTCGGTGTCTATCGGTTCCATGGCGGTTGGTTTCACAGCGGGTTGGACTTCTCCTGCCCTGGAATCGATGGATGAAGTCAACTCTACTTTGAAACTTACTGAGGACCAGAAGTCTTGGGTAAGGAAAATGGACAGAAATATTCGAAATAAAATAGTTCTATTCGGAAACAAAAGTTTATTTTCTTATTTGAAAAAAAATTATTTGAAAAAAAATTATTTGAAAAAAATTATTTGAAAAAAAATTATTTCTAAAAAATTATTTGAAAAAAAATTATTTGAAAAAAAATTATTTGAAAAAAAAATTATTTGAATAAAAGATATTTGAAAAAAAATTTATTTGAAAAAAAAAACAGAGAATATAATCTTCACACTTTAAAAATAATATTTTTCCATTAAAACAAGAAGAATCTTTCTATTCTGTACACTTTTTAATTAAAGAAAATAATTTTTCCACTAGAACAGGAAGATATTCATTATACTTTTTTAATTAGAAAATGTTACCATTAGAAACAAGAAGAAAATATATAATCTGTACACTTTTTTAATGATTTTTTTTCCATTTAAAAAGAAGAATATGATCTTCAGAGAAGAGGACCCTCACTCTAACTGTTTCTTCTCCTCAGGTTGGTTCGCTGATGCCTCTAAGTGCCCTAACAGGGAGTGTCATAGGAGGGTACCTACTGGATGTACTTGGTAGAAAGATGCTAATTTGCATCTGCGGACCTCCTTTTGTCATAGGTGAACATGAAATAATTTAAAATAACTTATTCATGAAAACTGTAATAAGTACATACTTAATATTAAAGGATAAGTACTTGGTCGTGAATAACTCTCATGTCTGATTTCGGAGGGGTTTAAGCTATATATGTCTTTCTTTCAAATCTTATTATACACTTTTTTAACCTTCTTTATCATATATTTTTTATCACCTCTTCATTTGTAACCCTTGTTCATTATATATTCTTTTTTGACCTTCTTTATTATATTTTACTTTTTTGTAATATTCTTCATTCTATTTACTATTCCTATCTAACTCTCTCATGTTTTTCAGCCTACGTCCTCATGGGTTCAGCCACGAACATCTGGATGCTTTACGTCGGTCGCAGTCTGGCGGGACTATGCGTAGGTTTTCTGACGCTGAGTCTACCGGTATATCTCAGTGAGACCATCCAGCCTGAAATAAGGGGAACGCTTGGACTCCTACCAACAACGCTTGGAAACGGAGGTACGGGAAACTCATGAGTTATAAAGTTAAGAGTTATGAAGTACTCGTGTAATGGGAGGACCTGAGTTATGAAATGCCCTTGAGTTATGAAGCAGTTTTCTATGTTTAAATTATAGAAAAATATTTATGATAAGAATTGTACCATAGTTATCCCTCAATAGTTTTCTATGATTTTTATCATAGAAAACTGTCTATTGCACCAGAGATATGAAGTGGCTCTGAGTTATGAAGGAACCAATTCTTCATAACTCAGGGTCTCACATTGCGGGAAACTAAAAAAGTACATAATAAGATAAATACCTAAAGACACATTGCAGTTCTTAGACACTCACAGTGTTCTGACAGTGAGTGTTAGCACAGGACATGATAGGTCAGTTAGATTGGATATCATAAATTCGATTGGATATCAGACTTATTGATAATTAACGAAATATGATAATTGTATTCAGTTCTAATTATAATGAATGAATTATAGTTTATTTTAGTTCTAATCGTATTAGTTATATTATTAATTTTTCAATTAGATTTAATTTAATTGTCGAATTATTAGTTACTATTTTAGTTCTTATCGTAATAGTTTATTTCTTTATTTACTTCTAACCGTAAAAATACTGCAATTATGTTATTAAATGACTGGTGATTCAGTGTGGAGGCCTGAGTATCAACATTACTGAAGCCCGAAAAGTTCTCTGAATTATACATATATGGGCATGAAATTTTAAATTTTATGTTGTTAATTGTGAATGTAGCTTTTTTCTGTATTTCTATTTGATGTATCTTTACTTCATAGTTATTACTCTCATTACAAGATTCATACTCAACGGGAAATCCATTTTATCAGAGATATTTAAACTCTGCGTTGAAGGTATTTTTGTTTCAAGAATTCGAATAGAAAAATTTCTATTTATCATCAGGAGGGTGGAAAAAAATCATTGTTGGGTTCAGGGTTTCCACCCTTCTCCTGATGATGAATTGAAATCTTTCTATTCGAAAGCTTGAAACCAAAAACCCTTTCGACGCTGAGTTTTAATAAACTCTGATACTATTTATTCCTATGTAAAGATTATTTCAATTCTAATGTAATTACCTCCGCAGGTATTCTGGTATGTTTCTTCGCTGGTGCTTACGTCAACTGGTCCATGCTGGCCTATATTGGAGCCATTATTCCTGGCGTGTTCCTAATACTTATGATATTCGTGCCAGAAACTCCCAGATGGTACATTTCTAAAGGTTAGTATATGGATTCTAGGACAATACCCCTGTACAAAAAACTCTCCGGTAATGAAACTTAGTTCAGTATACATTCTGTAACTATCTTCAACAACTTTTCTATCAATTTGTCACCTTCCGGGACCGCTAACCTAACCTTAATATGTTTATGCATTTCGATTTTTTACGTTTTTCTTTTGTTGCTGTTGTCTCCTAGTATATTTATACAAAATTTCAGATTAAAATTAGAAAATAAAAACAAATTCGTTCTACCAAAGGGAGATGATAAATTGAATGAAACTCAAGTTTAATGAATTTTGCCATTTATTTGTCAAAATAGAATTTTGTTCAGTATATTACATTCTCTTGAACAGTTTTAATTTAAAATTCCTCTAATTAGTTACAAATTCATTTCGCTTACAGGTCGTGTAGATGACGCATACAATTCGCTGTGTTGGTTAAGAGGAACCAATGCAGATGTCGATTCGGAACTGGAGGACATAATAACCAACCACGACTACGCAGCCAATGAAACAGCTACTTTCAGAGAAATTTTCTCACGTCGGTACATCAAACCCTTCGTCATAGCTATGTTACTCATGACTTTCCAGCAACTGTCAGGCATCAACGCCGTGATCTTTTACTCCGTTTCAATATTCGAATCCGTAGGTTCGAATCTGGACAGTAATCTTTGCAGTATCATAGTGGCTCTTGTAAATTTATTCTCAACCTTAGTAGCCACGGCACTCATTGATAAGCTAGGTAGGAAAATATTACTCTACATCTCGAATGTTCTTCTAGTTCTATCACTGATTTCCTTGGCAGTTTACTTTCATTTGAGAAGTTACGTTAATAAAGATGATCCTGATGACCCATGGGCCGAGACCATAGAGAGCTTAAGCTGGTTACCGCTTGTCAATCTGATGCTCTACGTTATCGGTTTTTCTTTGGGTTGGGGTCCAATCCCCTGGTTGTTTATGGGGGAAGCCCTCCCGGCTAAAATTAGAGGACCTGCAGCTTCAATGGTCACTGCCCTTAACTGGGGCTTCACCTTCATCATCACCAAAACCTTTCCTGGTCTTCTGGAAATACTCGGTGAAGTTGGAGTGTTTTCAATGTTTGCGGCCATTATGGTCGTAGGATCTTTGTTCACGGTGTTCTTCGTACCGGAGACCAAGGGAATGTCTTTGGAAGATATAGAAGCCAAGATGATGGGAAGGAGACAACCTAATATATCAAGAAAAATGAGTGACGCATCTGGAATTATGATAACATAATTATTATCATATCTTTTATAACTGGTATAGTATTTTGCGGTACATATGAACAAATGGAAAACTGGATTTATTGTAGATTTTGAAAAGACGTTATTTCCTTTTTTTAATCTAGATACATTAGTACTCTTTTCTCTAGTTAAAATAGTTAGATTGTACATAAAGAATGTAATCTCAATTTTGTATAGTAACTATAAGAAATAGTAACGTTTATAAAATATTTAAAGCCCCCACGGGCTCTGTCCTGAAGCTGACTGTGGTGAATGGAAGAGGAAGGAGGTGGCCTCTGTTAGGACCCCGAACTTTTGTAATTTGGGTTATGTATTGTCTTTTTCAATTTTTACCATGTTTATCATTTTTTAACGCTATTTTCAGTTTTAGAGGATAGCGCTAGGGTTATGCTCTTCAACTACGAGGTCTTAAATTTTGTGTTAAATAGTCTCGTAGGCTTCATTTACTCTTCATTTTCCTCTTCCATTCATGAGTGCAGCCACCGGTGTTTGTGTCCCTTTTCGTCACATTCCTTGGTAAGTGACTGCATTCACGGAGTAGCTTTTCTGCATCTATCAGCACTGTCATATACTATTGGTAGGTGACTTTTTTCATGGAGCCACTTTCATTTCTGACTGCTTCTTCCAGTCCCTTGAATTTAATTTCCTCATTAACGTCAGCGATATGGCCTTTAGTTCCGAGGCAGACGTTAAACTCCTACTCAATATAATATAATAGTTATATTTACCTAGAATTATTAGACAAAATTATCGAATAACTATCAGATATTGCTGATAAATTATATTTATGTTATAATTTTTAAAAATTATATGTATTTTCAAAAAATTAAAAACTAGAATATTTTTTATTGATCATTCAATGATATTGTATATCAATTCGAGAGGGAACCACTAATATTTTAATTAGGCTAAATTACGAATTATCGGTCAGTACTATACATTTTCGGTCATATAAGAAAAACAATATAAAAATTGTCATTAGAGAGCACTGTGTAATAATAGCAATTTCTATATTGTTTTTTATGTCCGAAGATGTAGTACTGACCGATAATTCCTAACTTTCCCTAACAAAAAATATAGAAAATTAATTTTAGTGAGATATTTTTTTCTAAATAGAACATTTTTTAGATTCTTTGAATTAAAAAATAAAATAATCCGTTTTTGTTACCTGTTCTTCGATGTTTTCAACGAATTAAATGTATTTACTATGTGTCAATATACTATAAATAATTTAGTATATTTTAATACTCAGTTTTTAATAAAATTTACAGTTATTTCGTTATATTTTTTATTTGATTCGATCCTATTTACTTTAATTAGTAAATATTTATTCAAGATATATCTGTCCAAATTATTTGAATTTATTCAATGGATATAAAATTCAATAATATATATATATGTATATACTTATGTATACCATCACTTATGTATACCATAAATAACTAAAAGACGGGTAATCATATATAGTGCATACCTTCGCCACCGCTATTAAATGATCTTGATCATCCAATAATTTTTGAGTTATAAATGACCTTGACCTTTGGCCCGATCGCTCCGAAATCTAATCAACTGGTTCCAGGATAATGACCAATCGTCCCACTAAATTTCAGGCAATTTCGGTTGGATACTTTTTGAGTTATTCGAATAACAAGATTATAAATAAATAAATATATAAATACGACCATAATACAACCTTCCAAAATTTGCGAAGGGATTATATAAAATTAAATAAGGAGAATGAAACAGAATGGCTTGACTAAAAATAAGTCTATTTGATATAGATCGTTCACAATGATATTTTCCAATATTTATTCTGCGATTTAGTTCCTATGTATACCAGGAATTAATGTTTTTGTGCAACAATGTCCCAACATTGTCATTGTATTGTTACCATATTGGGAATGTTGTTACAACATTGTCAATATTGTTAAAACATTGTCAATATTGTTAAAACATTGTCAATATTGTTAAAACATTGTCAATATTGTTAAAACATTGTCAATATTGTTAAAACATTGTCAATATTGTTAAAACATTGTCAATATTGTTAAAACATTGTCAATATTGTTAAAACATTGTCAATATTGTTAAAACATTGTCAATATTGTTAAAATATTGTCAATATTGTTACAAAATTGTCAATATTGTTACAACATTGTCAATATTGTTACAATATTGTTAATATTGTTACAACATTGTCCCAAGTAACATTACTACCTGGCATAGCTTCTTATCATTTCATACTATAATGATAACACATTCATATTCATCCACATCATTATCAGCCTCAATAATTATTAATGATAATGGCATCATTTAGTTACGCTAATAGATAAATAATCCATTTAATAAATACTCCCGTATATATTTTCTTTTATTATAGAGCACATATATAACATATCTTTATGGCAACATCTCTAAATCTACTTCGGAAATGAATCAGATCTCTTTTTATTAAAATTATTCATATTTTATTCTATCCTGTAGAGGCTGCAATCATTTTTTTTAATGGAAAAATAGCATCATTAAAAAAAATTATCTAAACCAATTTCTGTTTTGGAAAATTTTATTTTCTTACACAAGAACAAATGCGTTGTAAATATGATAAACCTTGTGGATAATAATATAAAAAGAATATATACATCTATAATGGAGACTATGCGTTCTGTTTAATGATTTTAAAAAAATGATTTAAAAAAATTAAATCATTCCACGAAAAACGTCTCACTAAGGGGGTCTCGAACCCGAAATTTATGGTGGTGTGAGTACCCAACTAAATCTGCTATGGCCCCACCATAACAAGTTTCACATATGCAATCCTCATTCTTTATCAGGTACCAATATTTCTTGAGTCAATATTGTCCCAATGTTGTAGCAATATTGTCCCAATGTTGTTACAATATTGTCCCAATGTTGTAGCAATATTGTCCCAATGTTGTAGCAATATTGTCCCAATGTTGTTACAATATTGTCCCAATGTTGTTACAATATTGTCCCAATGTTGTAGCAATATTGTCCCAATGTTGTTACAATATTGTCCCAATGTTGTTACAATATTGTCCCAATGTTGAAGCAATATTGTCCCAATGTTGTAGCAATATTGTCCCAATGTTGTTACAATATTGTCCCAATGTTGTTACAATATTGTCCCAATGTTGTTACAATATTGTCCCAATGTTGTTACAATATTGTCCCAATGTTGTAGCAATATTGTCCCAATGTTGTTACAATATTGTCCCAATGTTGTAGCAATATTGTCCCAATGTTGTAGCAATATTGTCATAATGTTGTAGCAATATTTGAAATGTTATAACAATATTGGGACAATACAGTCACAAGAAATATTGTTACTTGCTGTATTATTTTCAAGCTAAAATATGATTAATATGCTATCTGGTTTATGTTTTTTTATTATTTGTATTCTAATGATTATCTTTCATCTAAAATAATAATATGCTAATTGGAAACAATAATAAAAATTAATATAATTAATTTCTTGTGAATTTGAAATAAACGAATTAATATGAAACTTCTTTAATATAATAATTCAATTATTTGCGTCAAAGAAGGAAATTCGCAACTAATTTAATAATCATATATCACTCAAGTTATATATATTGTATCTAATTAAGTTTGTGTTTCAATTTGACGAATTGAAAAGATAGAAACTTAGTGATTTTAGATGTTAAGGAGGCAGCAGTTTGTTAAGTTACAATAGAAGATGTTTTAGAAGTTAAAACAAAGTTTATATTTGGTATTTCGATAGACTTCAGGGAAGATTTTCATTTAATTTCAGATCTGAAGATGGTACACAACATTTATGGACATCGAGAAGACGAGTATTATCCACATTGAATTGAATAAGGAATGTTGAAATGATTTTAGGCAATTTGGAATTGAATTTTATTATTCATTGAATTCACTTCTTTCGCACTGATTTATTGAAAAATTACATTGAATTTTCTAGCTTTGAGTTGGATTAACTCAATTTTGCAGTAAAATTACTCAATTTTTGCAGTAAAATTACTCAATTTTAGCACTAAAATTACTCAATTTTTGCAGTAAAATTACTCAATTTTGCAGTAAAATTACTCAATTTTGCATCAAGTTTACTCGATTTTGCATCAAATTTACTCAATTTTGCATTAATATTCAATTCCTCGCGTAGCCTTTATTATGATGTATCACAATATTTCTCATTCAATTCTCTGTGGAAGAATTTAACGATTTGACGTCGAACAGATTTATTTACCCATTGAAACCGAATTGGGACTTGTTGATCTCGTCAAAGTTCCTCTTCTGGGGTCCATCGCTTCTCTTGAAGAACGGGTAGAACGAATAACTGTAGGTCGATTGTGGCTTTTGGCTTCGGCGAATGGCCTTCAGTTGGTAGTCCGAACTGGGGTTGTAGAAGCCGAAACTGGACCGGTTGATTTCGTCGAAATTCCGTTTGTTGAATCCGAAACTTGACCGGTTGATTTCGTCGAAATTTCGTTTGTTGAATCCGAAACTTGACCGGTTGATTTCGTCGAAATTTCGTTTGTTGAATCCGAAACTGGATCGGTTGATTTCGTCGAAATTTCGTTTATCTATGTTGCCGTTGTAGAGTCCGTGTTCTACCGGGTTCAACTCGTCCGGAAGCCTCTTGTTGAAACCGAATGCAGATCTGCTGATTTCGTCAAAGTTTCTCTTTTGAGCCCCAAATCCATTCCTGTAAATATGAAATACGTTAGTAAAGAATATATGGGAAAAACATATAAGGAACAGCTGTTATATATTATACACATCTACCTAGTATTGGCTACATACGCATAATTTATTTGGGAATTTAATAATTCACAAATGCGCATTAAAAGTTATGTGATAGAATAAAAAAAATTGTGAAAATAGAGCATTTATATTTAACTACAGAATTTTTTTTTTAAATTATAACTACAAAAATAATTATGAACAATTTAATAACATTCAAGGAAACTCACATGAAGGCGTCAAACCGCTTTGGCCGGAAATCTGAAATAAAAAAATATTCATCAGAATTTGAAAATACAAAAAACTTTATGAAATTTAAATAATTTGATAAAAGTTACATAGTTAAAATAAAAATAAAAATATTTAAATCAATTTAATGTAGTACTTAATAACAATCTAATACGAAATATTACCAAGGACGTGTATAAGCGTCTTACATTTATTTTTTTGGAACGTGTTGCAGAAATATTTTTATAGAATATTTTGACTATAATAGGATGGCTTTGATATTCTGATTCGAATAACTAAAACAGGACATCGGCAACGAACGAGTTACTAAATCCAATACATAAAAAATACTTACAAAAATAACAAATATTATAATTTTATTCTGAAAATTATTTTAATCCATTTAATAGTATAAAACTGATCAAATATTTTATTAGGTCTCATTATTAATTATCACCCTTTATTATTAATTATCAACCTTCATTATTAATTATCAACCTTTATTATTAATTATCAACGACTTGTAAACAAAGCACTGGAATAAATTTTATTTTTGTTATGTTTTTCAATTTTCAAAATTATAATTCAAATGTCGTTGGAGAGATTCATATTTTCATAATTATAAGAAAACTAGAACGGACACTCATAGAGTGCATACCTTCACCACCGCTTAAAAATGACATTTACCATCCGCTATTCCTTAAGTTATAAATAACCTTGACCTTTCAGCAAGATAATTTGGTTAAATACTTTTTGAGTTATGATGAAGTTTGACCTTGACCTTTTACCCAATCGCTCCCAAAATCTATTCAAATGATTCCTGGATAATGACCAATCGTTCGATAAAATTTAAAATACTTTTTGAACTATTGAGTAATAAATGACCTTGACCTTGATGTTTGAACAGATCGCTCCCAAAATTTAATTGAATGTATCCTGGATCACTCACCAAATTTCAGGCAATTTGGTTGAATATTTTTTGAGTTATGCGAATAATAAGATCACAAGTAAATCCAATCGAACCAAAACATAATATTCCGCATTTCTGCGAAGGTAAAAATATAATTTAACATTTGAACTCGTTATTGGTATCCGTGATACCAATTGAAATAAAAAGGTGAAATATAAAATCATATTTTTCTTACTTGATCGAAATTGTGAAACTGTTCGATAACCCGGAACTCACCCTAGAGGCAAAATGTAACTTTGTAAGTAAGTCAAATACTTTATTCTCTTTCTACTTACTTCATTTCAATAGAAATATCGTCTCTATGACAACTAAAATCTTGGTAAAGGAAGTCTTCAATTCTATTTACTTTCTGGGATAAACATTGATATGAAAGCGAGTTTCTTGTTTTTAATGGAAAAATTAAAATCTTTATAAGAAAAGATCTAAATTATTACTTATAAACCAGTTGCTAGCTTTAAATAAAATATTCGAATACTATATTTGGATTTGGATACTAGTTAAATATATAAAAAAATACGTTCAAAACTATTTTAGACTTAAAAATTATAGCAAGCAATATGAGAAAACTAGAATCGAATCAAGAAATACAACATATGTAAACATGATGTATAGTTAATATACGATTTAAACGATTATTAAACAATTGACTTACCGGATATTCAATTTAAATAATTAAAATAAACGTATTTTTCATGTTAAATCCGTACTGATTGTGTAAAATTAGTTTATTTCACGTAAAATAAGAACATTTTGTGTAAAATATTATAGGTACTAAAAATACCTATCGATATTGCAGAAAAATATGATTTTAGCGTATAAAACTAGACATGAAAATATATAACATATTTAGTGTTATACATATAAATAGGTACCTACAATTAATTAATAGATATATTCATAATACCATGGTACATACATAGTAATATGTGTAACATAACTTAAATAACTTATTTTGCATTATAAACTAACATTTCAGTTAAAATTAAAGCATCAGTCTGTCGATGTGAAGTTTTCTAGATTCATTTTTCAAGAGGAGGAAATAAGTAAGAAGCAGTAAGCTATTAAAAGCTACTTATAAGATATTAGGGGATGCAGACTCTCCCCCGAAAAGTTACCCTGAATCATTGAAAATTAGTTAGATGTTAGGGATAAAATTTAGGAAGTGCCTCAAAAGTTACCTTAAATGATAAGAAGGAAATATTCAACTAGAATAAAACCCTAAACCCATAAATTTAGAGGGTTAGAAGATACCCTATTTTAGAAGATACTTTAGAAGATACCCTACTTATTTTAGAAGATACCCTACTTACTTTAGAAGATACTTTAGAAGATACTTTAGAAGATACTTTAGAAGATACTTTAGAGGATACTTTAGAAGAGACTTTAGAAGAGACTTTAGAAGAGACTTTAGAAGAGACTTTAAAAGATACTTTATAAGAGAATTTAGAAGATACTTTAGAAGAGACTTTAGAAGAGACTTTAGAAGATTCTTTAGAAGAGACTTTAAAAGATACTTTAAAAGATACTTTAAAAGATACTTTAAAAGATACTTTAGAAGAGAATTTAGAAGATGTTTTAGAAGAGACTCTGAAGGAAACTTTAGAAGATAATTTAGAAGAGACTTTAGAAGAGACTTTAAAAGATACTTTAAAAGATACTTTAAAAGATACTTTAGAAGAGAATTTAGAAGATACTTTAGAAGAGACTTTAAAAGAGACTTTAAAAGATACTTTAAAAGATACTTTAGAAGAGAATTTAGAAGAGAATTTAGAAGATGTTTTAGAAGAGACTCTGAAGGAAACTTTAGAAGATACTTTAGAAGATACTATAGAAGATACTTCAGAAGATTCTAGGTTGTTTATCAGAATCTTATCAAGTTCAATATTTCGTCAAAATAAGACCATGTTGTTTATCATCAAAAATAATTATCAAAATATTCAATTAGGCATAACGAGATAATTAATTTAGTATCCGTTGTTAGAAAATAATATTTTACATTATTTTCATGAATTCATATACGTTTTTTGTCCCCAGAATAGATATGAGATATTCACAACATAGTAGGAATATGGGAGACATTTTTAAAGGGTCGGCACAAGAAAATATGACGTTTGCCCTCTCCTCATTCTAGTTTATTGTGTAAAATATTATACTGCATGGTACATAATAATAAAGAGGTTAGGCACTATACTAAAGCGTTTTTATTCATAAAGATCAAAAAAAAATATTTAAACATAAAATATTCTTAATTGCAGAAGGTTATATTTTTATCGGCAATGTTTAAATATTTACTTTTAATCTTGTTATCATAAATTAATGGTAATCTTGTTATTCGCATAACTTAAAAAGTATTCTACCAAATTGGCTGAAACTTGGTAGAATGATTGGACATAATTCAGGAACCATCTTATTAGGTTTTAAGAGCAATCGGGTAATGAAGATCATTTGTAACTGAAGTTTTATTTGATGGTCAAAGTTATTTATAATCGGATGGATGAAGGTATGCGCTCTACGAGTGACCGTTCTAGTTTACGCTATGTAGAAATGATAAATAAACGTACATACATAGAAAAAATAAAGCATAATATAAAAAGATGTATTTATTCATGTATGTACATAGGTTTAAGTAGCACATATATATTCACGCAAATACCTATTATATTGAATAACATCATTAAAATATAGAATTCATTGATATATGCATAAAATGTTGATTAAAATTTGTAAAAAACTAATTTTGTTCTTTTATTTTTTATGACACTATTTTTCTATTAAAAACGAGAAGGATAAAATCTTTACTGGAGAGGAAATATTACTATTATTCTTTTTCAAGCATAACTCTGTAAAGTCGCATTGCTTTTCCTCCGTAAAATATATTCTTTTTCCCCCGTGACTTAGTTTCCCATGTCCCATGTCACGCGACAGTAATGAAGCACTGTGAAACATAAACAATAGGCAGGGGGAAAACTTCAGTTCGAATTAGAAAAAATGAAGAGAAGTCAAATAAGACTGCAGGCTTAAGTTACAATTATCGGATGCGAATTAAGTAACAGAGACAAATTTCAGAGGGTTATTAGTAAATTGTATATGAAAATATGAATAAACTCCTCCATAGTGAAATCCTGTATAGTGAATGTAGTGTTCTGAATAAGGAAGTGGCCAGTATAGTGAACAAATTTTCTTTCGTCTGTTTAGTCATGTTCAGAAAGCTAATGGCCATTTTATAGAAGACTAAGGAAAATTTTGTTCACTATAGAGGATACTTCCTTACTCAGGACACTACATTCACTATACAGGAGTTCATTATAGAGGATCTCTACCGAATTAAAATGTTAAAATAAGTACAAACACTTAGTGTAATTATCTTATATCATTTATTTCTTATAAAACAAAGGCAGGAAATATTTATTCCTGGGATATTAAGAAAATATCCCAGTATTAAATATTTCTTGTCATGAGATATTCCCTTAATATCCCAGGAATAAATCCTTCTTGACTGGTATAATACCCTTAATATCCCAGGAATAAATCCTTCTTGACTGGTATAATACCCTCAATATCCCAGGATAAATCCTTCTTCTCCCCCACCATAATTCTCACAGTGCAATTCCTTACAGCTTAGCAGTACCTTTTGCACATTTTAAAGCATAAGTCAATACCACTAGCGAGATAACTCTGTTTTCGCCCAGTCTACTACCAATGGCAAGTCAACAAGCAGAGTAAGCAAGTTGGTAATATTTTCTGGTATTTATTACTCCACTATATAAGCTTGTCCGCATTATGAGATTCAATTGAATTTTGTTCAGTGTCCCGGTGTTAACAAATCCAATGTTTGTTTGTAAGTGATTTAAAATGCATGGCTGTTTCAATGGAGATTTTGTACTGTAAGTTTTGATGAAATGGGTAAACTGAAAAATTGAAAAAATTATGAATATCTAAATTTAGAATTAAAGAAATGATTATCAAAGTTTATTTATTGTTAATCTTGTATATAATATTGTATGAGCCTTCAAAATATTTTACAAGATAGATAATGAATAGTAATGTTGATAGTAAGTATCTGTAAAAAATACTGTTGATGACAGTAAAAAGCTGTTAAAGTGTAGTGTTGACAGTAAGAATTTGATAGACAGTAGACAGTGCTATTGACAGTAAGTTTCAGGAAAGAGATAATCACATCAAACAAACAGATCAGGAAATTTGAACTGCTTCAAGTCTTATACTCTTCTTGTACATTTTCTCTATAAGCAGAAATATTAGTTGATAGTTTCAATGCAAATTAATTTTATCTATTTTATATAATAAAAGTTCATTGCTCTTTCGATTTGACAATTGAAACTTGAACAGAATTTTAATATTGATGAAATTACTTGTGTATGGGAAGTAAGATTCAAGTTATCTGACGGTTTCACATTCTCGATCACATAAAAAAAAGTTTATAAAATTATTATTTAAGAAATATTTTTTATGTTCAATATTCGTTATTCGATTTTAAATTATTTATTGCCTCTTTTACATTTATGATAATATTACTTTATTAGTCTAATATATTTTATTACCCTTTACTATTATAATATGATATTACATTATCACTTTTAATTATTTCTACCTATAACCCTTTATATTTTTAAAGTAATATCAAATTAAAATATCTCTATCACTCTGTTTATTCTTAAAAGTAATATTACATTATAATATTTTTATCACCCTACATGTTTTTAAAATAATATTACAATAATATATTTATATCACCCTTTATATTTTATAGTAATATTACATTAAAATATTTTTATCACCCTGTTTATTTTTCTAAGTAATATTACCTTATCTCTTTTCCTTTTAACAATACGTTTTCAAGTTCTTCTAAAAATAGCATTCTTCGTTAGTTTCAAATATCACGAGGTACCTTTTATGTTTTTAAAATGGCATTATCCTCAAACTTCAATCAATTCGATAAATTTGGTCGAATTCTCTTCAAATGAAAACTGTCTGGCGTACAAATTCGATTTGTCTCTCTGTCTAAAATCTAAAGAGAGTTCTAAAGAAATTTAGACGCACTTAACATCGCTTAGAGGCACATTCAATATATTTAGTGAGGAAATGTAATAAAACACTGTAATAATACGCAGTAAATGTAGTAAGGGATAAGAATTCAGTTAGGTTGGGTTTTCAGGAGAGTATGTTTTATAAAATATTTGTGATATTTGTTCATTCATTATTTTCTATATAAATTATTTTAAATTTTTTTTTTCCTTCTATAAACTTTGATGAATATTATGATAATGGAAAGTGTTCTAGAACTGGAAATAGGTTTGTTAAAGAAATTGTAATATTTTTATCTTTTCTCAATATATATTATCCACTATCTCCATCACCACCAGCTCTTCCCACACATAGCATCCTCCACCACCTTCAAATTCAAAAACTCCTTCTAGAGGCCTGTCACCCCATCCACCGCTCCTCTACCCCCGGGGGACCTGACCCACGGTAGAACATCTCACATTTATAATCGACATTCAGCATAACCAAACTCCTACGCTCTATAAAATCCAACAGCAAGGCTCCATTCCTATTTATTTTTGCCCCTCAGAAAGCCAACCTGACCATTAAAATCTCCTATCACCATCCTTGCCGCTCCCTCTGGAGTATCTCCCATAACAATATCAAATTATCAACTTCTCTATATATTCTCACATCTCTCTCCGCGTCCCTTGTGTCCAAATATGCCAATTTTAAAATTAAAGGATCCTATTTCCTTGCTTTCCACCCGCATGTCCAAATAAGCTAGAATTAATATTAAAATATAAGATCCTATTTACATAATTGCCACCATCTGCTGTTTTATATTAACAAATTAACTGTGATTAATACTTTTTGGATGCCATTTGTCCACGAATACTCCGATGATTTCATAACCCGATCGCATTCCATTCAGAAAATCTTAATTCATATGAATAATTGAAGCATCTGAGATGACAGTTGAATGATGTGAATGAAAAATTATAAACAAAATATCTACGGTATTTACTAATAATATTTTATTAACTCTTTATAAAATATTCGCATTAACCGTTCATCGTTATAGTTATAATATAACTATCAATAGTCTTTTTGAAAGGTCTTTCAATAGGTTTTTTTTTAAAGGTCTTTTTTCAGGTTTTCAAAAGATTTTTCGGAAAGGTTTCTGAGGGTTCGTCTAAATATTTGTTGAAGGTTTTTCAAAAGGCTTTCAAAAGGTTTTCAAAAGGTTTTTCAAAAGGTTTTTCAAAAGGTTTTTCAAAAGGTTTTTCAAAAGGCTTTCAAAAGGTTTTCAAAAGGTTTTTCAAAAGGCTTTCAAAAGGTTTTCAAAAGGTTTTTCAAAAGGTTTTTCAAAAGGTTTTTCAAAAGGCTTCCAAAAGGTTTTTCAAAAGGTTTTTCAAAAGGTTTTTCAAAAGGTTTTCAAAAGGTTTTCAAAAGGTTTTTCAAAAGGTTTTTCAAAAGGCTTTCAAAAGGTTTTTCAAAAGGTTTTTCAAAAGGTTTTTCAAAAGGTTTTCAAAAGGTTTTCAAAAGGTTTTTCAAAAGGCTTTCAAAAGGTTTTTCAAAAGGTTTTTCAAAAAGTTTTTCAAAAGGTTTTTCAAAAGGTTTTTCAAAAGGTTTTTCAAACTTGGTTAAATATTGGGGTAAGTTGAACACCTCTTTCAAATAAATGAAATACAGGCAAGAAAGATTTATTCCTGGCATACTAAGGGAATATCCCAGGCAAGAAAGATTTATTCCTGGCATACTAAGGGAATATCCCAGGCAAGAAATATTTATTCCTGGGATACTAAGGGAGTATCCCAGGAATAAATCCTTTTTACCTAGAGTCAACTAAGGCTTTGGCAAGATTAAGTGTTTTTTTTTCATTTAATTCTAACACTTTGGAGAACCCGAGAAGAACAAATGGAATAATGAAGTTCCGCACAATAGCTTTCGTCGGAACAAATAGGATAAGGAGATGGGTGATGGATGAGGAAGAAAGGCAGATGGGGAAGAAAAGGAGATGGGTGATGGAGAGGGAGAAGGGTGATTGATGGAGAGGGAAGTAATCACTCTCCTAGGAAGTTTCTACTCATCTCACTGTAGATTAATTAATCACGGGGAAAAATTTGAAGTAGATGAAAATCTCCGTAGACGGTAGAAAAAGGTACATAGGTACGATATAGGAACATAAGTACGATATAGGAACATAGGTACGAAAGAATCATTAACATTCTTTTGAATTTGATAAAAAGTGTTAGGGTAAGTTCTTTATTATCGGTCAGGTCCACATTTCGGACACGTAAGAAAAAGTAATATAATAATTATAATTTTCTTTTTATTTTAGTTGGTATCCATCATACTTGCAGGTATCATGGATACCAACTAGAATAATAATTGTTATGCAATTTTTTGTCACGTTTCCGAAAATGTGGACCTGACCGATAATTAAGAACTTCAATTATGTTTATTAAACTACATACTTCGTTTATAAATTTACAAAAAAAAAATAGAAAAAAATGGTTGATTGAATCAGGAAGAAAAATAATTATCAATATATTAAAAAAAATTGTCACTAATTCTGGCAAAAAAAAATTAAAAAATTAACTTTATTTTTAATCTAAAATTCAGTTAATTTTTCTAATTAATGCAAAACTCACCGTCTGACTGATGGATAGCGTGTTGACCTTCTGGTGAGTAATTCTCATCGTTTGGTGAGTCAATGGAACTCTCATCCTGTTAAAAAGAGAGTTTAAAATTGTTAATAAAAAATTCAAGTAAAATAAATATAATTAATAGGAGATGTTGATTATAGTATTTCAATTTTACTATAATCATTTTTACATATAATGTCGTTATTTTCTATATGTAAATGTTGTTACAAACCTAATTTTATGTTTAGATAATAAAATATATTAAATTTCCCATGAAATATAACAATTTATATTATTATTTTACATAAAAAACTCCAAACATTATCATAGCAGAAAAATAAATAAATAAAATTTTCTTCCTAATTACCGTAGACTTTCTACTGAAGCTATTTCTATAATTGTTTGTTCTTTCGATAAATCAAATTAACATTGGAGAAATGAAACATATGTAACTATTTTTAACAAATTTCTGTGATAATTTTGCTTAATTTGTGGTTTAATAGGGAAAAAAATTAATTCTAGTATCATAAAAATTATAGAGACTCAAAATGATACTAAATTTTCAGTATTCCAACAATCGTTTTTAAATGAAAAATATTGGCACTATTTATCAACATTTATCTAAAAATAGAAATGTATTTATCCATTAAAACTCATTATATTACTAGTTTATACATTTATTAGTGAATAAAATAATGAGTGAAATTAAAGTAAATTATTTTAATTTCATTCGCTTTTTTCAGGGTCTTCTTTTCTAGTAGTTAGTTAATAATTAATAATTAAATACATTTTATCATTTAAATAATTAGTTGATTAAGAGTAATTGAATATTAAGCTATCAATTAGTTTGCTCATAATTATATAAAGTAATTATATATAATTGTTTCAAATTAAATGAAACACAATGGAATATAATTTAACAAATTTTGTAAGTTGTTCTGTTCTTCACATTTTGTAGAAATTTAATTTCCAAATGAATAATTCCAACTTAATTTAATAGAAAAATAAGTATTAATAATAAAGAAATTTTAAAAGATAAAAATAATTAAAGATAACAGAAAGATAATAAATAAAATAAAAATAGATTTGAATGAAAATTTAAAATTTATAAATATAAAAAGATTATATAATATAAAACAAAGATTTGGTAACAACCTTATTTAAATATTGATTTAAATTGATTGATTTGTATATAAAGTACCATTGCACTCAATCAATGCTGTATCTTATTCCATGTTATCTTTTAGCGAAGACACAATCTGTTGAAATGAAGCACTCGATTACAAGTTGAACTATTTAGCAACACTGTTTGTGTTTGTAATCTACATTTTGCAGCATTAAAGTGACTGTAATCTGATACGTGAACTGTCAGGAGATCAGGATTTTAATGTAGAAATGTGACGTTTAAGGAAGTTCTGGACATAGGAAATAGAATAGATGGTTAGTTATTTTGGATACACTGGATATAAATTAAAATAATTAATATAAAATTCATTGTAAGAATGGAAAGGATGGGTAAGAAATTATATTTAAAAGATGAGAATTTTGAATCGAATTTATTGATGATTTGCAAGTTTCACAGTCAAAAATTAATTACGAAATGTTTCCTGCCTTCAATACTGCCAGACGTATGATCTATTATCATGTATTAGAGACAACTCAGGTGACAGTATATTATGGGGCAACATTGTCAATATCCCAGTACCATATCCTTCTTGCCTAGGATATTCCCTCAATATCCCAGTACCATATCCTTCTTGCCTAAGATATTCCCTTAATATCCCAGTACCATATCCTTCTTGCCTAAGATATTCCCTTAATATCCCAGTACCATATCCTTCTTGCCTAGGATATTCCCTTAATATCCCAGTACCATATCCTTCTTGCCTAAGATATTTCCTCAATATCCCAGTACCATATCCTTCTTGCCTAGGATATTTCCTCAATATCCCAGTACCATATCCTTCTTGCCTAAGATATTCCCTTAATATCCCAGTACCATATCCTTCTTGCCTAAGATATTCCCTTAATATCCCAGTACCATATCCTTCTTGCCTAGGATATTCCCTTAATATCCCAGTACCATATACTTCTTGCCTAAGATATTCCCTTAATATCCCAGTACCATATCCTTCTTGCCTAGGATATTCCCTTAATATCCCAGTACCATATACTTCTTGCCTAAGATATTTCCTCAATATCCCAGTACCATATCCTTCTTGGCCTAGGATATTCCCTCAATATCCCAGTACCATATCCTTCTTGCCTAAGATATTCCCTTAATATCCCAGTACCATATCCTTCTTTCCTAGGATATTCCCTTAATATCCCAGTACCATATCCTTCTTGCCTAGGATATTCCCTTAATATCCCAGTACCATATCCTTCTTGCCTGGGATATTTCCTCAATATCCCAGTAATATATCCTTCTTGCCTGATTTTTTCAATGGACCAATTCTTTTTCCTTTAATTTGACAGATTTAAACGCTCACAAAAAGTAAACACCAAATCGTGGGATAATTTGCAAAGAATAAACAGCTTGAGTTTGAATTACCTCGTGAAACAGATTCAAACTGTTCCTTCAACCAACCGATTATGTCGAAACTTTTTCCACCAATGTTGACTGAAAAAAGATAAAATCCGACTTAATCATCTAACTTCTCTAAAAACTTAAATCATTATAACTGGTCGGTTTAGATATCAGGATTGACGATCATGGACAGTTTTGGTTTCGGATTTAAACTTTCGGTGAATTATCATAATTAAAATGACTGGTTAGAACCGTGTGTATATTCACGTTGTTAAAAAATTATTTTAAAATAGATCTATTATTTTTTTGTATACTTCGAATTATGCAGAATTAGTGAAAACTCTACTGAACTGAATTTTAATATAAAATAAATATAAATTAAAATAAATAATTAAATTTTATTTTTTAAATTTAAAATTTTATATTTTCAAATTTAAAATTTTATATATTATAATTATTTTTATATGTTATATTATTTTATATTATAATTATTGAGGTTGAATTCATTTTATTAACAAGCAAAAACCTCATTTTTTATTTTTTTTAATATTCTTAAGGTATACGAAGTCTTTCTTTTTTTAGCCAAAAATCATGCTTTTTAATTTTAAAAGACTTTTTTACATTAAAATCAACACGAATTTATTCTTCCCAGAATTCATTTCATTGAATTATTATTTCAACAAACTAAGACTCTTTGATGATTTTACCTCCAAACAAGTCTAACAATTGTTCCGTATTCGTCTCCAGCAATAAACTAGAATGTCTTCATAATAACACTGCATGCCTTGGGATATGATAATTCCATTTTAATCTTCTTTGGTGTAATAATAAATAAAACTCCTTGTACATTAATTTTGTTCTTACTTTTACATCTAATTTTTAAAATACTCTTAACTAAAAGTAGATGGTTTGTTTTACGAGAGCATATTTTGAAAATGGGGACAGGTAGAAAAATAATATAATTAATTTTTTTTCGGAAAAAAATTTCACATTCAAAATTGATATATTTTCTAATTGTAAAATTTAAATTTTTCAAAAATTTATATTAATCTTAGATACAAAGATGCAAATTATTTATTTATTTTAAACAAAATCGGAAAGGGCCAAATCTGAATGTTTGCACGAGCCTCTCTCATTAAATTGTAATTCTTGAGAATAAGCTAAAGCCACGTCTAAAGAATAAGCTAAATCTAGCTCTTGGAATTCTTGAGAGTAAGCTAAAGCTACTTCTTCAGAATAACCCAAAGCTACCTCTTGACAATAAGCTACCTCAGTACATCATACTTAAATTACCTAACAACTCTTTCGAGAGCACTTCCAAAAAGAAAGAAAGAAGAACAAACTTGATGTAATCAAAGTAATGTACATATATGATTAAATAGATGATTTTTCAGTTGAATTGAATTATAATGATGATAATATGAACAAATTCTTATAATAAAAAGTTTAATCGTTAATTGATATTACTTATTACAGTTTTAATTGGCATTTTTTTATTAATTGATATTTCATATTCATTTTAAACTTTGAATAATTACGACCCACTATTTCACGCATAACTACAGGGTGCAATACTAATATGTTTATCTTATACATATGGAAGCCTCATTAAATTAATTAGTACTGTATTCTTTATATAGGAAAACCAGCATTTCAACTAAAATTTGACTGATGGAAAATATCAGTTTAATATAATCTTGAAATACTTTACCCGGTTTATATACCTGAATCATTTTAGGACCAATCTGTCACGTATGTTCATATCCCCAGTGTATTTCTTTATAAATTGAGTCTGAGCTCTGTACGACAAGTACTCCCTCCATATTGACGTATAGGCTAAGCAATTTTTACCCGCCTGCAACTAGTTCGCTCGGGCACTTATATTATTTTGAACCTCTCACTAACAATCAATCAAATGAGCAAAACGTGTGTGTGTGAAAATCCAGTTTAGTGTGAAAATCCATGAAAAGGCAGTTATGGTGGAAATCCAGTTTAATGGGAAAATCCATGAAAAGGCAGTTGAGGGTGTGAAAATCCAGTGTGATGATGAAAAGCCAATGGTGAGGTGGAAGTTTAATGATGAAAAGGCATTTTGTTAGTGAAAAGGCATCTCGATACTGAATTACGGAGGTTAATCCATTAGTTACGGTCAGAATCCGAGAGAATTTTTTCCTCTTCTCATTTACTGACTTTTGTAACTTATCCCTTGACTGCATAGTGTGCCATATATGGTACATACTATTACTTGGATTTTCATCGGACAAATTGAATTTTTCTTAACTATTTTAAGAAACTATATATCAGCATGTTTATACTTAATTTATTTTGAATATTAATTGAATGTTTATAAAATTTGTCCATACTTTATTTGTTAGCATTTAATCTTATATTTAATCGAAAAATGAAGTAAAATATTAACCATTGAATCGACTATCAAGTTACCGAAAATTTAACCCAATTTATTTACTTTGATAAGTTATTGAAAAATGAAAACCTGTAATCCATCGCTTTGAAATTCTTTTTATTTTTAAACCGAGCATTACTGGTAAAATGCTCACTGGTTATCCCTTCAATGACTTTTCTTTGACTCTTTGTATGAAAAGTCATTCGAAAGAAAAATATTGTAACGGTTTCTTTGATAGAGATATCGTGCACACCTTTGATGATTAAATGGGAAATATATTTACCATCCTGATGTTTCCCTGGCGATAAAGGTAATTATTAAAGGAATTAAAGTAAATGTTTGATGATTATTTATTTAAATGTTATTATTGAGTTGTTATGATTTATATATTATTGAATTGAATTAGTTTTTTAATTTTTTGCTTATATGTAAAAAAATATATATTCAGATTGTATGTACTAAATTTTCGGATTTAAAAAATTATCTAAAAAAAATATTATTTAAAAAAATTGATTTAAGATAATTAGATTTTTATTTTTAAAAAATTAATTTTAATGTAAAATTATTATTATTTTTATTCCAATAATACTTTCTAAAATATTGTTATTCTTATAAACTCATTTCAAGATTATTTCATCTCTTTAATATGTATCACTGTACATACAATTTCATCATATGTTTCCGAAACGTGTCAGTCAGACGCTTTTCACATGTGTGTCATCTCCAAATGACACACAAATGACACACAAATGACACACATCCACAAGCGTAATGTGTCACAGAGTGTATTTTTCTAGACGGTTATAAGCACCTAGGGAATATTTTGATTGTCACAGCAAACTCTACTGTAAACAGTAATGAAACTTGTGTTTATTCTACAAAATGATTGAACATGAAATATAAATAATTGATTCATTGATAATGAATATTAGTTTTATTATCGATGCTATCTATATATATAGAGTTTTTTAATATTTTTTCTTTACCTATTGAACCCCTATTTATTTTAATGGGAAAGTAAACTAGTTAAATATATAGGACACTGGAGCACTTTCCCGTTAAAAATAACTGTGTTTTAATTGTATTAATATTAGTTAAGTTGAATCTCCAGATCTAGTTATCTATTGATAAATGACTATTAAATTACCTTTTTATTGATTTTTATGCATAAACTGATATATTTTACAAATATAACACATATTAAAATAAAGATATCCCCGAAATTCTGACCGTGATATTTATATGTATACAAAAACACATGATTATTTATTTCAATGTTTATAAATATTCCAATGATATTAATTTCAGAGACAATTTATTCTGCTTCGCTTTCAGAACGATTAATTTTTATCGCAAAATATATTCTCGCTAAAAAATCTCGGCCATTTTAATGTAACGATTCGATGACACATCAAAAATAATAGCGTTATGCTTTTTTTCTGTGTCACCAGTGTTCATAATTAGCAAAATCTTTGTGTGTTTTTCCAATGGTGAACAGGCGCCAAATGGTATCAATTGTTGACATGGAACTTGAGTTTTAATTAAAAATCTCTCCGACCGAAAAATTGAAAGCGTTACGAATTGAACTGTTTATTTCATTACGTCTTGTGAGCTTTTCAGGAGGTTATGAAGTCTTCAAAGTTTGTCTGATTCTTGAGTACAGGTCAGGTTAGAACCCCATTTTCCCCTAAAGGGACGTTTAGGGTAAGTTCTTTATTATCGGTCAGTACTACATCTTCGGTCATATTAGAAAAAACAATTTAAAAATATAATTATTACACAGTGCAATCTAATAATTTTTATATTATTTTATCTTATATGACCGAAGATGTAGTACTGACCGATAATTAAAAACTTACCCAATGTCCTTTTTCAAAAGATGTATTGTAATATTTTCTTTTAATGATCGGATGCACGCATGTGTGCTCTTAGATTATCGTGTACCTGCACCAATTTTGAAAGTTTATAAGCATTATAAATAGTTAATTTCATTTTAGAAATGTGAAATTAGTTAATTGTAAAAAAATCATTACTTGTACACTATTTTCTTTGACTGTACATTGCATAGTTTATTATTTATACTACAATAATGGAAAACAATTATACAATACAATTATACAATACAATTATACAATACAATTTTACTATACAATTATACAATACAATTATGAAATACAATTAAACAATACAATTATGAAATACAATTAAACAATACAATTATACTATACAATTATACTATAGAAATATGCAATTAAATTATACAATACAATTATACAATACACCTATAACAAAATAATAAATGTGTAATATTTTTTACACGTATCATCTACACATTACACAGATTGCATTCACCATTCATTCACAAGCAACACATCATTCACCATCTCATTCATTTACCACAGTGGCCAGTGAATGTTTATTACACTTCACATTCATTACGCTATTCACACCGCTGTCTGCACGCTACTTACTTATGCAGCGCTGTTTCGGTTAACCGCTACCCCGCACGCTAGAGATCTCTAAGTCATGCTATGCTGTTTGTATATTCCTTGCAATGGGAAGATAAATTAAAATAAATACCAATTCGTCAGTGTCCGAGTGTTTAGAAATAAACTTTGTCAAATTTAACTTATCTCTTGTGAAAGGTAAATAAATAAAAGTGTAAATTGATATTCAATAGTATATTAAATTGTTTAAATACAAGTATATTTACCGTTAATAAATAACGGGTCATCATCAATAGCAATTTACTACCCGTTATTAGGTTACTTTTAATGAATTCAATTAAAATTAAATTTTCTGCATAGTCTAATTTATTTTACAGATAAAAATACTTTTAAAAATTGAATAAAAACAGGGGAATTTAAATATTAAGTCAATATATTCCCGTGCGTATCATAGTTACATTCTTCATGTTTAATACCCGTAGTGTAAAAGCGGACACCAAATAAATATATAAACACACTACGGGAATTATTAGAATAGATTTATATGAAATCATTTTATTTAAGAAAAATTGAAATAAATTGAAATTAATCATTTCTCCCATAAAGTATTATTATCAAAATATTTTGTTCCAATAAATTCTCCATTATTAACTTTAGTGCTATAATATGCAGCCCAGGTTGGCAAAGAGATTGATTACGTATTATCATTATTCAATCATTATCAGTTATTCAATGATAAGACAATATAGTGAGATCGTTAGGTACAGATATTTAGTATAAATATTATGCACTTACTACAACCAACATCTCTGATTTTCAGCCGCTTACTACGACCAACTCAACAGTGCACGATAACAAGTAAAATATTGCGTCTGACCATTCAGTATATATATTATTAATTTAAAAATGCTAAGACGACCAAATTCTCAGATATTCAGCCGTTTACTGCGACCAAATATATGAATACATTAATTTAATATTAATTAAATATATATAATATAACATTCAATACGACCTACACATGTGATATTCTACCGTTTAGTACGACCAACTCAACTGTTGAAGACTATATTCCTAATATATCGTAGGTGTTCAATTCGTGGTCGAAGACAAAGATGGACGTCTTAAGCGTTATATTGAATATGCTGTAATATTCACAGGCTGGTAATACCAAGAATTAATTCCTGGCTGGCTTTGCATTATACAGTCAACATGCGATATGATGATTAGTTACTGACATGCATACGTATGGTGGAACCTGTATTAATTGACTGGATTTGGTGTTGATGAAATATATATATAGGTATAACATAAATAAGTAGGCAATATTTATCTATTTATTTGTAATCTTGCTATTCGCTTAACGAAATTGCCTGAATTTTGATGGGACAATAGTTCATTATTCAAAAAGCATTTCATTAGATTTTGGGAGAGATCAGGTCAAAGGTCAAGGTCAATGTCATTTATTTTTGTATATTTCATTGGATCAATATCAACCTTTTAGTTTTTTTGTATCACAGTTTATTTATATTTCTAAATCGTGATTTGAAATATATTTATAATAATTTCAAATAAATTTGCAAAATTTATGTCCTCCTAGAAATCAATAATTAAATTCCTTAAAAATAAATTGCATATTAATTGATCTAATTTAATTATCTTTATACTAGATCAAATCATTACACCTAAAATAATTTAAACTAAATCAATAATTCACTGCAAAATGATTATCCAATTTTGGCTGCCATTAAAGTTTTATTTAGGATACTTGACGGAACAAAAAAAATCTCCCACGTGGAACAACCAGAATTTTTTTAATGATGCCCATTAGGCCATTTGACCTGTACTATCATTTACTAAAATTTTCAAATTAAAAAAACTTATAATTTCATTAATAATCGAATCGCTTATTGATGACAAACAAATTTGATTTTTTTTTAAATTAAAATTTGAAAATGGTATCGATATTATTTTAAGTGATGGTCCAAATTAGGAAAAGAATTGAGTCGTCCGTTCTTCTTCTAATTTGAGAGCAATGAAAGAAAAAGATCAGTACATCATTAGGAATACGAGTCTTGTCGAAAGTCATTGGAAAGTGTCTCTCTAATCTTGAACGAATGGTAATGGTAGTCCTATTTTGAATTGTTATTCATTGTTATAACTATTAGACAATTGTCTAAGATTTTCATAAAACTGAATATCTTCAAACGCTCGAGCTTTTCAGATAAATATTTTCATAAACGTTTTTTTTTTAACATTTTATTAAACGTTTCATTTTAAACGTTTCAAAATTTAAACGTTTCAATTTTTAAACGTTTCAATTTTTACCGTTTATTTAAACATTAAACGTTTTTATTTCATTATAGAAAATAAATGAATTCGAATTAAAAATATATTTCAATCTACGGAAACTGCTACCAGTATTTAATTTACTTTTATTTATTTACATAATATCTTCAGATCGCATATATAATCACGAAATTTCCCATCCAATATTATTGTAATGGTATAAATAATGAGATTTACGACCCTCTTGTGATTGCCACTCGTATCACATTTACTATCAAAAACCGATTATGTAGCAACCAATTGGCATACGAAATAATTCCACAGTATATAATAATAAATTCAATGTCAGAATTACAAAAATGAATGTGAAATTTATTGCTCTATCCAATTTATAATATGAACACACTGTTCACTATCCCCATAGATATCTATCCAAATTAAAATATCTAATATCCCAATACGTCTAGTCAATCTATTGGAAAAAACCATAGGGAATAGACCTGACAGTTGAATTTTAATATATGGTGGTAATATATTTAATTTGAATGGTAGTATTATATTTAATTTGAATGGTAGTAATATATTTAATTTGAAGGGTAGTAATATATTTAATTTGAATGGTAGTAATATATTTAATTTGAAGGGTAGTAATATATTTAATTTGAATGGTAGTAATATATTTAATTTGAAGGGTAGTAATATATTTAATTTGAATGGTAGTAATATATTTAATTTGAATGGTAGTAATATATTTAATTTGAATGGTAGTAAAATATTTAATTTGAATGGTAGTAATATATTTAATTTAAATAGTAGGGATATTTTGATTACATTTGAATTATTGATATTATACACACTAGAGTAAAATGCATATTGTTCTAATTGATAATTATATTACTATCTCATATTGAAATGTATATTACTTATCTCATGTTACTATGTATAATTGTATACGATATAGTATATGCAATGTAAGAATATAATATACATTTAAATATGCTACAGTGTGTTAATATTTACTAATATTAAAATTAAATATTCTTAAGTCTGTATATATTACAAAAAAAATATTTACTAATATCCACATCAAATATTCTATAGTGTATCTATACTGACTAATATCCACATTAAATATTCTATAGTGTATCTATACTTACTAATATCCACATCAAATATTCTATAGTGTGTCTATACTGACTAATATCCACATTAAATATTCTATAGTGTATCTATACTTACTAATATCCACATCAAATATTCTATAGTGTGTCTATACTGACTAATATCCACATTAAATATTCTATAGTGTATCTATACTTACTAATATCCACATCAAATATTCTATAGTGTATCTATACTGACTAATATCCACATTAAATATTCTATAGTGTATCTATACTGACTAATATCCACATCAAATATTCTATAGTGTGTCTATACTGACTAATATCCACATCAAATATTCTATAGTGTGTCTATACTGACTAATATCCACATTAAATATTCTATAGTGTATCTATACTTACTAATATCCACATCAAATATTCTATAGTGTGTCTATACTGACTAATATCCACATTAAATATTCTATAGTGTATCTATACTTACTAATATCCACATTAAACATTCTATAGTGTGTCTATACTGACTAATATCCACATCAAATATTCTATAGTGTATCTATACTGACTAATATCCACATTAAACATTCTATAGTGTGTCTATACTGACTAATATCCACATTAAATATTCTATAGTGTATCTATACTTACTAATATCCACATCAAATATTCTATTGTGTGTCTATACTGACTAATATCCACATCAAATATTCTATAGTGTGTCTATACTGACTAATATCCACATTAAATATTCTATAGTGTATCTATACTTACTAATATCCACATTAAACATTCTATAGTGTGTCTATACTGACTAATATCCACATCAAATATTCTATAGTGTATCTATACTGACTAATATCCACATTAAACATTCTATAGTGTGTCTATACTGACTAATATCCACATTAAATATTCTATAGTGTGTCTATACTGACTAATATCCACATTAAATATTCTATAGTGTATCTATACTTACTAATATCCACATTAAACATTCTATAGTGTGTCTATACTGACTAATATCCATTTAAATATTATATTTTGTGTCTATATTTACTAATATCCACATCAAATATTTATAGAATGCCAATATTCAGCCAATAAATATTATATTGTTTCGAATGAATAAAAAAGAGCATCAATTTAAAGAAGGATTTGCTCATCAATTTATAGCTCAGGGCTTGAACATTTATTTTATTTTAAATGTTAGAGAATTTATTATATAATAGTAAAGCTTATATAACCGACAGGTAAAATTTCGAGAAAATTCTGCAAACAAGTTCAGATAATAACAGAAATAGATATTGTATGAATGTTCTTCACCGCAACAGTTTATCCCTAGTGGAATATTATTTGTATTGACTGTAAATAGATATTGTATGAATGTTCTTCACCGTATTAGTTCATCCCTAGTGGAATATTATTTGTACTAGTACAGTACCTGTTATTGAATCTAAATTAACTATATTCTTCTCATTTCAATATGTATTTCTTAATAAAAGTGTGACACACGGACGGACGGACAGACGGACGCGGCTTTTATTATAGTATAGATTGACTGTTATTTTTTCAGTTTTTACTAATTTCTCAGAGTTGAGAGTGTATCTTCTTAATTTAGTCTTTATTACCATAATCCACCTATCCTATTTTTATAATTTTATCATAAACTGAAATGTGTCAGAATTTTACCTCCCACAAAAAAGTCGGATTTTCTCTTAGATTTCCCGTGCCAGTCTAAATTTCCAACCCAATTAGTAAGAAAAGAATTATGCGATTTAATGAGTAGAAAATAAACAAACGATGTGTGTACCCTAATGACTAATTAGTTTGTTTGTTTCATCTCGTCGAGTTATTGAAATAAAAGTTTCGAATAAATAAATAGAACCATTTTTTTATTGTTCAAAAATGTGGATTGTTTATTTTTTTTTTTCGATAAAAAAAACGAAAAAAAAATTCGATAAGAAAAAACGGAAAATTTATTCGAGAAAAGTTATTTATTTATGAAGTACTTAAAAGTTTAAAAATTTAATAAAATAATGAAAAAATTGTTTAATAATCCAAATAGTAATATATGTATCAAAAAATTAATAATGAACTTAGTGCATTATCTTCCACGAGAATAAAAGAAATCTAACTTACATGCTCTGTCATATATAATTCATAAATTGAATGCTATTTTCGTGGGGACTCAGATTGAATTATACAGTTAGATTATTAATCAATATACCGATAATTGAGTCGTAACTCACAACAAAATTACTTATTATCCATGTAATAGATAGGAATTAACTATTATCCATGTAATAGATAGGAAAATAAATTATAGGATGTAATAGGAAGGAATTAACTATTACCAATATAACAGGTAGCATAAAACAGGAATATTTTTATTGTTATTCAGTAACAGATTCCAATGTTCGAAATTCCCATTCAAATTTGTTGACTCAGCAAAATTATTTGTAACCGTAAAAAACAGTTTTGATGGAAAACCGCCACCAGGTGAATAATGACATATAATAAAACATATTACAATTGTTGAATATCAATATTCTTGAATTAAAATAAATTCTTAGGATATTCAGTATATAGAAATATCAATTATCTTTAATTTCCTGTATAAAATTTATATAATCATTATTAAAATGATTGGTAATATAATGACATCATTAAATCTAATAAATAAATATAATATAATGTAATGTAATATGAGAAATAAATAGTAAATTATTGTCATGATAAATCATCATATATTGTCATATATAACTTATATTTTATAATTATATATATATTATAATTATATATCTTTAATTATCTTAGCTTCAGATTTATCGTCAAAAGACGATAAATTATAGCAGAACTCTTCTATACTGAAATCCTCTATAATGAACTCCTCTATAGTGAATGTAGTATTCTGAGTAACAAATTTTCTTCAGTCTGCTCTGAAATGGCCTTTAGTTTTCTATACACTAAAGGCCATTTTATGGAATAGTAAAGAAAATTAATTCACTATAGAGGCTACTTCTTTACTAAGGACTATTCATTCACTATAGAGGATTTCACCATAGAGGAGTTCTCCTATAGAAGTTGTATAAATTGATGATGTAATACGATTATATTTTCCTCTTAGATTAAATAATCGATTATCGGTTTTACTTTTTTTGTCGGAAAGATCATGACTTTATTCCTGGGAGATTAAGGAAATATCCTAGGAACAAATCCTTCTTGCCTGGGATAAGCAAGTGCGTGCGAATAATTAGAACTAAGGTTTTCGACAGTCAGAGATGTCAGTTCCAAATGAACCAATCAGAAGGCGCTATAGTAAATCAGAATGTGAATCCTCGGCCTTCATTAGTTTTGGACTTCGAATTAAAAAAGTATGACAAGCGGAATCTTTAGGGTAAGTTCCGAGTTATCGAACAGTTCAACATTTTCGATCACATAGGAGAAAAAATTATAGTGATTAAAGAAAGTTAAATTTTTAGTATAATTTTTTTCTTTGTTGATTGGAAACGTGGTACAGTCCGATAACTTATAATTTAGCCTAGTTATTGAAAAATGCATCTATAAACCTGTATCAAAAAAAAGGTTTTGATGATTATTATACTTTAAAATTAAACAGCTTTTCAATTTTTATTATACAATTAATAGATACAAATAATATTACATACATATAATTTCTACTTTCAGCTAATAAAAACATATGCAAATAAAGATATAAATGAATAAATATAAATAAAACGAATTTATAATTACATCAATTTTCTTAATCAATATTTATTAGTTTAATAAGATTTTTTTATTCTAAATTTTAGTTTGTTTCAAAAATATTTTTTTCTGTCAATTCTGATATAATTCAATTGGATTAATTTTAATAAATAAACAAATCCAGAATTAAAATATATATATGTTCAAATATTTTCACACTAAAATTTGATCTCATGTTCATTCATTCATTTTACATATTCCAGTTTGAAAAAAAAATGATTTAATGATCGTTTTTCATCATTTTTTTTTTCATCAATATTAATTTTTAGTAAAAAAACATCATTCTCTGAAATGTAAGCATTCGGTGCTTGACACTTTACCATATCTACGACACTACATAAATGAGGGCTAGCTTTTAAAATTCCTCATCCCTTCCAGATTATTGGGGTGGAAAATACCTGATGCGCGATTTAAATGAAAACTGGGAGAATATATTCATGTCGTCTGATTCGAATATTCGAATATTCGAATGTTTGTAGTTTTCAACAGTGGACGATGATGAAACTTCTGATATTTGGACACAAGGTAATTTATAATTAAAACTGTAAATAATGAACAGATTTAAAATTATTTAAATATGGAATAAACGAAGAATCGGAAAAAGAACAAAACTGAAGCTAAATTATTATTTTTTTAAATTAAATAAATTTAAAAACCTCTAAAAAGCTGACGCACATCAATTTATCATATTACCCAGGAGAATTTACAAGATAACCCGCTAAAATTCCCACTATAACCCTCTAAAAAATCCCACTATAACCCTCTAAAATATCCCACTATAACCCTCTAAAATATTCCACTATAACCCTCTAAAATATTCCACTATAACCCTCTAAAATATCCCACTATAACCCTCTAAAATATCCCACTATAACCCTCTAAAATATCCCACTATAACACTCTAAAATATCCCACTATAACCCTCTAAAATATTCCACTATAACCCTCTAAAATATCCCACTATAACCCTCTAAAATATCCCACTATAACCCTCTAAAATATTCCACTATAACCCTCTAAAATATTCCACTATAACCCTCTAAAATATTCCACTATAACCCTCTAAAATATTCCACTATAACCCTCTAAAATATTCCACTATAACCCTCTAAAATATTCCACTATAACCCTCTAAAATATTCCACTATAACCCTCTAAAATATTCCACTATAACCCTCTAAAATATTCCACTATAACCCTCTAAAATATTCCACTATAACCCTCTAAAATATTCCACTAGTTTCCATATCGTTGCCCGGTTCCAAACTGTTTTTTTTTTTGTGAAAATAGCGATGCTTTCATGTCGCTTCAGTCCGTTGTAACGAGGCATAAATTCGATACCGTTCAATGGGGAGGGAGTACGAATGCTAAAATAGCATTTATTGCTACTTTAGTTTGGCATGAAATGACTTTGTTGATTTTGAAGACTGGAAAGGATAGAAGCTTTTATGGTTATCACATTGTCGTCAAAATGAGATGATGCAAATGAAAAGGTATTTTGAATTTTAATGTTTTAAATTGTTTTAATGTTTAATTTAATATGTATTAAAGATATTTAGTATTGTAACATGCATAATTATAGATATTCAGTTTTGTAATATTTCAGGAAATATTCTCTATTTTTTATAATAGTTTATGTTTTTTTATAACAGTTTTATTTATTATTTTTTATAATAGTTAAATTTAGTTAAAATATTGCAATTTATAACAGAGTTATAAATGATAGCCAATGCAAAGAGACAGCGCCATCAATTGACTGTTAGGTGTTTTGAATATTTAATACAATGGCACATGGTGATATCCGCCATAGGAATAATTAATAGCAATAATATCGAGGCGTAAAAAATAACGAGAGTGAACTTTTCAATGACTGAAGCCGATTTAAAATAACTGTAACCCTTTCACTCACGAATTATTCTGAATCATTTATTTAAAAATGTTGATCCATTCAAGTTCATCTAAATAATAATTCAAGTATGTAAGTGAGAGAGCAAAAAACACCATTGGGAAAAACACCGAGAAAAAAATTCGAGTCAAATTGACTCAAAATTTGAGTTTTCAGTTTGTCCCAAAACAGGTTCAAAATGTGAGTCAATTTGACTCATCCTAACATTTTACTCAAAAACAAGAGTCATATTGACTCCTAATTCATAGTCAGATTGACTCAGGTAGAGTAAATCAAGAAAAAAAGACTCCAATATTAGAGTTTTGCAGCCTTGACTCAAGTGATGAGTCAGGTTGACTCGCAATTTTTTCTCATCGAAAGGTCCCCCCATGAATATTATCCCAAAGCTAGCGAAATGGTTAAGCCTACTTGATTTTTCTAAATAAACCTTTCAAAATCCCCTCCAATCTGAAACAATAATTAATTAATTACTATTAATTAATAATAATTACTACCATCAAAAGCATTTCTAAATCTACGCAAGTTAAATTTTTCGAAACTAGCAAATTGCAGGTTTCACATAACTTCAGTTTTGCTTATTTCTCCAAATTTGAAGTTTGCTCTCAAAAAGCAACCAAATGGACGAATAGATGTCGTCCCTCTCAGAGGTACGACTTTCCTAAAAGAGAAAACACGATTTACTGTTGTACCTAAAGTTCAAATGAGTTGAAGTAACTAACTTTGGACATTTGAAGGATAATTTTAAACACTAGGGATATATTTCAAATACGAAAAGGGTTTGCTGTCTGTTTCAGAACCACATGTTGTATAGTGTGAACCATGATTTAATGTTGTTCACATTGTTTGTATATTGTATACCTATGAGATACCTACCAACTATTGTTCACATTGTACATATATTGTATACCTATGAGATACCAACCAACTATTGTTCACATTGTACATATATTGTATACCTATGAGATACCTACCAACTATTGTTCACATTGTACATATATTGTATACCTATGAGATACCTACCAACTATTGTTCACATTGTTCATAAACTGCGTCCATCGCTTTATTGCAGATCACTATTTAGTGAATAATTTTAATAATATTGATCGTACAGTAGTGAAACTTTGGTCACTGGAAGATTTCTTCTATGTTAGTATCTTGCAGAAATATTTTTTTAATCCATGAGAAAATTGGAAAGTTATGAACGTTTATGTATTTTGAAGGCATTTTAACTGTCCATCGTTTTATTGCAGCTCTGTGAAAAGGCCAAAAAATAGGCGATTAATTTCTGCCGAGAGGGTAGAAAATGTAACAGGTCCTGCAGAAGGGATGACTCTTCTATATTTAGCTAATGAATTTGGGAGGGATAAAATAAACATAGTTTTTATTGTGGAAGATCCCGACACCAACCCAAGGAGAGATGAGGGCACGAGGAGAAGCTTTTTCCCCTCGAAATATGTGAAAACTACCCAGGCAGGTTATAAGGCAGCCAAATAACACTAGTGCCTCCATTTTCGACAAGGCTGTCATTGGTTATTCGTCCAAACGGTGTCTTAAATGAGACGACAAGGAACGTGGAGCCCATTTCCAGGCCTCCTATGGACAAGACCGAAAAGGAAAAAGGCATTAGATGTACACAGAATTAGATGAAAACATACTTTCTACTTGTTCTTTTAACAGATGAGGAAAGAGCCACCCTTGATTGTCTGGATGGATGGGTTAAAGTTTGAATCCTATTGGAGCTGTTTATTCACACTGGTTTCGTCGTCAACAAGGAGGCTGTGGCTTTATGTTTTAAGCGGGCATCATTGGTGAAACGTTGATTGGCCCTTTCAGAGTACCAGAGGGTGTAAACCTAATAATCCAATCCTACATTGCCTCTTTTGTTGAGTACTTGTTCCCTTGGCCTAATAGTTTGCAATTTTCTCGTTGGCAAAAGATGATTTTCTTGCATTACTTCGCACAACCTCATGTTTTAAGGGTTACAACTTCTTTCCTCATATCTCTGGGCATCTAGTGAGAGACTCTCTTGACTTGATTGCCTTGTTCTCAGGTCTTAAGCCCCATTGAGCCTTTTTGACCGTTTCATTTGAGACATTACATCAGGACTGTTTTGACTTAAGACCAATGGCAGCCTTGTCAAAAATGGAGGCACTAGTGTTCTTTAGCTGTCTTATGTCCTGCCTACGTATTTTGCATATTGGGAGGGGAAATTCTTTTTTCTCGTACCCTCATCTCTCCTTGGGTTTGTTTCGGGATTTTCCAGAAAAGAAACTATTGTTCTCTTATCCCTTCCAAGTAATAAAGCTAAATATAGAAGAGTCCTACCTTCTGCAAGACCTGCTACAATTTTACCATCTCGGCAGAAATTAATCGCCCATTTTTTGGCCTTTTCACAGAGCTGCAATAAAGCAATGGACAGTTAAAATGCCTTCAAAATACATAAACGTTCATAACTTTACAAATTTTCTCATGGAATCAAAAAATATTTCAGCAAGATACTAACATAGAAGCAATCTTCCAGTGACTGAAGTTTCACTACTATACGATCAATATTATCAAAATTATTCACAAAATAGTGATCTGCAATAAAGCGATGGACGCAGTTTATATTGTATACCTATGAGATACCTACCAACTATTGTTCACATTGTACATATATTGTATACCTATGAGATACCTACCAACTATTGTTCACATTGTACATATATTGTATACCTATGAGATACCTACCACTATTGTTCACATTGTACAGTGTATACCTTTGTCTTACAAGGCCATGGCTGAAATCCACACCTCAGATAGAATTAGGAAGACGGAAAATTCGATAAAAATCATGCAAGTGTCGCACCTCAGTGTAATAGGACCCTAGTGCCTTTAACAGCTCTGTAAAAGACTCCTTTCTTCTTTATACAGAAGGCATGTTGAAAAGGAACACAGATACTTTAGTGGTCAATGTCTTAACTTGACACCGTGAATTTATACCAATTGGTTTTAGACTTTTTTAGTTCTAGGAATTAAACTGAAGACCTATACGAATAATTTTACAAGAAAACTATGATTCGTAGTATTTGACATCAGACTGAAGATCATACAAGTTCATTATAACATGTTGCAACGAATTGATATATTATGAATGTTCGTACTTTATTTTATTGCTAGGGTAAGTTCCGAATTATCGGTCAGTACTACATCTTCATCCATATAAGAAAAACAATACAGAAATTGTTATTATTACACAGTGCTATCTAATACTTCTTCAAACCCGAGTTAGTACAACCAAAGCATTTATTACACCAAATTTATGTAATCACACCAGAATAAATTCGAAATCACAAAACTGAATCCAATCATAGTAAAACTTTTTAAATTAAATTGTTCTATTTTTAGAAACATTTGAATGAATTTCATCAAAACTACCAGCATGACAGAAACTTTAAAATTGTTTTAGATTACTTGTGTGCAGCTTGCAATGAATTCTCCTGAATTTCTATGGCATAAACTTTTGTTTGTGATGAATATTATTGTCTCTTCCAGTCCTTCCTGTTCAATTTGACTAAATTATTTATATTCACCGAAATTTACATTGGCAACAATTTATTTTGACCAAAATTTATTTTGACCGAAATTTACATTGACCGAAATTTATTTTGACTGAAATATATTTTATTAGCCAAAATTTAAATTGACCGAAATTTACATTTACCAAAATTCATTAAGGCAAAAATTTACATAGGCAAAACTTTATATTGACCGAAATTTATTTTGACCAAAATACTCATTGGCAAAAAAATTTAATTAAAATGAAATCATCCTTCTACAAAAAACAATGAAGCATTGTAAAATAGGTATGGAAAGTTAAATTGAATGGCGCTATCAGTGGGAATTCAAATCTCTATCCCTAAACCCCATTAATTTAGGTTTATATAGCAAAAGTACTCCCACTGTGTTTAATTTACTTGGTTCTGATATTACTAACTTTCTTTTAAAAGATGTAGAACGGTTGAAACTTTAGGAGATATAATGCAAAAGAATGAATAAAACCAACATTCAATTCCTGGCGGACCGATTTTACGGTAACTTGCTGAGGTTTCGGCTTAACACCGGAATTCAAAACACAGAAATATTGATAATATTTTCAAACCTTCAGGTAATGGATTATGCTTTTATTAAAGTTCACCATTTTAGTAAGAATTATATACTTTTATTATGCTATCAATATATATGAATATATATTGGAGATATATGAACCCAGAAATATTATTTATATAATATCATATGTAAATATTTTAATGAAGGAGAAAAAGATGTCACAAAAATTTGATTCAATTTTTCAAAAAAATTTAAAAGCTTTTAATTTTTTTTCTTTTTTCTTAGAGTTAGATCTACAAATTTGTTGAAAAAAATTATTATCAGTATAGGGTAAGTTACAAATTATCGGTCAGTACTACATCTTCGGTCATATTAGAAAAAAACAATATATGGATTATTATTATTATTACACAGTGCTGGGTTAACAGAAGTATTAGATAGCACTGTGTAATAATAATATTTTTTTGTTGTTTTTCTTATATGTCCGAAGATGTAGTACTGACCGATAATTCATAACTTATCCTATTGTTCAATGTATACTTCATTTCAAATACTTTTCATTATTATATTCCCTTCTCCCTATTCCAATTTCCTTGCATTTTTCTAATTAAAATTCAGACAATTTTTCCATGAACATAAATAGCGCAAATGTAAATACCCATAAAAGCATTAAGTAAGGTATTACAATTAAAACTTTAAGTAGAATAGGAAAACATGTTCTAATTTCCGGAAGAGGGTTAATATAAATATCTAATATTAATGTAATATGTAATAAAATATCAATTAACGAAAGAAATAGTTATGGCCATTAAATGCTACCTTGAGGAACTCGTAGATATTTCATTATGTATTTGAATTCATTGAAATATTTTGCCTATAAGGATTGTTGTTCAAAATAATAATTTATGTATATATTAAAAAGTAGTGACCCTACAATGCTCTCTTGAGGAACACGTTCATAGTCTTATATACATTAAATATTTACTATACAAATAAATATACTATACTTATACTACCTAAACACAAAATAATCTGCCAATTTCTTATCCTAGTATACAAATATACTATTTATATACTATTAGAGTACAAAATTCTTTTCAGCTTCTGAGTATATCTCCCAATCGATGTATACAGTAGAATAACCAGTTTCTGCGACTGAATCCATGAGCATCACAGTGGGCCTTAGAAGAAATAGGGTGGCAAATTCTTCGAATAATCTTAGAAAAAAAGGAGACGATAAAATGATATCTCCCATTTGGGGTAGCAAATTATTCTAATCTATTTTGCCCGTGTGTCTGTCCGTGTGTCATACTATTATTAAGAAACACATATTAAAAGAAAAAACCAAATCATTTGTGGCAGTATCATGACCCTAATTATTTTTAAAAATTTATATTTTGGCTTTTGAGAGATTGTTTTTTGTTTAATCAGAATATGTTTATCCATAATATATACTTGCAATCGAATATAATTTAGATTCAATAACAGGTTTTCTAGTAACTTTAAGCCCATTCTATACTAGCAGTTTCACCGCCGCGTTTTCACTGCCTGTTTACGCGTCTTCAATTAATCATAGTTAAATGAATGAAGAGTAAACTTGCATATTATACTAGCACGTTGCTACCGCCTTCCATTCATTTAACCGTGATTAATTGAAGAAGCGGAAAACAGGTCAGTGAAAACGCGGCGGTGAAACTGCTAGTACAGTATGGGCCTTAGAAGAAACAGAGTTGGTTAAAAGATTACCCCCATTTGGGGTGGCAAATGGCGTAGCAAATTCTTTTAGTAACCTTAGAAGAAACGGAGACGCTAAAAAGATTACCGCCATTTCAGCCATGGACATCTCGTTATCGACTCACTGGTACGAATTTTTCTGACCTTTTGTGAGGTTCTACCTGATTGACATCTGAGTAATTCGTTTCTGTCCAATAATTTCCTATCTTGGCTATTGGAGATATTTCTCTGCCTCTGGAAATTCGTCAATTAAAGATCCGACAGCTTTAAATTTTACCAATTACATGAAGAGCTATACATCAGAATTTAATGTATTACGTGTGTTTCGAATAGACTGTTGAGATATGAAAATAATAATGGTAAAGAATCTAACTATTGCCATTGAAAGATATATTTTCCCACATAAATATATATTATTTACTAATTCTCACTAATCTACATTTTCAAGTATTTCCATATTAAATTACATATAATATTCCACAGCAATTTACATGTAATTTTCCACACCAATTTACAAACACAATTCCACACCAATTTACAAAAAAAAAATCCACAGCAATTTACATGTAATTTTCCACACCAATTTACATATAATTTTCCACACCAATTTACAAAAAAAAATCCACAGCAATTTACATGTAATTTTCCACACCAATTTACATATAATTTTCCACACCAATTTACAAACACAATTCCACACCAATTTACAAAAAAATAATCCACACCAATTTAAATATAATTTTCCACACCAATTTACAAAAATAATTCCACACCAATTTACAAAAAAAAAATCCACGCCAATTTACATATAATTTTCCACACCAATTTACAAAAATAATTCCACACCAATTTACAAAAAAAAATCCACACCAATTTACATATAATTTTCCACACCAACTTACATATAATTCTCCACACCAATTTACATATAATTTTCCAAACCAATTTAGTGCATCCAAAACCTTAATTTGAAAGCTGGACACATCGATTTTCAGTCTCGAAATCTAACATTTCATTACTAGATAATATTCGAAAGCAATTCAATTATTATAATTTAATTACAGCTTAGATGAGTCCGAATTCGAACAACACGGCAGCATATATATTATTATAAGTATTTTCCTTGTAGATACTGAATGCATTAGGGTAAGTTACGAATTATCGGACAGTTCCACATTTTCGGACACGTAGTAATTGTTATTCAACTTCGGTTTAAGTTGATTTCATTTAATTTGGTTTATTTTCAATTACAATAAAAATTTCAATGACAATAATTATCTATTTTTTTCTTACGTGTCTGCAAATGTGGAACTGTCCGATAACTTGGAACTTACCCTAAATAATACTTAAATATTAGTACTGTTACTATTTTTATACGAATACAGTCAAAAAGTTGAATTACGGTATCGGAATTTTGCTCAACGTGCCTCCATGCCGTACTGCTGGATTGCAATAATCTACGGATTTCTCACAGCCTCACTCAGACAGCTATACATTCTGAGATAACTCGTAAGTGATGGCGTCAGAAGGAATTAGTGTACTACATGTATTCATATATGTACTACATGTATACATATATGTACTACATGTATACATATATGTACTACATGTATACATATATGTACTACATGTATACATATATGTACTACATGTATACATATATGTACTACATGTATACATATATGTACTACATGTATACATATTTGTATAAGTGGGCAGCAGGTTATTATTAATGCAGCAGGTATTGAACGATAGGTGGCATTGGTTTTCGGTTAATTTGATGGATTTTCGTTCTATATTTCTGTATTGGCTTTTAATATTATTTGGAGAGGTACGTAAGATAATTTTTGATAACCAGTGGATAATAATTTTTTTCATTGCAATATTTCGCTTTATTCCTCAAAGCATCTTCAGGCATTGTGCAGTAACTGTAATTAAGAGAAATATATACATTAAAGCTACAAATCTATCTAAATACACACTTAAAATACAGTTCCTGACATTTATTTCCTTTATTAATCCTACTATTAAATCTAAAATTTGAGTATATAAAACAAAGAGTTTATTAGGAGTTGTTAAAATTAGTTGTATACTGTGTCACCTATTGGGAATCTATGTGCTAAAATAATTAAAACAAGAAAACACACACACACACTTAGATTATTATAGTGAAAAAAGTTATTTACATTGCCCCCGAACAATACAAAACAGGAGTCATCAAAACGTTCCTTCACAGAGCGTACACAGTTTGCAACAATTGGTTTACCTTTCATCAAGAAATAGAGCGCATCAAGCAAATCCTCACCAACAACAATTTTCCGATGTCCCTAATAGAGAAAACAATAAACAAATTCATCACCAAAAAACAATCTAATTTCACTTCGGAAATAAATCACCACATTAATCTTTTTTATAGAAACCAGATGTCATCCCAATATAAACAAGAAGAGAATAACCTCAAGAAAATAGTCAACGACCACTTAATCCCAACCAACCAAGACGAAACAATCAGACTACAAATATACTACAAAAATAAGAAACTCAAAAACCTGCTAATTAAGAATAATACGCACCAGCTAGATAAACAACAGGTATCTCGTGTAGTCTACGAATATAAATGTCCCCGTGAGGCGTGTCAACCCTCCACTTCCTACGTAGGCTACACTGAGTGCCCCCTAATAGACAGACTTCGCAACCACACGCAAAACGGATCAATCCAGCAACACAATAGAAATGAGCACAACCATAAAATAACCACTCAAGAAATCCTCAACGACACAGCAATAGTAAGAAAAGAGACAACAAAAGAAGAACTCACCATTGCAGAGGCCCTCATCATCAAACAACGCAATCCATCAATAAATAACCAGCGAGAAGGAGAAGTCAGAGTTCTCCAAATATTTTAATAGTTTTGTATATATGTATATAATAAGAATCATATATTTTTTTTTTAAATCAAATATAGTACTCAAAATTCCTTGTCCACTAGCCCATTTAAATTTAATAGTATTCCATTCAGCAGTTCCTTGTCAGATACCTTTCAAAACTACAAACTAATGTCTACAATTAGCTCGCATCCTTCATTTTTAACTATTTTTATTAGTGCAGTCATAGCTGCAAGGTATGTTCCATCCAGTTTTAACTTTTTTCACTATAATAATCTAAGTGTGTGTGTTTTCTTGTTTTAATTATTTTAGCACATAGATTCCCAATAGGTGACACAGTATACAACTAATTTTAACAACTCCTAATAAACTCTTTGTTTTATATACTCAAATTTTAGATTTAATAGTAGGATTAATAAAGGAAATAAATGTCAGGAACTGTATTTTAAATGTGTATTTAGATAGATTTGTAGTTTTAATGTATATATTTCTCTTAATTACAGTTACTGCATAATGCCTGAAGATGCTTTGAGGAATAAAGCGAAATATTGCAATGAAAAAAATTATTATCCACTGGTTATCAAAAGTTATCTTACGTACCTCGCCAAATAATATTAAAAGCCAATACAGAAATATAGAACGAAAATCCATCAAATTAACCGAAAACCAATGCCACCTATCGTTCAATACCTGCTGCATTAATGTATACATATATGTAGTACATGTATACATATATGTACTACATGTATACATATATGTAGTACATGTATACATATATGTACTACATGTATACATATATGTACTACATGTATACATATATGTAGTACATGTATACATATATGTACTACATGTATACATATATATACTACATGTATACATATATGTAGTACATGTATACATATATGTACTACATGTATACATATATGTACTACATGTATACATATATGAACTACATGTATACGCTATGTTATTCTCTAAATTTTAATTTTAAATGAATAAAATTGAAAATTGTGTTTATTCCATTTCAAAGTTTTTTTATCTGTCAGGTATTTTGTAAAGAAAATAAGGTATTCAATTTTCTAAAATTGTAAGAGAATTATTGAAATTAGAAATACATTATTTTGGCTTACCGCAAATTGAATACAAAAACTATTTTGATGTAGTATACTTTTTACAAAGCAACTTATATAATCTATATACAGGATTATTTCTTATTTACACAATTAAAAATAGCTACCGTCTCAATAAATATCAGGTAAATAAAAGGAAAGGTGCAATTAATATTGTTCTTTCATCACAATATAATCTATACTTAATTACAAATGGCATTGTGGTGCTGTCTATATATGCCACCATATAGTTTCTTGTATTGTGAGGGTATGACACACTAGTGAATGACATAATGACAAGTCTCCAATGATTACAATGACAAGTCTCCAATGATTACAATATTGATGGATCACGGTCCTCGTTAGGTAGGATTAATGACTGTGGATTAGGATGTCTCAGGTGCGCTTGTGGTTGACATGTCTTACAAACTAATTATTATTTGCAGGAGAGAATGGAACTGTAAGAACTGATACTGTTTTGATAACCTGTAATCAACAGGTGAAAAGATCGTTTGATTCTCTTGTAGACAGAAAGTGGCTAAAAAATTGTTGTCATGTTTGATGATATGGAAGGGATTCCAAAAAGAACCACTTTATAAAAGGCTAGGGCTTATATGTCACCTCATGAGAAAAGATTAGGGTTTACAAAAGTCAGCACACAAAAGGGTACCATGATAAAAGGATAAAGTTTCCAAAAGTTACCACATAGAATGGGTGACTCAATGATAAAAGGGGTAGAGTTTCCAAAGATCGCAACATATGATAGGAGATTAGAGTTTCCAAAGGTCGCCACATTTCCAGTCTATTGACTTCCAAATATAGATAGCAGACTTAGCAGTAATCCGAAAGATGTAAGCAAAAGAAGAGGACTTTAATGGTCCCTTTAGAGTCTTTGGAACTTTTCGTCTTACCATCTCAATTTGGGAATAACCTTTAGCTAGTTTGTTGATGGTAACTTAGGGAAATTATTTGTTGTTATTCGAATAAATTCGGAATTATTATATTGAATTCTGCATAAATAATCCTTACCAAGTTTCTTTTTGAAGACTTTTGTGTCCTTGAGACTTTCATAATATTTGTGGTTGCATAATGTAAAGATTTATATATTTATATTTTTATATTACACTTAACTAAATATTAAAGGGAAAATCTAATGGCATATTAAATATATTAAGAACATTACCAAATAGGTACCGCTTCATGAAATACTCGATTTCTATATTGAAAACCTGAATCTTTAAAGAATTTATTATAGATTATTCATCAATTTATAAACTATATTTTTTTTTAATGTAGTTTTTATAGTGTGAAAAAAAAAATTTAATTTAGTAAATATTTTTTTTAGTTTAGTAAACATCGTTTTCATTTTTAAGCTCAAATAATTATTTTTAAAAAATACTTAGGTTTCACAAGTTTTAAGTTTCAAGGAACCAAAGCTACACCTAATATGTACTTGAATTTAGATTTAATATTTTTCAATTAACTCTTTGTAAACTTAAATATATGAATAAAGAAATTTGTACAGCTTTAAACTCAAACAACAAAAGGAGAGACTTCATTCGATTTGTACAATCAATCAACAAACAGATTGAATCAATTGGCAATATAGATTGCTAAATCCCTCTGCCATTCTCCTGCTTTGTAACTGCACTAAAATCATTCAATTTACAGACGGATAATCAACTGAATTTGATTCACAAACACATATCAGTGATATCCTTTTTGCTGCCATTTGTCGGTTCCTTTTTTAGCCTTCAGTCAATTACCGTACGTATTGAGAGCTAGCTTTTGATGAGCAGCCCGTAAGTCTATTGAACTCATCGGGCAATTTCCGGGCCCGGAAACTCCGTCCGATGAACAGGTGGAAGTAGCCAGAGGTTGATGTGACTTTTAAAGGGTTAGGCTATGTAACCCCCAACTGTTGTAATTTATTGAAAATTGTTGATGGTTGTCATATAATAATATCAAACAAAGTATTAAAAAAAAAATTAAAAAATTTGAAAAAAAATTATAAATTTTGAAAAAAAAATTAAAAACGTATGGAATTTTTTTCAACAGACAGAACAAAATTGTATATATAAAAATCATTAGCATTTTATTCAATAATTAATAAAACAAAAATGTAAATAGAAACTTGAATAATTTTGTTAGTCTACGTATTGAAAATAAAGTTTTAACAATTTTTTCTATAAAAAAATATATCATTATATAAATAATTATAAATAAATTAATAGAGCATTTATGCCTATGTCACGTTAGATAAATATCGAATAGTATATCTTTTCGGGATAATGTATAGAGAATAATTTAGTGAATAACTGACCCTTACGAGAGCAATAATATATTAATGGTGAATAAGCTATCATAGTATATGAATAATCAAGTAGGTAAATGTAATATGTACAAATAATATAAAGTTATAAAATGTTTCTATATTTAGTCATTATACTAAAATATTAATGTAGAGTAGGGTAAGTTCTGAGTTATCGGTTGGTTCCACATTTTCGATCATGTAAGAAAAGAATTACATTTAAACTCGTAACCTAAATTGGTGTCCATGATACCTTCAGGTAATATGGATAACAATTAAAAAAAGAATGACAACTTTTTTCTGATATTTTTATTTTATATATTACTTTATTTCTTATATAAATAAAATTCTTCTATTTTCTTATATATGAAAAAAAATTCTTATATAAGTAAAATTATTCTATTTTCCTATATATGCCCGAAACAGTAGAACCGTCCTATAACTCAAAACTCGCCCCATAATCTTCTAGAATTTTGTTAGACAAAATAATTATTATGTAAATACACGGAAAAGAAATTTATCAGATTTAGTATTAAATATTCACTGGTAAAACTTATCTTGCTCTGCCCCTGACATGTTCTTGACATGTTTTCAGTGGCATATTAGGGATAAAGCCTCTTTTACATTATCTAAAATGAATATTAAATTCGTGACAGAAAATTATTCATGCAAAAGAAATAAAGTGAAAATGTTATGATAATCTCTTATAAAATAGGTAGCAATTTTCGGTAATGAAATATTATTCCAATATAGTGACGAAGTTGTAACAATATTGACAAAGTTGTTACAATATTGGCAATGTTGTAACAATATTGGCAATGTTGTAACAATATTGGCAATGTTGTAACAATATTGGCAATGTTGTAACAATATTGGCAATGTTGTAACAATATTGGCAATGTTGTAACAATATTGGCAATGTTGTAACAATATTGGCAATGTTGTAACAATATTGGCAATGTTGTAACAATATTGGCAATGTTGTAACAATATTGGCAATGTTGTAACAATGTTAGAAAAGTTATAAAAATATTTAAGCAAAGTTGACACAATAAATTTTGTTATGTGAAAAGTCAAGATAATTTTCGATGTTATTTATCTATTTGAATAATTCTTACCGAACACAAATTGACTTTCATCTCAGGGAGAAAATTGGGTTGAGGCCTAAGAATATAGATTAGAATTTAACCCTTCTAGGCCTGACGGTTGTTACTGATGTCAAACTCATTCTTTTTCCATTAGAATCAATATATATCGATGCTTATGTATATACAAATTAAACTTCATTAACAATTAAGATGCTTTCACATCTTCCTATCAGCTTTGTCATGATTATATTTTATAATACTTGTTCGTCTCTGGTTTTATATAATACTAGTGTACGCGTGCCGTCAAAACTGACAACTGTTTTAATAAATGCATTTTATGGACCTGATAGTTCAATTTATGTAATAATTATTATCCCAGGCTCCGCTTTCGGTCCAATATTTTCAACTGAATAAAATAAAATTTAATTTAGTTATTGAGGCCATTTATTGAACTGATATTAGACTAATTTCATATCCATGCTATCAGCTGCTTGCCAAGCGAATAGTAATAGGGTCAATGTGACGGACAGATAGACTAAACTCACTCATGTTACAGTATTAATTTAAAAAATTATGAATTGAAGGTGAGTGAAATGACGAAAAAAGTTAGCATCCTTTTATTTTTCGATTCAGTCAAGTTTCTTTAAATAATAATAATTATTAATATAATTGAATGCCCTGTAAGAAAATGAAATGATACCGACATTTTTCGTCATGCTAGCTCTTCAATTCATAAATTTACCAAGACTTCCAAGAAGGAGGCCAATAACTGAAAGTATTAATTAAATCCCCCTTTCCATAACAACATCCAATAATCTTTTTTCTTCACACCCACTCCAGTCTTCTTTTTCATCTGGAAAAACTGACTTGAAATCAAACTTCTCTGCCAGATTTAATTTTTGAGTTGACTCCTTCTCAAGAGTTTCTTCTTAAAATGTGAGCCAGGGTGGTTATGTTCTGGAAATAGGAGTGTCAAAGTCCCTCAAGTTTGTGATGTTTTTCCTCGTGTTCTTTTGAAACTTCTCCCAAAGAAATATCGACGAGGTGTCCTTTTCTAATTGCAGTTGTACAGTATATGTCATATGGGTAATAGAGGGATATTTTGGGTAAATTGGGGTATTTTGTTTAGGTTTTCAACTTTATACTGTATTTATACTTCACTTGGTATTTATATTCTATTTATGATTTATACTTAAATGTCCCCTCCACTCTATTTTTTTTATTTCTCTATTCATTAGAGCTATGGTTACTTACTTAAAAACTACAAACCAATTCGAATTTTGATCTCTATATTTATTATATGTAATTTAAGTTATTCTTGTGATTTTTCATATACCTGCACCATAACCCAAAAAAAAACATTAGGTACCTAAATGTGTTCCTATATACGTAATTACCTTAAAATTTACGATAATACGAAATAAAGTTTGTCCGTCTTCCTTTTTCTACTATTGAATCTGATAGAAATGTGGGACAGTGAAGGTTGAGTATGACTATTTCTTATACAATTAATTACGAAGTGAATACTTGGTTTAATTCTTTTCTGTTTACTGTGATATGATATATAACCATAGTTCTACAAATTTAAGGCATTGCTAGAGAAATTTTAATGTAGAGTGGAGGGGACCTTCAATAAATTGCTCAATGTAATAAAATAAAATATAATCAGAATTGAAAAAAATATTATTATGTAAAAAAACTATTTGGGTTACAAAATAAATATAAATAAAACAAGTGGGATTGATTTTTATTTTTAATTAATTTCCCCCATGATTCTTTTCACTAGAATGAAATTATTCATAACTCGCCACCCATTTTAACACGGTATCGAAAAAGGGAATTTCGGAAGAGAGAAGATATGAAAGCCTTGAATAAATAAAGATGCTGTAACCATTTTGACCAGAGTGGAAAATGCCGTAACGAGCAACATTTCTAAAACCCATTAGCAGATGGAATCCTAAAGGTAATATCCACATTCAAATGGATTGTTATTACTTTTACCGTCCGAAAAACAAATTCGGACCGTAAAAGTAAATCATGAAAAATTTCGGACCATAAAAGTAAATCATGAAAAATTTCGGACCATAGAAGTAAATCATGAAAAATTTCGGACCGTAAATGTAAATCATGAAAAATTTCGGACCGTAAAAGTAAATCATGAAAAATTTCGGACCATAGAAGTAAATCATGAAAAATTTCGGACCGAAAAAGTAAATCATGAAAAATTTCGGACCGTAAATGTAAAGAGATACAATTTTCATACCAAAATTTCAAATTTTACAAAATTCCTAAATTTTTGAAAATTATTGAATGATTAAAATAATTCAAAAATACCGGCAAAACTTAATTGACATCCTCTACTTTTCCAATTCCGAAAAACTCTACTTTCACATGTAGAAATGATATCTTACTATAGGATTTAAAATATAATTTGAATTTAAATTTATAGATAGTTTGAAATAAAAACTACGATGATACCATAACACTATCATCTTCAACAATAGTCACTAACCCAATTAGTGATCTGTTTGAAATGCATGGAATTGCCATTGCCAATATATTGAATATTTGATATATCATTTAGATATCAGACTTCAATAAAGGGAGTAGAGATGTAACCTGATAGCTTCTAAGATATATTGGAAAAACGTCAAAAAATTAACATAACCATTGTATAAAAATCTCTTTCATGTCCTTTAAGAAGCACCAAAATATAAAATATATTCATTGTAGATAAAACTAAACTTTCAAATTTGTGGACATTTACAAACATTTATTCACTCCGTCAGTTTTTCCTAGGTAAAAATAGGAAATCAGCACCAAATAGTAGCTACATTTCTGTCATGGGTCCAATGCATTAACTAAACTAGTAATATTATAACTAGTAAACTAATATTATAACTAGTAAACTAATATTATAACTAGTAAACTAATATTATAACTAGTAAACTAATATTATAACTAGTAAACTAATATTATAACTAGTAAACTAATATTATAACTAGTAAACTAATATTATAACTAGTAAACTAATATTATAACTAGTAAACTAATATTATAACTAGTAAACTAATATTATAACTAGTAAACTAATATTATAACTAGTAAACTAATATTATAACTAGTAAACTAATATTATAACTAGTAAACTAATATTATAACTAGTAAACTAATATTATAACTAGTAAACTAATATTATAACTAGTAAACTAATATTATAACTAGTAAACTAATATTATAACTAGTAAACTAATATTATAACTAGTAAACTAATATTATAACTAGTAAACTAATATTATAACTAGTAAACTAATATTATAACTAGTAAACTAATATTATAACTAGTAAACTAATATTATAACTAGTAAACTAATATTATAACTAGTAAACTAATATTATAACTAGTAAACTAATATTATAACTAGTAAACTAATATTATAACTAGTAAACTAATATTATAACTAGTAAACTAATATTATAACTAGTAAACTAATATTATAACTAGTAAACTAATATTATAACTGTTAAACACTCAGTGTTCCCATAAATATTTTAATTTTTCCTTCCAAATTTATAAAAATACAGTAAGCAGTTCTTAAGGCTTTTGAGATATTGCCTCTACTGTGCTGCAATAATAATGTTTTCACGGAACTCATCTCTGATTGGTTGGCAAGGAGGTGAAACCAAACAAGGGGCGGAGCACTGAACTCTTAGTCCTCTGTGCCACATGTTGGGGCGCGAACGAGTTACATGACTTGAATTAAATTACATTTCTAATACTAAGTATTTGAAAATCTAAACATAAATTGCTGTGATGAAGTATTATGTACCCGCTAGTTTGTTGTAGTGTGCACTTCATCATTGTTTAATGACCTGTGTAGTGGGGTTTGGGGTGGCACGCCCCCTATAGATTTATTGGTCAATCTTCATAGCCAATCAATGAGTTAGTAACCTTTTTTAAGCATTATCCTAAAAAAATTATCAGAAAAGAACGATTATTTCAATGGGATATATTTAGTGGTAGGCTGGTAGCCACTATATTTTTAGTGGTAGCAATTAGGTTTTTATTTTAATGATGAATGAATATATTACTCATTTATGTTTAAATATATGATCCAAAATTATTTAATCCATAACATTTATTTATATATTTCATTGAAAAATTATATTTCTTTACAATTTAACCGAAACATTTTAATTCGAAATAAACCGTAAATAAAGAGTATTGATTATAATTATGTGAAAAATAATTTTACAATCTGTAGGATATATTAGAGGAAACTTGACGCGAAAATATTAGGGTTTATCATTATAATTCACAATGTATTTCTCTGAACCCTTCATTCCATTATGAGGGATTATTAGAATTAATCATCAGTAGCTGTTATAATCTCTCTTCCTGCCCTTTTTAATCCTTTAATCTTATGTGTACTCACACTCTTAAGATTATATAATCATAAATGCAAGATTATATTACATTGTCTCTTATAGTTCCGAGTTATCGGACAGTATCACATTTTCGATCATATAGGAAAACCAGGAATTTTATAAAAAATATTTTATTCGTTACTTTAATTTGTATCAATGATACCTGCTAGTATCATGGATACAAATAAAAAAATATCGAGTAGAATAAAGAATATAAAAATATGAAACCGTCCGATAACTCAGATCTTACACTTTTTCAATACCCATACTCTTCCTCGTTCTCCTATTTTATGATTAATGAGAACTAATATTCATTAATGAGAACTAATATTCATTAATGAGAACTACTATTCATTAATGAGAACTAATATTCATTAATGAGAACTAGTATTCATTAATGAGAACTAATATTCATTAATGAGAACTAATATTCATTAATGAGAACTAATATTCATTAATGAGAACTAATATTCATTAATGAGAACTAATATTCATTAATGAGAACTACTATTCATTAATGAGAACTACTATTCATTAATAATAATAATAATAATAATAAACTTTATTGAACAAAAAAAGAATAATACATTCATTCAAGCCTATATGAAGTTCTGAATTGAACTTTTCAGGCAAAGTAAAAATTAAAAAAAAAAATTAAATGTATATGAGGAGGATTAAAAGTTATTACAGATATTTATAGCAGAGAAAATATTTAGGACAAGTGATGAAACTATTAAATGTATTAAAAATATGAGAAAAAAAAATAAAGAAAGACTACAGGATTACGTAGCGTATTCATTTAATAAATAAGTCTTATATTTTTTCTTGAAAATATGAATAGAATTGCTGGTGCGTATGGTCTGCGGTATGGTATTCCAGAGTTTAGGTCCATTGAATGTTAATGATTTTTGACATTGTGATAGTCTTTGGAAAGTTGGGAGTGCATTATTACGAGATCTGGTACTATAGTTGTGAGAAGCATAAGACAAATTTCCAGAACTGTGCTGCAAGTACATGTGAATTCCTAGTGCAAGTTTATAAATTTCTGGAATACGTAAAATTTTAGTTTTAAGAAAAAGAGGCCTAGTAGCAGCCAGGTACTCAGAGGATGTTATGATTCTAATAATTTTTTTCTGAATTAAAATTAGGGAGTTGAGATGAACAGCAGGAGCATCACCCCAGATAAGAATACCATACAGCAGATAGGGATAAACAAATGCATAATATAGACCAATTAGAACGCTCTCTGGAATGAAACTGCATATTCTATAAAGTATTCCTGTTGTCTTGGAAAGTTTAGAACAAATATATTGAATATGGTGAGAGAAATTTAAGTGGTTATCCAGATGTATACCAAGGAATTTTATATTCTCATCGAAATCAATCCTAGAATTACCTATAGTCAGCAACATGGGAGAAATAATATCATGAGTACGGTTGGTAAATAATAAGGCGGTGGTTTTGTTAGTGTTCAGAGATAACTTATTAATGATGGTCCAATTAAATAACGTAGAAAGATTTTCATTAGATCTATAGAAAAGTGAATGATAATCGGAATCGCTGCATGCTATTGTTGTATCGTCTGCAAAGAGAGTGAAATGCAAGTCATCTGAAATTTTAGGTAAGTCGTTTATGAATAATAAAAACAAGAGAGGTCCAAGAACACTTCCCTGTGGTACACCGCAAGATATTGGACAATCATTAGATATAACAGAACCAACCTTAACACATTGCGTTCTCTCACACAGATAACTACGGAACCAAGAGAGTGCAATTCCTCTGACACCGTATTTGGAAAGTTTACTCAAAAGAATGTCATGGTTTACGGTGTCAAAGGCCTTTCTCAGATCAATGGAAACTCCCAGGACATGTCTTTTAGCATTTAACTCGGCATAAATATATTCAACCAGACTCAAAATAGCATCTGTTGTATTTTTACTTTTTTGAAATCCAAACTGATATGGACTAATTATACTGAAATCTGTCAAAAATTTAGTCAGTCTACTAGCCATACATTTCTCAATAATTTTACTCAAAAGGGGCAGAGTAGAAATAGGCCTATAATTATTCATTTCAGAATCAGAACCTGATTTGTGAACTGGAATTACTACTGCTCTCTTAAGACTGTCCGGGAAGGTTCCACAAATAAAAGAATTATTTATAATTTTTGATAATGGGTTCGCCAGATGCTCAACTACAAATTTAAAAGTCCTTGTAGGAATGTTATTAAGACCGTAATGAGAATTCTTAAGTTTAGATACCAAATTTACAATTTCAGAGTCAGATACAGGTGATAGAAAAAAAGAGGTAGGCAGATTAAATGATATGTTATTAGTGGGGTCCTGGACAGTCTCCACTATATTAGAGTTTAGTTCAGAGCCAATATTACTAAAGTACTTATTAAAGGATTCGGCAATGTTACGAATGTCTGTTACTTCATTATCATCAATAATTATTGAAGATACAACTTTTTTCGATTTCTTACTCATGATTAAATTATTTATCAAATTCCAAGTTGATTTTAAATTATTTTTACAATTATTAAATGCATCCATATGGTACCTCTTTTTAGCTTTCCTTATAGTATTAACAAGTCTATTTTTATATGATTTATAGAATGAATCTGAGATCAAATTAAGTTTCGCAGCCTTGAAATACGCAGATTTAGTTTTAATGGATTTTAAAATAGCTGAAGTTAACCATGGTTTGTTAAGTCTCTTTTGCGACACATACTTTACTTTTATAGGAAAACACTTGCAATATAGTTCGTTAATAACTCCATAGAACAAAACAAAATCTGCGTTTACATCACCAACAAGACAACTCCAATCCAATCCTCCACACCCATCCCTAAACCTATTCAAATTGTCTACAGAATGATCACGAAACTCAACCCTAATCAAATTTTCACTGTCTAGTTGGAAATCTTTGATGATAAAAAATGTAGGTAGATGGTCAGTACAATTAAAGAGCAATATACCAGAATCTACAACATTAAGTCTATTATACCATATATGATCAAGAAGGGAGGGTTGACCCATCTGATCTCCACAAGGAAATCTCGTGGGTTTACTAATTGTAGGTAAAAAGTTAAGTGAGAACAGACTATGAACAAAATTTCTCATATCAGTGCAAGAGCTTTCATACCCAATCAAGTTTATATTGAAGTCACCCACTAGCAATACCTCCCCCAAACCTAAACGCACTGCAGGATCGTTCAATATGCGCAAAATACAATCGGTGAAACGAACAAGTGACCCATTTGGAGGGCGATATATGGCAACTATACTAATTGAACGATTTTTATAGGATATACTTGCACAGCATGACTCTATATCGTCCTCCACTAAGGATAGGTGATCTAATTTACTGACAGCTAGTATTCATTAATGAGAACTAATATTCATTAATGAGAACTACTATTCATTAATGAGAACTAATATTCATTAATGAGAACTAATATTCATTAATGAGAACTACCAAGATATATTCATTCAAAGTAATCATTAGAACAAATAAATACAAATGATAAATTATTGCAGAGATAAATCACAGGAAAAGAAATCGATTTATTTCCTCTGACATTTGTAGTGTGGGAAAAAGATTGGATTAGCGTCACTGTCAACACCATGTGGTGAGTGATGTGGTGAGTGATGTGGTGAATGTGGTGAGTAGTGTGGTGAGTAATGTGGTGAGTAGTGTGGTGAATGTGGTGAGTGATGTGGTGAATGTGGTGAGTAATGTGGTGAGTAGTGTGGTGAATGTGGTGAGTAGCGTGGTGAATGTGGTGAGTAGTGTGGTGAATGTGGTGAGTAGTGTGGTAAATGTGGTGAGTAGTGTGGTGAGTAGTGTGGTGAGTAGTGTGGTGAGTAGTGTGGTGAATGTGGTGAGTAGTGTGGTGAATGTGGTGAGTAACATAATACAGCTATATGCCTTTTAATATATGAGTAAATAATCACGTAATTATATTTATGCAAATACTCAACTTATCATATATGAGTAAATAATCATCTTTTTATATATGAGAAGAAAAAGTCACCATTTCATATAGGAAAAGGCATATTTCTATGTAAACTAAAATACCAAATATATGATAAGAAATCAGTATTAACTAATTCTTCACAATCTAACCAGAGTACTGTTATTAACTTCCCTTGTTTTTATTATCTCTAGATAATTGTCAAGACAAAGGAAATTGTTGCAATGAAATTAGTGACGGTACTTTCAATAGAGTGAGTAATTAGTGGAGACAAGGAGTCAATTATCATTGCATGAATTATCGTCTGAATGAGTAACAAGAATTAATAACGATTGTCAGTAACGATGAGTAACATTAATGAGTAACTGTAATTCAAGTGGTAATTGGTAACGTGGTAATTGGTAACGTGGTAATTGGTAACGTGGTAATTGGTAACGTGGTAATTGGTAACGTGGTAATTGGTAACGTGGTAATTGGTAACGTGGTAATTGGTAACGTGGTAATTGGTAACGTGGTAATTGGTAACGTGGTAATTGGTAACGTGGTAATTGGTAACGTGGTAATTGGTAACGTGGTAATTGGTAACGTGGTAATTCGTAACGTGGTAATTGGTAACGTGGTAATTGGTAACGTGGTAATTGGTAACGTGGTAATTGGTAACGTGGTAATTGGTAACGTGGTAATTGGTAACGTGGTAATTCGTAACGTGGTAATTCGTAACGTGGTAATTGATAACGTGGTAATTGGTAACGTGGTAATTGGTAACGTGGTAATTGGTAACGTGGTAATCGATAACGTGGTAATTGGTAACGTGGTAATTGGTAACGTGGTAATTGGTAACGTGGTAATTGTTAACGTGGTAATTGGTAACGTGGTAATTCGTAACGTGGTAATTGATAACGTGGTAATTGGTAACGTGGTAAGTGATAACGTGGTAATTGATAACGTGGTAATTGATAACGTGGTAATTGGTAACGTGGTAATTGGTAACGTGGTAAGTGATAACGTGGTAATTGATAACGTGGTAATTGATAACGTGGTAATTGGTAACGTGGTAATTGGTAACGTGGTAATTGGTAACGTGGTAATCGATAACGTGGTAATTGGTAACGTGGTAATTCGTAACGTGGTAATTGATAACGTGGTAATTGGTAACGTGGTAATTGGTAACGTGGTAATTGATAACGTGGTAATTGGTAACGTGGTAATTGATAACGTGGTAATTGATAACGTGGTAATTGATAACGTGGTAATCAATAACGTGGTAATCAATAACGTGGTAATCAATAACGTGGTAATCAATAACGTGGTAATCAATAACGTGGTAATCAATAACGTGGTAATCAATAACGTGGTAATTGGTAACTTGGTAATTGGTAACGTGGTAATTGGTAACGTGGTAATTGGTAACGTGGTAATTTGTCACGTGGTAATTGGTAACGTGATAATTTGCCACGTGGTAATTGGTAACGTGGTTGTAGGCAACGATTTTCAGTAAAGAAAATAATAAAAATTTGTCACCAATTAGTAACGATTGTGAATGACGATAAAAAGTAACGATTGTGAATATGTCAATTGACAATATGAAATAACTATTAAATATTTCCAAACATTTTATTACATCATTTGTAGACTATTTTGTATTTTCAAACCGTTTGCGTTTCTTCCTGTTGTTGGAGAAGCAAAAACTTTCAATAAAATTAACTTTCGCAAGAATAAGGAAGAGAATAAAGTCAATTTATTCCATTTTCCACCTGTTGCTTCAATCCGTTGACTCAAACACGAACAAATAGAAACTGATGATCTTTGGCATAGTGTATTGCTGCATTCTTTTGTTTCTTTTTTCATAGATTTTCATGGCTATAGTATCACAGGTAGCTATGATTCTCGGGTCAATGTTGCTCCAAGGTTGTCCCCAGAGTGTCCAAGGTTTTCCCAATGTTTCCAAGGTTGTCCCAATATTGTCCCAATATTGCAAAGGTTGTCCCAGTGCTGTCCCAATATTGGAACCATTGCTACATGGGTTTTGATCTTCTTCACCTAATTATATTTTACCTAATGCATATTTGTGCATTTTGAAATTAATGCTATTTCATGTTTTAATTTGATGTGTAGATTTAAACTGATTTAGATATATTTTTTCTTGTATAGGTTGTTCTAAAAGCCATTGAGCTTAAAGGGCTGTTATTAAATGTATCCTTCTTTTAATATTGTGTGCCCAATTTGCAATTACCTTTTAATAATAAATTGTTTCTTTATTATTAAAAATATCGAATATTTTTATAAATACAATTAACGAATTAAGTGGAAATATAATCGAATATTTTTTAAAAAGGGACAAAAAAATAATTGAGAAAATTTGAACTGAACGTTTTTTTTTTTTCAAGAAATGATACGAACTTTCAATGTTGAATTTAGATTCAAGTGTAAATGAAATTTAAATGTTATATGTTTTTTAGTAAAGTATTTAGTATATAATCATCTAAGAATTCCTTTATATTGTTTTTAGGTCGCACTGAGCCATCAGATAAAGCCTACCATAATTGTTTACAGTCGCCTGAGAGCCTGCGTAATAAAAGTACTCAGGGATGAGTAATAAAAGTATTCAGGGATGGGTAATAAAAGTATTCAGGGCTGTAATAAAAGTATTCAATTCCTGTAAGAAATTTATTCAGGGATGCGTAATAAAAGTACTCAGGGATGGGTAATAATAGTATTCAAGGATTAGTAATAAAGTATTCCGGTGCTGGGTTATAAAAGTATTCAGGGCTGATAATAAAAGTATTCACTGATGGTTAATAAAAATATTCGGTCATAGGTAATAAAAATATTCAGTCATAAGTAATAAAAATATTCAATGTTCGGTAATAAATGTATTCTTGATGGGTAATGAAATATATTCAAGGCTGTTTAATAAAAGTGTTATAATAATTTAGGATGTTATAAAATAATTAGATAAATAAATTATAAAGAAATATTTTCAATTCACTGTTTAATGTAATATATTTCCATAAATAAAATTAATAATATTTACAAGGGAACAAAAACTAGAGGACAAAAACCGAATTACTCTGAATTATTCAGTTGTGACAGACCAATAGCTAATTAATACCCTTATGATCCCTTTATCGATATCCCCTGAATGTTTGAGGAGAAGGTGTGTCCGATACAATATGTACACAGTGTACCTACTCTCTTACTAACTAGGCACCTATCTTATAGATAAGTGTAGGCTAGTATATAGAGAATAATAATAAATAATCAACTCAAATAATGTGCTTATTTATCGTATGCTCTTTTAAAGAATAAAAAGTAAATCATGATAAATTCTTAAAAGTTACTTAAATACTGTTCTCAATTCCCGTAGATTTTTTAATTTTAAATGTGCTATAGATATTGTTCAAAATAATGGAAAAATGAAGGTAGAAAAATCGTGTTTCATTTTCAGTCCCTACTATGTGTCATGTCCCCTACGTATAAAACCCCCCACCCCCACATTTATCCCCCATGTCCTCTGTACATACTCCCCCATTCTTACACAGTGTCAACATATCTAATTCATTTACAGTTTATTTTTTCTTTTCTGTTCATTCACGGGGTCTACTTTTGAAAAATACGTTATAATCACGCGTCCATGCTAGGCTTAATTAAATTAGATCTGATTAAATTAATCAGCTAATCCTACAGTGAATATATTTAATAAAAAAATGCCTTTGAGTAAAGATAATTGAATATCATTAATAATGTTAATATTGTATGATAAATTAAATGTACATATTTTATTACAATATTCATAAAATTATGATATATGCTACAAATAGATAGAAGTATATCATAGTATAAACTAATTTTATTTAATCTAAAATAGAGATTTAAAAATAACTTCTTTAAATGCAAATTTCATTAACGAATATCATAATATTCCTATATCTTAAACAATGGGTTTGAGCTCCCTGGACTTATAAATAAAAAACAGTTTTCGAATAACTCTGGAATAAAAGAACTAAAAAAAATAAAAAGAAACACCCTAGTGTGAATCCGCAGTCCAAGTAGTTAGTGAACTCAATTTAATTTCCAAACGCTTCTATTATTTCCCTTCTGGGGTAAAAGTGAACAACAGAAGTGTTCTCAGTGTTAAATAAAATAAGAGTTAGTTTATTAATGCAATATTGACTTTAAGATTTAGGGGAGATTAAATAGAAAGTTTATTTAGTAAATATTTGAAAGGTTATAAATTCTGATGCCTGGAAATTAATCATTAAATGTTAGTTTTATGTTTAGAAAGTTAAAGTTAAGTATGAACATTGAATTAATTAACACTATGACTTTATGAAGTATATTATTTCATCGAGTAAATAGATGAGTTTATATTATTATATAAATTAGAAATTACATTAAAAATAATGAATAGTGCATTATAAATAATGAATATTACATTATAAAAGAATGTGTATACGTTAAAGTCAATGGATAAACGTTATTAATGAATAAATTTGCAATATGAATAATTATATTTACTTTATAAATGAATGAGATGACATTAAAATTTATTGAACTATATTATATATGAATTTATTAATATTATAGAGGTAAATAAATTACTTTTATATTCTAAATCTATTTGCAATACATGCGAATATACAGTTGCGATCAAAACTAAGGGACAAAAATTTAAAAAGCTGTATCTTCATAAATATCGGTTTTAAAATCATGAAATTTCAGTATGTTGTAAACATATTAGTATAGTACTACATACTATAAGCACAATTGATTTGAAAGACAAATAAAAAACTTATGCCATTATTAATTTTATTTGTGAATAAGAAACGTTCAAAACTAAGGGACACAAACTTGAAAACTTGAAAATTAACACATTGAACGAGAAAGTAAGCTCAATAATTAATATTTTGTGAATAATCTTTTGCTTTGGACCACTGCAGCACATCTGCGACTACAGGATTGGATAAGTTTACGACACTCATCAACAGAGATTTTGGTCCATTCATCTTGAAGTTTGTCCCACAAATCATCGGTGTTAACTGGGTTTCGAGCCATTACCTTTTCTCCAAGTGTCTTCCACAGATTTTCTATGGGATTTAGATCAGGACTTTGATCTGGCCAATCCATTATTTCGAAATTTTGCTGTTGTAGGAAACTCAAAACACTCTTAGCTTTGTGGCACGGTGCATTATCCTGCATGAAAATTGCCCCATTTATGCCTGAATTGTTAATAATAGGTACTACATGATCTTCCAATAGATTTTTGTAGATGGAAGCATTGACTCGAGTATTCAAACGAACAAGAGGAGACGTACCTTGAATTGAAAACATTCCAAAAACCATCACACTTCCACCTCCAAACTTGACCGTTTTTTTCGTACATTTTGGGTTCAATACTTCACTTGCAGACCTCCTAACATAGTTTTTCCCATCATTTCCAAACAAATTAAACTTTCTCTCATCGCTGAAAAACACTGTTGACCACTGTTCTTCAGACCAATTCACATGTTTGTTTCCAAACTGTAACCTCGCCATTTTATTCTTTCGACTTATCAATGGTTTCTTCCTAGGCCTTCTTGCAAATAAGCCTATCTCCTGCAGGCGTCTCGAGACAGTTGATCTGGCCACATCAGTAGTGTTTGTATCTTTCATTTGCCTAGAAATTGCTGCAGCGGTTGTGAAACGTTCCCTTAATGCTATGCGTTGGATGGCTCTGTCTTGCCTAGCAGACGTTTTCCTGGGTCGGCCAATCTTGTTAGGACTCAGGACACGGCCAGAATCTTCATAAGTTTTCACAATTCTTCCAATGACACTCTTCGAACGATTAACTCTTTCTGCAATCTCTCGGACACTTAAATTCTGTTTGTGCAACTTAATAATAGTCATACGGAGAGCATCATCAACTTTTTGCCTGTTAGCCATGATTGATCGAGACAGAGTGTTTACAAATGATTTGGCACATCTATTTCTTACTCTGAATAACAGAAAACCGGATGTCAAAATCTGTTTTCAATAATTTTTAACAATGTGTCCCTTAGTTTTGAACGTTTCTTATTCACAAATAAAATTAATAATGGCATAAGTTTTTTATTTGTCTTTCAAATCAATTGTGCTTATAGTATGTAGTACTATACTAATATGTTTACAACATACTGAAATTTCATGATTTTAAAACCAATATTTATGAAGATACAGCTTTTTAAATTTTTGTCCCTTAGTTTTGATCGCAACTGTATATATTCATTTGATTTTGTAATTTATAATAATTGCATATTTTCTCGTATAGAATGAATTAACATTGGACCATTAATAAATATTAGAGAGTATTTGAGCACTAATATATGGTTCTAGGTAAATTGCTCGAAAACAATTGCTCGAAAGACAATTGCTCGAAAACAATTGCTCGAAAAACAATTGCTCGAAAGAACAATTGCTCGAAAGAACAATTGCTCGAAAGACAATTGCTCGAAAAAACAATTGCTCGAACGAGCAATTTACCGGCTACCCTACTATATTTACGAAAATGATATTTTTTGATCAAGTCTACGGTATTTGAGAATACTCTTTGAGTATCTCTAACAATCCACATAAAAAACATTCTAAACGAAATCTTACAATTTTCTTCTTCCTTTAATCCTTCAATTATAATTCTACAATTCTTCATTTTTCAATTATTAAATCCCTTAACCATTAAATTCTATTACCTTTCAATGCTCTCTTCCATTAAAACCCTTTAATCAGGTAATTAATTAGAAATCTACTTATAAAACTTGATAAAAAAAATCTAATCAATTTATCCGATATACTCAATTAAAAATCATAACAAATTTTTCTCTTCGTATTATTTTCTATCCGTTTCAATAACAATTAAGTTATTTCATGTAGATAATTACCTAATTGATTAGAATGATAATTACTTTATTTTTATTTTCTTACACTGTAGCAACAGACTAAAGATAGATGGTCTGTTGATGATTTATATTAATCAATAATAATAATTATTATTATTATTACTGATCTAGTAATTATTTGTAATAATTGGTAATGGAAGAAAGTTCAAATTTGTGAAAATTACTTGATAACGTTATTTTAAATAAAACAACATTTAAAATGCCTATTCATTGAATTAATTCAATATGTTTAACTCCATGAAGATTTTAATTTGACATTAATCAATAAGTGAAGTATTATTTTGTTTATAATTGAAACTAAATCTTATATCTACAGTGTCTACAGGCCTCACCATCTACAGTGTCTACAGGCCTCATCATCCACAGTGTCTACAGGCCTCATCATCTACAGTGTCTACAGGTCTCATCATCTACAGTGTCTACAGGCCTCATCATCTACAGTGTCTACAGGCCTCAACATCTACAGTGTCTACAGGCCTCATCATCTACAGTGTCTACAGGCCTCATCATCTACAGTGTCTACAGGCCTCAACATCTACAGTGTCTGCAGGCCTCAACATCTAGTGTCTACAGGCCTCATCATCTACAGTGTCTACAGGCCTCACCATTTACAGTGTCTACAGGCCTCATCATCTACAGTGTCTACAGGCCTCATCATCTACAGTGTCTAAAGGCCTAATCATCTACAGTGTATACAGGCCTCACCATCTACAGTGTCTACAGGCCTCACCATCTACAGTGTCTACAGGCCTCACCATCTACAGTATCTACAGGCCTCATCATTTCAGATACAATCACACTGTTTCTCAACTTCAAACTAACTAACTTTAACTAAGGCATGTGACGTCACTCTCCCAATGAGATATTAACAGTGTTTGTTCTGCCCTCTGGTGGTGATGTGAGATAGAAACTTTCATCTGAACTATTTTCAGGAGCTACTCAACTCCCGCAACTTAATTTTAGGTATTATTTTGAATGAGAACTGATGGAACGAAACTGAAAAATTAAATTTCAATGTATCAGATAGTTTCACATTTTCGACCATATAAAAAGAGCTATATAATATATATAATAAAACATGTTCTTTGATTTATTATACTGTGATTTGTATAATAGTGTTTCTTTTTAATATGTCTTTCTTTGATTTATTTCTTTGTCGACCAACTTTATGAGGCGCTGTTGATAGAATGTCTGTTTAACCCGTTTTGTGACACACAGACAGACGCGGCTTTTTTCTCAGTTTAGAAAATAAAAGACAGATGGCGTCAAAAATTGGATCAGCTTAAAGATTACACCCCCCCCCCCCTGTACCTGTAACCCCAAACCCCCTTTTCAAATGTCTAAATTGATGTTCGTAAACTAATTGAGGAGACACTTTGTCACATCCAATGGTGTAAAATGATACACGAGAGAATTTTAGTGACTCTGAAGATGCAGAAAATTGATGCAAATTGATGCACTCTTCATTGATACAAATATAATTGAAGAAAATGACTCTTTGATGAAAATGACTCTTTTGTGCACAGTGGTATTGACGTTCATTAGAGTTATATAGGATTATATCTAAGGGGTTATATCTAAGGGGTTATATCTAAGGGGTTATATCTAAGGGGTTATATCTAAGGGGTTATATCTAAGGGGTTATATCTAAGGGGTTATATCTAAGGGGTTATATCTAAGGGGTTATATCTAAGGGGTTATATCTAAGGGGTTATATCTAAGGGGTTATATCTAAGGGGGTTATATCTAAGGGGTTATATCTAAGGGGTTATATCTAAGGGAGTTATATCTAAGGGGTTATATCTAAAGGGTTATATCTAAGGGGTTATATCTAAGGGGTTATATCTAAGGGTTAGACATGTGGTAGTTTTGTTTGCAGAAAACAATTCCCTGATTTTCCTCGGTATTTTCTATCTCAAAATAAAATCCTTAACTTTCAACTAAACTTTTTGTGAATTCCGATAATTCAAAGCTAGAAAAATTTATCACAGTGTAAATAGAAGAAAACCTAACTTTTATTATAATAAACTTCATAAATTGATTTCAGTGTAACTTGGACCATTCCTTGCAATTTATAACTTTGTTCCTAATGGAGCAATCATGTCTTTTCTCAGATAAAATATGCACTGTGTTCAATGGAATTACGCGGTACTTTATGAGATATTTTAATATTGATTTTACTTTATTATTTAATTGTAGTCTTGAACTGAATTCATAATCACAAATAAAAATAAAAAGTGAATAATAAAAATATACAAGCAAATATTAATTTTTGATATTAAAAACATAAGAGTACTTAAATTTAAATAATTTGATTCAATTGGTTTCATTGATATATATATATTTAATAAAAAAATATTAATTGATTATATTTTTCAATTAATATCAATATGTAATTTACCGTGAAATTCAGTAGCTATTTGAATTCATAAATTCTACTGGTAGAATCCCATTCGCATCCCTATTAAGGCTAATAACAACCGGTTGTCTTACAACCATCATTTTTTATCACTTTCGATATTAGCATTTTGTAGTTCTGAAAACCGTTTTTATACTTTGTTTAAGTGGCTACACTATACTAGCAGTTTCACCGCCGCGTTTTCACTGCCCTGTATAGTTAAATGAATGGAAAGCAAATTTGCATATTATACTACCGTTGCTACCGCCTTCCATTCAACTAACCGTAATTAATTGAAAAAGCGTAAACTGGGCAGTGAAAACGTGGCAGTAAAACTGCTAGTATAGTATGGGCCTAACATATATCATGATAAATATTTTATATGATCGTACGTGTAGGTCCAACCGTATTTGAATGAAAAAGTTTTCTTCTGTACTAATTTCTAATAATTTGAATTTGTTTCATTTTCCATGAAATTGAAATCTACAGTTTTAAAACTTTAGTACCTATTTCACGCTATGTTTAATTATATATAGTAGCAAAATACACATTTTAATTTACTATTATTATTTTCTGTATAATTGCAATAAAATGTAATACTATAATCACCCCATAAATAGTTTCATTACCTTTATTTGTCTGTCTGTCTGTGATCTGTCACGCTATATGTAATATGAAGATATAGCATGAATAACAATTCTTATATGACTGGAGTAATTGATTACGTTAACTAAATTAGAATTTATTAAAATCTAACGTTAGATTTTACAGAACACTTTGCAAAATGAAATTTATATACTCTATGCTATAATATTATCGGCATTATTCAATTAATAACTTTAGCTAAATCTGAGGGACCAGAAGTGTTGGTAGTTAAATTACACAAATATTGATACTATTGAGAACACGTTATTCTTAACGGACAAGTACACTAGTTACAAATATTGATACTATTGAGAACACGTTATTCTTAGCGGGCAAGTACACTAGTTGCAAATATTGATACTATTGAGAACACGTTATTCTTAACGGGCAAGTACACTAGTTACAAATATTGATACTATTGAGAACACGTTATTCTTAACGGGCAAGTACACTGGTTACAAATATTGATACTATTGAGAACACGTTATTCTTAACGGGCAAGTACACTAGTTACAAATATTGATACTATTGAGAACACGTTATTCTTAACGGACAAGTACACTAGTTACAAATATTGATACTATTGAGAACACGTTATTCTTAGCGGGCAAGTACACTAGTTGCAAATATTGATACTATTGAGAACACGTTATTCTTAACGGGCAAGTACACTAGTTACAAATATTGATACTATTGAGAACACGTTATTCTTAACGGGCAAGTACACTGGTTACAAATATTGATACTATTGAGAACACGTTATTCTTAACGGGCAAGTACACTAGTTACAAATATTGATACTATTGAGAACACGTTATTCTTAACGGGCAAGTACACTAGTTACAAATATTGATACTATTGAGAACACGTTATTCTTAACGGGCAAGTACACTAGTTACAAATATTGATACCATTGAGAACACGTTATTCTTAACGGGCAAGTACACTAGTTACAAATATTGATACTATAGAGAACACGTTATTCTTAACGGGCAAGTACACTAGTTACAAATATTGATACCATTGAGAACATGTTATTCTTAACAGGCAAGTAAACTAGTTACAAATATTGATACTATTGAGAACACGTTATTCTTAACGGGCAAGTACACTAGTTACAAATATTGATACTATAGAGAACACGTTATTCTCAACGGGCAAGTACACTAGTTACAAATATTAATATCATTGAGAACACGTTATTCTTAACGGGCAAGTACACTAGTTACAAATATTGATACTATTGAGAACACGTTATTCTTAGCAGGCAAGTACACTAGTTACAAATATTGATACTATTGAGAACACGTTATTCTTAGCGGGCAAGTACACTAGTTACAAATATTGATACTATTGAGAACACGTTATTCTTAACAGGCAAGTACAGTAGTTACAAATATTGATACTATTGAGAACACGTTATTCTTAGCAGGCAAGTACAGTAGTTACAAATATTGATACTATTGAGAACACGTTATTCTTAGCAGGCAAGTACACTAGTTACAAATATTGATACTATTGAGAACACGTTATTCTTAGCAGGCAAGTACACTAGTTACAAATATTGATACTATTGAGAACACGTTATTCTTAGCGGGCAAGTACACTAGTTACAAATATTGATACTATTGAGAACACGTTATTCTTAACAGGCAAGTACACTAGTTACAAATATTGATACTATTGAGAACACGTTATTCTTAACAGGCAAGTACACTAGTTACAAATATTGATACTATTGAGAACACGTTATTCTTAGCGGGCAAGTACACTAGTTACAAATATTGATACTATTGAGAACACGTTATTCTTAACGGGTTCTAATGTTCTTCAAGCTAGTAGATTAGATACCTATGTTACTCATTGGATCTGAGCGTTCATCTCACTTTTATTTAGTTTCAATTAACTTAAGAAAGGACCAATTAAAACTTTATTTGATTTAGATTTGTCATTTAAAAGGTTTTTTCGGGGCCAAGATTCATTTATTCTAATTAATTCTTTTTAATTAAATTACAGTGATTTTTTATGTATGTTTATATATTCATTACAATGTATTTTATAATATTACTATGTATATTGTTTGTGTGTAATCTTTGGAATAATTAATAATTAATTTGGTGAACATTTTTTATTGTAGGAAAAATAACGAATCACTACATTAAGTTCATTTTTCCTTCTTTTCATAGGAAGACAATTTTTGAATTGCGTTAATACGATTTACGATCATAACTTATAGTTTTTTCATACATTTTAAACAAATAAATATGGTCTAAGCTGAATTATTTATAGTCAAATAAACCTACGGTATTTACTATGAATATTTCACTTACTTTCAAATTGAAATTCCAGTTCACGTTAAACAATGATTAACTTTCAATCTAAACCATAAGATAAAATATAGATTAATTTTAATAAATTCCTTCAAATTTCCTTTACTCACTTGCTCTGCATACACCGTCTGAAGCAGCAAAAAGGCAGCCAGAACGTAAGAGAGGCCTTGCATGCTTGTGATAGTCAGTGGCTTGAACGAGTACCCTCACGAATGTTAACTCCACGTAGACTTCTCGCTGACTGAGCGCTGAGCGCGAGAGGTGAACGCTTTTATAGAAATTAGGAGCGTCAACAGGTACGGGCTTGGGAGGAGTCGCCCATTCTGCATTCTGGGAACTGTGAGCCTTGTGGTGTGAGGAGATAAGGATGAGAGGAGTGGGAGGAGTGGGAGGAGGTGCCTTGAAATGGAGGGATTAGGGAGGCTCTGGTGGAGGGATAAGTGAATTAAGGAGGTGGATTTTTGTGGTTTGGATGAATAAGTGGATTTTTAATGGTTGAAAAGACTGGTATGGTTGAATAGTGGATTGTGTGGGTGGGTATAAAGGAGTGGATGGATATGTGGATTAAGGATGTGGAATTTAAATGATTAAACAGTCGGGTGGATGTACATTTAAGTGGATTAAGGATGTGGAATTTAAATGATTAAACAATCTGGTGGATGGATATGTGGATTTTGGATGTGGAATTTAAATGATTTTAAAGAAGTGAATAGTCACGTCGATGAAATAAAGTGGAATGCAATATCAAAAAATTACAATAAGTGAAAATAAATCATTTATAATTTTCAAAGAATAGGCAATTTTAGAAAAATTCTAAAGAAATTGACAAATAATAAATGAATTGAAGGGAATAATTTTTTTTAACTAAATATAGTTATTTAATTAATAATTAGTTATACTTGAGAAAAAATTATTAGTTAACAATAATTGAGTAACGGGAAGTAAGAGTTGAATTATATTAAATAATATTATTAATATTAATTGATTATTAATAAGGGATTATAATAAATTGATTATTATTAATTGAATAATATTAATTGATTATTATTAATTGAAATTAATTGAATTGAAATCGTGATTTTGTAAAATTCTATAAAATTTATATTAATTAGTAGGTGATCGAATTGAAAGTTTTTATTAACATTATTTTATGACTCTTCAACAATAACATCAATAAAAACTGCTCCTCACCAACACTAACAGTATGGAGAATAAACATCACGGCCATATTTTTATTTACATTATAATTCATTCATTTATTTAGTTATCTCTCTATTATAAATAAAATATTTGACACTCAGTCCTAAAGTTTAGATTATTTTTATTATAAATTGATGCTAATGTCACAAGGAACTGATTTAAATAAGTTAGGAAAAAGTTTTAAAACTTTTTGATTCGTATGAAAATTTTCATGATTGAAACGTGTTCTAGAAAGAATGGAAATAATTTTAATGAGCAATTGAAAATAAAATATTTAGTTAGTTAGAGTGAGTGATGCAGTAGAGCTCCTCTATAGTGAACTCCTCTATAGTGAACTCCTAATAGTGAGCTCCCCTATAGTGAACCCCTCTATAATGAACTCATCTATAATGAACTCCTCTATAATGAACTCCTCTATAGTGAACTCCTCTATTATGAACTCTGTTAAAGGTGGACTGTACCTTCAACACTGACAGAATGTTCCCCATTAAATTTTATCCATTTCAAGCTAAGTAATAATTACATATCGAGAAATAAGTAAATAACTAAAAAATAACATAGTTATATTCTAGAAGCTTTCTAAAAAGATAAGGCTATAATGAAAAAATAGTATTAAATGTTGTGGGTTAACTTAACTCTTTATATTCTGAAAACGTGTCTTGTTAAAAATGTAATACATTTATCGTTAGAAAATTTCTTGGCTGTGTTAACCACAATGTTAACGACATGGTTAACTTCTGTGTTAACTACTTGTATATTTTATTTACTTTATTCTATTACTCAACTTTCATAATGATGTTAATAGCCCAAAGTTAACAAGTTAATACTTGATTTTTAACTGGAAGGTGTTTGAACTTTAAACTCTGTAATTATTTCTTGTGTTCGTTTGATTAATAGGCTTGATTCACGGATTCTTTACGTGACATGGAATACTATGGACTATGGACTTATAAGAAGACTGAAGGATTCAAGTGAATAGGAGAACAACAATTCTGTTACCTTTAATAGTAGTTGGTACAGTGATACAGACGAAATGTTGTACAGCAAAATACACAAGTACAATTCTACAACGTACTATTAGAATACTGAAATGATTCTGTGCCTATAGGTGCACAGACCTATCGTTGTTCCCCTAGACGAGAGAAAGGCTCTGTTCCCACACTGCGTCTAGATAGAAAATCCTGAATATATATAGTGTGGAAGAGAGATCTAACCACTCAAAGTTGACTCTGGTACCACACCCTAAGTATATCGTTAAGTTTTTATACCCCTTCTAACTCTCTGTGAAAATCTCACAGCTCTCTTCACATAAATACTTAACTTAAGTACTTCTAGGCTTCACATTTATTATCCATAATTGGGAGTCTTTTATATAGGCTTAATCAACTCGTATTGTATAAGCTATGCATGTATTCCTTATAGGGAAAGTAAAATGATGCAAGACGCCATTTTTCTATCTTTTTGCTAAGAGATTTGCTAACGATAAATGTGTATTATATTTTTAACAAGACACGTTTTCAGAAAATAAAGAGTTTAGTTAATCCACAACATTTAATACTATTTTTCCATTATAGCCTTATCTTTTTGGAAGCTTCTAGAATGTAACTATGTTATTTTTTAGTTATTTATTTATTTCTCTATATGTAATTATTACTTAGCTTGAAATGGATAAAATTTAATGGGAAACATTCTGACAGTGTTGAAGGTACAGTCCACCTTTAACAGAGTTCACTATAGAGGAGTTCACTATAGAGGAGTTCACTGTAGAGGAGTTCACTATAGAGGAGTTCACTATAGAGGAGTTCACTATAGAGGAGTTCTCTATAAAGGAGTTCATTATAGAGGAGTTCACTATAGAGGAGTTCACTGTAGAGGATTTCACTATAGAGGAGTTCACTATAGAGGAGTTCACTATAGAGAAGTTCACTATAGAGGAGTTCACTATAGAGGAGTTCACTATAGAGGAGTTCACTATAGAGGAGTTCACTATAGAGGAGTTCATTATAGAGGAGTTCATTATAGAGGAGTTCACTATAGAGGAGTTCACTGTAGAGGAGTTCACTATAGAGGAGTTCACTATAGAGGAGTTCACTATAGAGCAGCTCACTATAGAGCAGTTCACTATAGAGGAGTTCACTATAGAGGAGTTCACTATAGAGGAGTTCACTATAGAGCAGTTCACTATAGAGGAGTTCACTATAGAGGAGATCACTATAGAGGAGTTCACTATAGAGGAGTTCACTATAGAGGAGTTCACTATAGAGGAGTTCACTATAGAGCAGTTCACTATAGAGGAGTTCACTATAGAGGAGTTCACTATAGAGCAGTTCACTATAGAGGAGTTCACTATAGAGCAGTTCAATATAGAGGAGTTCACTATAGAGGAGTTCACTATAGAGCAGTTCACTATAGAGGAGTTCACTATAGAGGAGTTCACTATAGAGGAGTTCACTATAGAGGAGTTCACTATAGAGGAGTTCACTATAGAGGAGTTCACTATAGAGGAGTTCACTATAGAGGAGTTCACTATAGAGGAGATCACTATAGAGGAGTTCACTATAGAGGAGTTCACTATAGAGGAGTTCACTATAGAGGAGTTCACTATAGAGGAGTTCACTATAGAGGAGTTCTACTGTATAGTGTAATAGCATGAGTATATAATTTTCTCATACTGCAATCAACTCCTTCTTCACTCTGCAGTTGATTAACCTTATTGTTTTAATTGCATCTTCATTTAATTCGAAATAATAAATGAGTCGAGAGTGCGATGATGATTTAATCATTGTCCTATTAAATAGCCTAGATTATTATTAATTATAATCTTGAAGATTTCTTTATCATTTATTCATTAGGGCTAAACATGTTATTACTATCAATTTATTTAAATGGTAATCGATGCTTATACCAATTTATGAATATATATCAAGATTAATAACAAAATTGTACTATTCTTATAAAATATAGGCTAACTAATCATAATAAACAAGAAAAATACAATTTTTCAACAAAAATAATGGCAACCTCATTGCTAGCGTTCACATGTGTTCACCCGATCGTTCCAGGAAATTATCTGGCAAAAATACATCATTTTGGAAGGTGGCCTTCTTTATGTCTTAAGACATAAAGATTTAATAAATTGTATATGTATCAATTATATGAATACAATATTAAAATTATAGGATACTGTGCCCTTTAAATCTATATTGGCCATACGGGTCCTTTAAACCTATATCGGCTATACGGGTTCCAATAAATTCTATTGGCTATACAAAACCTTAAATTTCATATGAGCTATACGGGTTCTTTAATCCTATATTGGCTATACGGCCCTTCAAGCCTTTAAGCAATGCTTCACTGTGAAGTCAGTCACTGCAGTGACATCAGTACAACAAGTCACTGTTTAGTGAATTCTTGCAATTAGCATACTTCACCATTGCTATGCTAAATAAAGTGACTAAGGTTCATGTTAGCTTACTAAGTACACTGAATGTTCGACTCTAAAGATAAAGTAATTAGTGTGCTATTTGTATATCGTCTTTAATTAAAGTGTTTGTCTGTGATATATGTCTGCTACCATACAAAATTAATAATTTCAATTTTTACATATAAAATATTCCTTAAAAATCATTAATATTTTCCATGTTTAATTTTTTCTATTTATGCACTTCCTTTTTTGTTCATATAGACCACTTCATATTTTTTCTCGTCCTTTCTGTTCACATAGGCCACTTTATATTTTTGCTCTTCCTTTCTGTTCACATAGACCACTTCATGTTTTTTCTCTTCCTTTCTGTTCACATAGACCACTTCATGTTTTTTCTCTTCCTTTCTGTTCACATAGACCACTTCATATTTTTGCTCTTCCTTTCTGTTCACATAGACCACTTCATGTTTTTTCTCTTCCTTTCTGTTCACATACACCACTTCATATTTTTTCTCTTCCTTTCTGTTCACATAGACCACTGTACGCATCACGTAAAAACTTGTACCGAAACTCCATTCCCGATTGGATTAGGAACGGATAAAAGAGCAATAATTCAAGGAATGGGAATGAGAATGGGACACGTGCCGGAGTCGGAAAGTGAATAAAATTTTATCACAATCCTGATCCCGATGTATTGAATGTGTATGAGGAATGTATGAACTGTATACCAATGTATGATCTGTGTATAAGGAATGTATGAACTGTATACCAATGTATGATCTGTGTATAAAGAATGTATGAATTGTATACAAATGTATGAACTATATACCTATGTATGATCTGTGTATAAAGAATGTATGAATTGTATACAAATGTATGAACTGTATACCAATGTATGGAATGTGTATGAGGAATGTATGAACTGTATACCAATGTATGATCTGTGTATAAAGAATGTATGAACTGTATACAAATGTATCTGTGTACTAATAATGTATGAACTGTATACAAATGAATGGAATATGTATGAAGAATGGATGAAAGATATACAAATTTATGAACAGTGTATGAATACATAAAATTTATGTGAATGTAGGATGATGTATATATGTATATGAATGAGAAAGATGTAAGAATATATGAAATATAAATGGATGTGTGAAATATGCATGAATGCATGAACTAGCCTAATTATTTTATTACTAGTGTATTTGCTCGTTAAAAATAACGGGTCTTCAATAGTAATTTATTACCCGTTCTTAGTTTTTTTTTAGTGAATTTAAATAAAATTCATTTTCTGCATAAACTGATACTTTTTTCATAGATAAAAACATTTTAAAATTGAATAAAAACAAGAATTTAAATTTCATATCGATATATTCCCGTGCGTATCATAGTTACATTCTTCATGTTTAATACCCGTAGTGTAAAAGCGGACACCAAATAAATAAATAAACACACGAGGGAAATTATTAGTATAGATATTTAATTCTTGAAAGAAAAATCTATTTTCAAATATAGTCGACTGTAGAATAATATATAGTCGACTGTAGAATAATATATAGTCGACTGTAGAATAATATACAGTCGACTGTAGAATATTATATAGTCGACTGTAGAATATTTTATAGTTGCTTCCTAGCGAAACAAATTACCCGATTATCCAAACCTAATTTAAGTTACTAATTTGAAAGAAGAAAACTTTGTAAAGCGTTGTCACACCGAGGAGAAATTAACAAAGAAGAACCTTCTCTATTTGGTGTTAAACCTTTAGTACTTTCTTTTCAAATTATTCCTACACTAGTGGGTACCCGTGCAGAATGCACGGTAACGCACATATATTATTTTATATTTTCTAATGTTAATATATGAGTACTCTACTAATTGTGTTTGTTCACGTTTTCCATTCTCGTTTTCCATTAAATTTCATAAGAATTAGGTACCAGTAAAGAGTAATTTTCCGTCTCGTGATGTCATTAATTTGTGTAGAATACTGTCGTACACTTATATATCATAAATTATTATAGATGCTCTGTTGTCTCTAAATTCTCTTTAAATTATCCATAACTGTTTTTTTTTTATCTCTAAAGATCCTTCATTTAATTTCGCTGTGGTTATACAATTTTTTACAATTCAATGAGGCTAAAGGTGTTGTTAACTTTTCAGTGTTAACAAACCGAATGGTTCGCTAGTGACAAAATGTATACTTTACTGAATAGTAAATTTAGGGTGACAATTTTCCTACATGCATTGGCAGTTTTCTTTCCGAGTGGCAATATTACCAATGGCAGTTTTCCCACTGTGGCAATTTTCCGAGTGACAGTTTTCCTAACACCCTCTCATCCTACCTATGACTCTGATGTTAAATTAACGCTAAGGACACGCCCACTCAATAGATTTATTTCCTGACTTGTAGCTATGTGTACCCCATAAGATGATTTGTAAATTTCTTCGAGTATTGATATCCAGTTGGTCCTAAACAAGATAAATTATAATTCCATAATTCTAAAGAGCAGAGTATTGCTATGGTAAATAATCACGAGTTTTACAGCCACTAGTGTACTTGCCCGTTAAGAATAACGTGTTCTCAATAGTATCAATATTTGTAACTAGTGAACTTGCCCGTTAAGAATAACGTGTTCTCAATAGTATCAATATTTGTAACTAGTGTACTTGCCCATTAAGAATAACGTGTTCTCAATAGTATCAATATTTGTAACTATGGTACTTGCCCGTTAAGAATAACGTGTTCTCAATAGTATCAATATTTGTAACTAGGGTACTTTGCCCGTTAAGAATAACGTGTTCTCAATAGTATCAATATTTGTAACTAGGGTACTTTGCCCGTTAAGAATAACGTGTTCTCAATAGTATCAATATTTGTAACTAGTGTACTTGCTCGTTAAGAATAACGTGTTCTCAATAGTATCAATAATTGTAACTAGTGTACTTGCTCGTTAAGAAAAACGTGTTCTCAATAGTATCAATATTAGTAACTAGTGTACTTGCCTGTTAAGAATAACGTGTTCTCAATAGCATCAATATTTGTAACTAGTGTACTTGCCCGTTAAGAATAACGTGTTCTCAATAATATCAATATTTGTGTAATTTAACTATCCACACTTCTGGTCCCTCAGATTTAGCTAAAGTTATTAATTGAATAATGACGATAATATTATAGCATAGAGTATATAAATTTAATGACAGAGGTTGTAAAGCGTTCAGTAAAAACATCACTGTAGATTTTAGATAAATTTTAATTTACTCGATGAAGACATTCATTAATCTTATATAAAAATTAGTATACCCTGATAGAACATTTTTAACTTAATTTCTGAATATTTCTTAAAGCGTGACAGACAGACAGACAGATAAAGATAAGGAAACTATTTATTACGGTCATGAAGTCAGGGTTGTGACAATATGCGTTTAAAATCATAGATCCTGAAAATATTATAGACGTATTGAATTAAAGAGTATTAAATTGTTCTAAACCAGCGGTATATAGTATTTGATACCATTTCATTTTGTCTGTGATATTCTTAAGATCTTCTATTTTAAACGCATATTATCACAACCCTAGGGGGAATTATACATGAGTACATATTGTAAGATATAAGTAGGGTTGTGACAATAGGCGTTTAAAATCATAGATATTAAGAATATCATAGACGAAACGAAACGAAATGGTATCTAATACTGTATACCGCTGGTGTAGAACGATTCAATACTGTTTAATTCTCTCCGTCCATAATATTTTCAGGATCTATGGTTTTAAACGCATATTGTCACAACCCTAAGTATAACTAATTGGCCAAGTATTAATACAGGTGATGCTGTAATCATCTCTCATCCTACCTATGACTCTTTCAAATATTTAGTGAGAAGTGTCCAATCATTATGAGTAGTGTGATCCTATGAATAATGAGCAAGATATGCTAATTTATCTTGGGCTTCGAAAATGTTCATTTAAATGCTCGTATGACATCTATATAATATTATTATTGTAAAACTTGACGGGAAATTTCTAGATTTTAAGTTGCGTGATTTTATCAAAGATCAGTTCTATCTCATATTTCTTTTTTCCCCTGAAGGTAAATTTAGAATGATCAATACTAGGGTAAGTTATGAGTTATTGGACAGTTCCACATTTTCGATCGTATGAGATAAAAACATATTAAATAATGAATATATAATGAATAATAATAATATAATTAATAAATGGTATCCATGATTTTTGAATAGAATTAAAATAAAATAATATATAAAATATACATTGAGTCCATTGTCATTTCATGGGGGAGGAAGGATGCATAACATTTACAGCAAATATCACAAATCAGGCTCTTGTTTTTCTCTTTCTTCTTGTTGTTGTTGGAGCTGCAAACTTGGTTATTGGCTCACAAGACATGATAGTGTGTCCTAATTAACAGGGTGGTCTTATTGATGTCCCAATGATGTCCCAATATGTCCCAATGATGTCCCAACACGTGTTGACTACATGGGTTAATTGGGTCTGGTTAATTCATGTGGGTTGGCCTTTGGAAAACAAGGCATTATTGCTCTAGAAAAAAGAAAGGGAGGAATGTGATGGAAAAGGAAGTCTTGATTCAGATTCTAGTGACGGTTAATTTAATTATTTAACTTCTGAGTGTATTTCATTTATCCATACTAATAATTTCCCTCGTGTGTTTATTTATTTATTTATTTATTAGTGTCCGCTTTTACTCTACGGGTATTAAACATGAAGAATGTAACTATGATACGCACGGGAATATATTGACTTGATATTTAAATTCCCCTGTTTTTATTAAGACAGGAATAACATTTAAGAATGAATGTTATTTTTTACTTTATCAATATAAATTCTTGAAAAATGCTTAAATTGGTAATTTAAAAATTATTATTCACCAAAAATTATATTCTGATGTTAATATTATTTTTAGTATCACAGAAGAAAAACTATAGGTTACTCTTTTATTAATATTTTACATCATTTTAACGGATTAGTACTTTTCACTGAATCTTCTAGAGCCCCACCATAATTTTCTCTGTGAGTAGCAGTAATTACACAGAACCTATAATTAAAGAGTTTAAAACCCTGCACTACACCAAACTACAGTATGCCATCGATTGAAATCTGTGAATCAATAACACGTTTATTATTCATTGTTTTACACACTTAGCAGCCCCATTAATAATCAACCACATAAGTACATACGTGGTAAAGTAGGACTAGCGGATAAAGAAGTTTAGGTACTACTGTCGGTAAGTATGTTGACAGTACTATCAAAGATATTTACTACAATAAAGCTCCTCTATAATGAACTTACTGTATAGTGAACCATTGGTATCCATGATACCTTCAGGTATTTTCTTATCTCGTGAAAAAAGTAGGAGGAGCTTAGCAAAAAGTCTGGTGGAAAGACTTAAAAACCCTACGTGTGTATGAAAAACCCTGTATACTGAATTTACTTTAAAAAAATATATTTTGTATGGTCAGCCATTAAAAGACCTGTTTTCTATTCATCTCTTAGATCCTCTATAGTAAAGTACACTCTCTATAGCTCACTATAGAGGATCTCCAATGTAGGCTGATGCATCAGTGCCGGATATTCCGTTTCAAAAATGGATCGTGCTGCCACCTATGTGTCAACATGAGTACTAGCCGTTGCTCTGGTTGAACACTTAATTTTCATTATTTTAAAATAGTATAAAGTGATCCAATTGCAGAAAGAATATTGCAAGTAACAAACAAGTTTAAAGTTCCCTAACGATTGTTTAATTAATACTAAATGATAGTTTTGTGTAGCAACGGCTAGTACTCATTTTTAAACACAGTGCTATCTAATACTTCTGCAAACCCGGGTTTGCAGAAGTATTAGATAGCACTGTGTAATAATAACAATTTTATATGTTTTTTTCTTTTATGACGGAAGATGTAGTACTGACAGATAATTCGTAACTTGCCCTATTTCACAAATAACATTTTAACAAAAATATTAGTACAGAACATTTCCTTCACAAAGTACTATCAGAGTACAGGGATAGACATCTATGCAAGTGATAGTACATTGATTATACCACTAAATTATTTCTATACTTGATATTGATTGCAGGTATACGAAAATACACAAAAATCATTAAGAATGACGCGATTTACTTTAAAAATACTGGTCATTTGACTTGAATTTATTAATATGAGTGAAAAATTAATTAAAAGAAATAAAGAAAAATATGAAACAATTAAAAAATATGAAATAAATTAAAATAAGTTATATTAGAGAAGAATATTGACCCAAAATATGATACATGTTTAACATTATCAGGTCGAAATGACCCACACATTTTTTGTTTTGTAAATACATTGTTATACATCATACATTATTAAAAAAGTGAATTAGAAAGAAACCTTACAATAATTAGATAATTAATTTACCTGCATTTCATTATATAATAATTAAATTATTAACTAACTGAATATAATGTATATTTTATAATAAAAATTGTAAATGTAATATTTTATTGAATAATTTTCAAATTTAATATTTTAATAAAAAAAAATCGAAATTAATTATTTATCATATACATTTTTTTAAATTTTATTTAAGGATTTTTAAAATTATTATTGCATTAAAGGAATTTCAGTTATAATATTCCATTAACCAAATTCTAAAATTTTCAAATATTTGTTCAATGTAATTTTAACGTTAGTTTAATAAAAACCCTAAATTTTAGAATTTGTTATGAAATTCGTTGAATAAAATACAAATTAAAATTTTCTTATATAAAATATCTAAAATTGTTTTAATAAAACTGAATATCGTTTTATTAAAATAGTAAATCTGAAATTAATTAAAAACATTACATTAAAATTTTTCGTTTAGTTTAGTATTTTGTATCATGTTTTAGTTTAGGATTTTGTATATATTTTAAATTTCCATAAGTTTGTGAAACTTTTTTCGGATGTAATAAAATAAAAAATAAAAATAAAACATAAAATTTGTTTGATAAAATATAGGCTCCCTTCACACTTGCGTTTCTGGACGCCACTTTTAAAAAAATGCTCATGGCAAAAGTTAAGCTGCAACTGATCTTAACGGAGTCCTTGCAGCTAAATGCAAATCAATTGCAGCTTAACTTTTTTCCATGCACATTTTTATAAAGGCGGCGTTGAGAAACGCAAGTGTGAAGTGGGCCTTAAGGTAGCGTTTTTCCGGTTTTTTTCTAAATAGAAATTTTAAATTGTAATAGAGAAATAATTCCCAACTATTATTCGAAATGTAAGGGTTAAATTGTCTAATAAATAAATAACAATAAACATCTCCAGCTATTTTAAGGTTTAGATTAGTTAGGGTAAGTTCCGAATTATCGGTCAGTTCCACATCTTCGGTCTATAAGAAAAAACGTTTTTTCTTATATGACCGAAAATGTGGAACTGACCGATAATTCGGAACTTACCCTATCCCAGCAACAGTTTCTACAGCAAGATTAATCTATGGAGGGCCATAAATCAGGTAGATCATCTCCGATCGACTGATTGCAGATCATAGAAGACTCTACCTTGTCCATTGGGAAATCAGAAGCTATCCTAATCACGAGGCTAATGGTTGGTAACTCTGACACAAATGCCAACTTCGATGCAATGGTCTAGAGTAATTTACGGTAATTATTGTCAGAGCAAGTAATGGAAATAAAATAATGGGCTATAGCATGGATTATGTGAGTGATTTATTGTTATTGAAAGGTGTTTATTGTTATTAAAAAGGTATTTATTGTTATTAAAAGGTGTTTATTGTTATTAAAAGGTGTTTATTGTTATTAAAAGGTGTTTATTGTTATTAAAAGGTGTTTATTGTTATTAAAAGGTGTTTATTGTTATTAAAAGGTGTTTATTGTTATTAAAAGGTGTTTATTGTTATTAAAAATTATTTATTGTTAT
>CANNZV010001346.1:0-161998 GCA_947561585.1 Caprella mutica
CTCATAGAGACTTTATAGTCAATAGCTTGGAGAGAGACATTTAGTGGCATGCTATTCAAATTGGCTGCACAGCTCTGCAATCTACATCACTAAATGCTAACTACTAATTGAGAGTGAATAACATGCAGTGTTTATTAACCTCTTCCGTACCGGTGGAAAGGTTAATCATTAACATTAAACCGATTATATTTAATCTACTGTAGTATAAAAAAGTGATCTGACGTACTTTATTATAGTAATTGGTAAGTTGATGGAAATATAATCAGGTTTGGGTTTTAGATTGTAAATATTTAAACATTTACTTTTTTGATCATTCATTTTTAATAATGTATCATCACAGTGACTCTTTTCTCTGATAGTACATCATCACAGTGACTCTTTTCTCTGATAGTACATCATCACAGTGACTCTTTCCTCTGATAGTACATCATCACAGTGACTCTTTTCTCTGATAGTACATCATCACAGTGACTCTTTTCTCTGATAGTATATCATCACAGTGACTCTTTTCTCTGATAGTACATCATCACAGTGACTCTTTTCTCTGATAGTACATCATCACAGTGACTCTTTTCTCTGATAGTACATCATCACAGTGACTCTTTTCTCTGATAGTACATCATCACAGTGACTCTTTTCTCTGATAGTACATCATCACAGTGTCTCTTTTCTCTGATAGTACATCATCACAGTGACTCTTTTCTCTGATAGTACATCATCACAGTGACTCTTTTCTCTGATAGTACATCATCACAGTGACTCTTTTCTCTGATAGTACATCATCACAATGACTCTTTTCTATGATAGTACATCATCACAGTGACTCTTTTCTCTGATAGTACATCATCACAGTGACTCTTTCCTCTGATAGTACATCATCACAGTGACTCTTTCCTCTGATAGTACATCATCACAGTGACTCTTTTCTCTGATAGTACATCATCACAGTGACTCTTTTCTCTGATAGTATATCATCACAGTGACTCTTTTCTCTGATAGTACATCATCACAGTGACTCTTTTCTCTGATAGTACATCATCACAGTGACTCTTTTCTCTGATAGTATATCATCACAGTGACTCTTTTCTCTGATAGTACATCATCACAGTGACTCTTTTCTCTGATAGTACATCATCACAGTGACTCTTTTCTCTGATAGTACATCATCACAGTGACTCTTTTCTCTGATAGTACATCATCACAGTGACTCTTTTCTCTGATAGTACATCATCACAGTGTCTCTTTTCTCTGATAGTACATCATCACAGTGACTCTTTTCTCTGATAGTACATCATCACAGTGACTCTTTTCTCTGATAGTACATCATCACAGTGACTCTTTTCTCTGATAGTACATCATCACAGTGATTCTTTTCTCTGATAGTACATCATCACAGTGATTCTTTTCTCTGATAGTACATCATCACAGTGACTCTTTTCTCTGATAGTACATCATCACAGTGACTCTTTTCTCTGATAGTACATCATCACAGTGACTCTTTTCTCTGATAGTACATCATCACAGTGATTCTTTTCTCTGATAGTACATCATCACAGTGACTCTTTTCTCTGATAGTACATCATCACAGTGACTCTTTTCTCTGATAGTACATCATCACAGTGACTCTTTTCTCTAATAGTACATCATCACAGTGACTCTTTTCTCTGATAGTACATCATCACAGTGACTCTTTTCTCTGATAGTACATCATCACAGTGACTCTTTTCTCTGATAGTACATCATCACAGTGACACTTTTCTCTGATAGTACATCATCACAGTGACTCTTTTCTCTGATAGTACATCATCACAGTGACTCTTTTCTCTGATAGTACATCACCACAGTGACTCTTTTCTCTGATAGTACATCATCACAGTGACTCTTTTCTCTGATAGTACATATGTTTTGTTGTAATATATACTCAATAGTACTTTACAATCTTTTAAATTAAAAGGCGTTATATTAACTCAAAAGTTAAATTTAAATTAATTTGATAATTTATGATATTGTGAATCAGCACATATGTACATTTATTCGTAATATTTATACCTAAAGCATATTCATGAGTTTAAATCTATAGCAGTTTTACAATATGGGTATGATTTTGTAAAGATAATCAGTGAATTTTATCGCAATTCAATATTATCTTTTAGCTTTAAACTTTATGTATATTGTCTAGTTAACTCAAACATTTATTCATAATAACTCTGCCATTTGAAAATTAAATATAGTAGATATATGAATGCTATTAACTTATACAGTTTGGTGTAATATGAAGAAGTTAAGTGAACCTTAGATGTTCAGAGTAACAATAGGTATAGATATCATTGTTAAAAATAACAAAAATGAACATTAAAAATAGGAAAAATATTGTCATTTAATTTCGAAAGATTTATTTCCGAAATGTTCATATGAAATTTTATATATTAATTAATACTATATAATTTTCATTTGTAGTAAATAGAATGTATAAATTGTATGATTAACTCTTCTTTCGAATATTTTGATAATATAATTTGTCTATGAAAAATAAACCATTGCAGAACGACAATTAATTTTATTATCGATTAAACATTTAATTATTCTGTTTCCATTTTATCACGAATAACACACCATGCAGTGCAGAGTTTAATAACCCTAATATTTAAATATAAAATGATAATAAACTAGCAATAGTGTTAGAGCTTACATACGTAAATAAATAAAGAAGCTATATGTATACATTTAAATTAACATTCAAACTTATATTTAACATTATTATTTTGCCATAGAATTAAATATATACAATCCATAAAAATGGTGTAAGTTTATTGCCTTTATTCGAGTTCTTTTTAATTTCCTTGGTTAAATTTATTATATAGTGAACATATATAAGCAAGGAAATAGAATAATAAGGATTGATGGTGATAATAGATAGCGATAAGAACTATTGTATTAATATAGCGTATTAATAATATGTATAACATTCAAGGGAAAAAACAATATTATATATAAACTGAAATATTAATTGAAGAAACTAATCTTAATATCCTAAATATATATAATTAGATCAAACAATCAAGATAATTATAAAATATATACAATGGATTATAATTACCACTAGATAATGATATTTATTTTCACCAATGATCGTTGAAATTATATAAAAATTATATTATTCCAATCGATGAAAAAAATACATACCAATAGATTTTATCTTAAGGATCACAGTTACCATATCACCTATCCTTTATAGATCCTTAGATGATAATTTGTAGGAAGGTTAGCTCCTGACTATACCTCTCTATGGACTGTTCCTAGGAGTGAGGCAGCGTCATTGCCCCTGATAATGATGCCACTAAGTAAGGAGATAATGATCAGAACACGTAGAGTGTCTCGAAGATGGGTAAGACAAAGTTAAATCTGATAGTAACCGATAGTGAATATGGTAAATGCATTTAGGCAACAAATGAATAGTGAATTGTTATGATTTCAGTTCTGAATTTGCACTTTAATTTAATTTAAATTCTCATCTAAAATTAATTTGATTTAAATTTTTATTAATACCTAAAATATTTAATATCGTAAAGAAGAAATGTTGTGAAATTTATATAATACATACTATAGAAAATGTTGGTGTATGTTTGGGAAGAAGCATAGTTTTGAATAAGAACAAAATAAATGTTTTAACTTGAAAAACAATCAATTAATTTATTTTACTTAGAAGTTTAGCGAGATGACCAAAGGCCATATCAAAAGAGATTAAATACAAGGGACTGTATACATTACGTCTCATCAAGACTTTACAGTTAAACTGCACCAAGATTTGACAGCTTTGAATTCCGTATTGAATTTTATGCCACCAATTAGACTATCAGCAACAAGCTCTCAGTGGAATGTGGAATGCCACAGAATGTTCACTGCAATTGCTGCAAAGTATGCGACACAATATTTCGGAAAGGTTATTGCCGAATTAAACAGCGAGTGGTTGCTTCAAATATTCTAATTTCTAATCTAATCTTTAGAGTCATTCTTAAAGTTTTAGAATTTCCTAAAGCAGCTCAGAGAAAGAACTGTTATAACACATCTAAGTGTGTCATAACGTATCTGGTTACTCAACTCACATACTCATATGGTGAGTTAATGTCTCTCATATAGGAGTGTCAGTTAGAAAATAAAATTATAAATATTAGAGACGTTCTTTTTCTTAAAAAATTATGTAAAATATTCTACCAAGCTATTTAAATGTAATATATGATTGATATAATAATGTAGTATAATTTATATTGCTGTACAGGACTTTCTTTATATTAACTATCGAGTAAATACCGCCATTGTCTCTTCAGAGAAACAGAAGCCATAACTTTGAATTAAATTAATTGATGTGACATCACGAATGAATTAAACATGAGAAGAAAAGAGTGCAACATGAACATACAAGTGAATGAAGATAAACCGATGATACTATCACTTTTGAAGCAATAAGTGATAGTTAAGTAGTGATAGGAAGGTGATAAGTGTTATAGTAAGTGATATCTTTAAGAAATGATATAAAATAAGTGATAGTAAGCAAAATAGGTGAAAGCTTTCGATATATAATTTATCAATATTTTTTTATTATTTTGAAGAAAATAAGTACTTCAAATTAGAAGTGATCCATTTTTCAATCGTCAAAAACAGTCCCAGCCTCTAGTTTCAAATTAATTCAAATAATTTAGCTGTATAATTAACCAAAGAGAGAAAGTCACTCTAAAACCTATCTAACATAGAAAACGCATCTTCCTCCCGTTCATTTAGCTTCTCCTCCCAAGTCCCTTGTAATAAAGTACCCTGTGATGGACTGAAATTATAGAGGGGTGCCATCGCGTTATCGGGCGCTGATGTCACGAAGCTGATACCAAAATATTAATACGCTGAGTTTATAATCAGAGGAGAGCACGCAGAAGATATAAACCCTGCAGTTGAGAGGGAAGAGATGGGAGTGTGAGGCTGCGTGTGATGTGATGCTGCGTGTGATGTGATGCTGCGTGTGATGTGATGCTGCATGTGATGTGATGCTGCGTGTGATATGATGCTGCGTGTGATGTGGTGCTGCGTGTGATGTGATGCTGCGTGTGATGTGATGCTGCGTGTGATGTGGTGCTGCGTGTGATGTGATGCTGCGTGTGATGTGGTGCTGCGTGTGATGTGATGCTGCGTGTGATGTGATGCTGCGTGTGATGTGATGCTGCGTGTGATGTGATGCTGCGTGTGATGTGGTGCTGCGTGTGATGTGATGCTGCGTGTGATGTGGTGCTGCGTGTGATATGATGCTGCGTGTGATGTAGTGCTGCGTGTGATGTGGTGCTGCGTGTGATGTGATGCTGCGTGTGATGTGGTGCTGCGTGTGATGTGGTGCTGCGTGTGATGTGATGCTGCGTGTGATGTGGTGCTGCGTGTGATGTGGTGCTGCGTGTGATGTGGTGCTGCGTGTGATGTGATGCTGCGTGTGATGTAGTGCTGCGTGTGATGTAGTGCTGCGTGTGATGTGGTGCTGCGTGTGATGTGATGCTGCGTGTGATGTGATGCTGCGTGTGATGTGATGCTGCGTGTGATGTGATGCTGCGTGTGATGTGGTGCTGCGTGTGATGTGGTGCTGCGTGTGATGTGGTGCTGCGTGTGATGTGATGCTGCATGTGATGTGGTGCTGCGTGTGATGTGATGCTGCGTGTGATGTGGTGCTGCGTGTGATGTGATGCTGCGTGTGATGTGGTGCTGCGTGTGATGTGATACTGCGTGTGATGTGATGCTGCGTGTGATGTGGTGCTGCGTGTGATGTGATGCTGCGTGTGATGTGGTGCTGCGTGTGATGTGATGCTGCGTGTGATGTGGTGCTGCGTGTGATGTGATGCTGCGTGTGATGTGGTGCTGCGTGTGATGTGATACTGCGTGTGATGTTATGCTGCGTGTGATGTGGTGCTGCGAGTGATGTGATGCTGCGTGTGATGTGGTGCTGCGTGTGATGTGGTGCTGCGTGTGATGTGATGCTGCGTGTGATGTGGTGCTGCGTGTGATGTGGTGCTGCGTGTGATGTGATACTGCGTGTGATGTGATGCTGCGTGTCATATAAGCTGGTGCTTTGTATGATAAATATGAACAAATTAAACAGTCAGTTTCTATTGAAACTTCAAAAGTAATTACCAGGGCTGGGACAATATGCTCTTAAAACTATAGATCCCAAAAATATTATAGACAGATAGAATTAAAGAGTATTGAATGGTTCTTCACCAGCGGTATATAGTATTCGATACCATTCCATTTAGTTTCGTCTATGATATTTTCGGGATCTATAGTTTTTAGAGCATATTGTCCCAGCCCTACTTATTACTTATGCTTTTATTCTTAGCAATTTCCATAATGCCTAGCGTGAATTAGACACCTTTGTTATATTTATTCCGAAATGAAATACTGATATATGAGTATAATTGTTTAAACAATCATGAAGTGTGCAGTACAACAAACTAGCGGATACAACAAACTACATACCGGCCATTTAAGTTGAGAGCTTCAAACTATTCTTCATTTCTATATAAACATATTGAGACTACCTTAAAAAGCGCAACATAGATGTCAAGAAATAAATAAAGATTAGTTTGAAACTCACTATATAAGTGGACGTTATGTAGTTTGTTGTATCCGCTTGTTATTTGAACTGTACCCTTTAGTGTGCAGAATTGGCATGGGGGTTTAATGACCTGGCAGGAGAGAGGGGGAGGGGGTCTCGGGGGGTGGAGCTCTTCATATAAAAGTGTGCAACTCGGTTAATTGCGCTGAAAACTTGAACAGTCAAAATATAGTGTATTTATGATGATTTTTTCAGAGATTACTAATTTCACAATTCCAAAAAGAAACTTTACTAATTGTAATGCTTGTAGATATTTTGAAATTGGTCTGGATACATGAAAACATATCAGTAACATTAAATTAGATTAAAACACTGTGTATAAATTTACGACATATGTGATATTAATATTGGCAAAAGGTTACACTTACGCCAACACTCTTAGTAACAACATCGCAAACCATTACTATATATACTCCTGAAAAATATTAGGAAAACAAACACCTCCGTTTCCTATAGGGAGAACGTGTGAGAAATGAACTACGACTGACAGAACATTTTGATGGATGAAAAATTGTGGCAAATAAGTAACGATGAAGTGAATGAATGGTTAAAGCTTCAAAATAATATTAAATTAATTCATTTCAGTGTTCTGAACTGAATTTTCATCATAAGTATTTTTCAAAAACTAAAATAGGCAAATATCAATTATAAATAAATATAATTGTCCCTAGCACTGATATCCCTAGCAGTGATATCCCCAGCACTGATATCCCCAGCACTGATGTCCCCAGCAGTGATATCCCCAGCACTAATATCTTCAGCACTGATATCCCCAGCACTGTTTATCCAGCACTAATATCCCTAGCACTGATATCCCCAGCACTGATGTCCCCAGCACTGATGTCCCCAGCTCTGATTTCCCCAGCACTAATATCTTCAGCACTGATATCCCCAGCACTGTTTATCCAGCACTAATATCCCTAGCACTGATATCCCCAGCATTGATATCCCCAGCACTGATGTCCCCAGCACTGATATCCCCAGCACTGATATCCCCAGCACTGATATTCCCAGCACTAATATCCCCAGCACTAATATCCCCAGCACTGATGTCCCCAGCACTGATATCCCCAACACTGATATATCCAGCACTGATATCCCAGCACTGATATCCCCAGCAGTTATATCCCCAGCAGTGATATCCCCAGCACTGATATCCCCAGCAGTGATATCCCCAGCACTGATATCCCCAGCATAGATATCCCCAGCACTGATATCCCCAACACTGATATCCCCAGCAATGATATCCCCAGCACTGATATCCCCAGCAATGATATCCCCAGCACTAATAACCCCAGCACTGATGTCCCCAGCACTGATATCCCCAGCACTGATATCCCCAGCACTGATATCCCCAGCACTAATATCTCCAGCACTGATATCCCCAGCACTGATATCCCCAGCAATGATATCCCCAGCACTAATAACCCCAGCACTGATGTCCCCAGCACTGATATCCCCAGCACAGATATCCCCAGCACTGATATATCCAGCACTGATATCCCCAGCACTAATATCCCCAGCAGTGATAACACCAGCAATGATATCCCCAGCAAAACTATCCCCAGCAATGATAGTCCTAGCAGCGCTATCAGATAAGGAGGGTAGCCCCGTAGATTATTGTGGTCAATGCGGTCACAGGGTGATATTTATTGGTACTTAGTCTGATAACCAAAGAAGGTAATTCAGGCGACGATCTGAGATGATCATCTATGTAGGGGAATGGAGATAAATAGTCTCTTGGTAGATAAGGGCAAAATACGGTTTATTATATAGCTCTTATTATTATATATCAATAGAAACTGTAATAGGGAAAGTTACGAATTATCGGTCAGTTCCCCATCTTCGGTCATAAGAAAAAAATATATTTATTATTAATTTTTATTTTTATTGGTATCCATGCTACCTGCAAGTATAATGGGTAATAGTAAAAATAAAAATTAAATAAGAATTATTATATCGTTTTTCCTTTTATGACCGAAAATGAGGAACTTACCGATAATTCGTATTTTACCCTACCTACAAAAATACATTTGCCAATTTTCGAATAAATGATTATGTTCATAAATGAATAAACACTTTAGCACCAATGAATAATATAAATCAGTCTATACTGTGCCGTTGTTTTCAATTCTACACCAAATATAAACAAAAGTCAACCTGAATAATTGATGCGGTCGTTCGGAAAAAGCAGTCACATCCAATACAAAAGTACGCACTAACAACCAGCCAATGAGAGGGGAGTATTCAGATTGACTCTGACGTCATTGACTAATTAGATATAATCAGGTATAAATACAGGTGATAAATGTATTGATGACACCGAATGATTTAAATGAACCTAAAATATGTAAACAGACTGATAGAAAGTGTTTTAAGATGATATTTTAAATAGTAATGGATAATAGAGAGACCATAATAATTCATGATTCTCAAAATAATATGAATTATTATGTATCTTATCCAAACATTTCATTATTGGTGTACATATATCTAAAAAATATAATTTGAATGTATCTAGCCTATTCTGAAGAAATGTGATTATAAATTGTTATTCTATACAATATAGCGTTTGAAATAGAAGTGTATCTGAAATACAAAAAGCTAATTATAATGAAAAAAATAAATAATTCAACAAAATTCTAGTCATAATTTACCATAGATATAAAACACTGTCATACCAGACAAATTTTCCTCGAAAAAAACATTCGATATTATGATGATATATGATCAACATTCACTATAATGGACTCTATCAGACGATGCGCAGATCATAAATTTACCTACTGAGTGGCAATGCTACACACAGTGTATACACAAACTGTGTATACGACACACACACCTATACATCAAATAGTGTATATTTACACTGACAGTCAAAGAGAACAGTGTAGTTAAAGCCCACAAATCAAGATTGCAAGAGTAACATCAATATCAGTTTTTTCAGGTCAACTGCATTTCAATGTATAGCTAAAGTGATTTATTTGGCCCTATGTTATACAGTGTGTTTGTAATTAGTGGAGAAGATTGAGATGTCTATGATTTCACTGTCATATTTCATAAATATATTGATTAGGTAATGGTATATAGTTACTATATTGATTTAGTAGAGTTAATTCAAATAATATGATAAAATGGGACTGGTTATTTACAAATTGATTTACCTGTGTTAAAACCTAATTTCCTATAAGGTACTGTCAGTGTTAGAAAATTGAATACTTTAATTAATTATAATAAATGAAAAATATGAATTGAACTTTATTATAGGCTGGATAAACATTATACAATATTCTATCAATTAATTATATATAAATTAAATTTCATAATTAAATTTTAATAATTTAAAATTCCATCCATTAATAATTAATTATTGTGAATATGAATGTAAATTAAAATTAAATTTATGAATAATTAATTCATTTAAAAATATCCTTCTAAATGCTGTAAATAACATCGAAGGGCAACTTTTAAGTTATGTATGGGCCATAGAAGATCAAGTTGGGTTACCTCTTCTCTGGCCCACCATAACTATCTGACATAGATAGTGCCTCTGCGTCACTGTGTTTATTAGCGTCAGTGTGACGTTAATTGCGTCACATTAATAATATGAGTCACAACAACACTATAACAATCACAAACACTGTCTGTATAATAAATGGCAATGTAAAGAACTTTAGTTTATATTACAATGAAGTAGAGCAAGTTACGAGTTATTGGACAGCTGCTCATTTCCGATCATATAAAAATGAAGCATTGAATGATTTTTATTCAAGTTTTATTTTGTTTTTATCCATGATGATTATGGATACCAATTAAAATAAGAAATAAATATTAATTATTATATAAATATTTTCAATATGATCGAAAATGTGGAACCGTTCCATAATTCATAATTTACCCGCCCCCCCCCTAGAATATAAAATATAGTGAATATTTCTGTAAGTAGTTAAAAAGATATAATTATATATAAAAAAAATTAATCAGTTATATGCGTTGGTGCTGCTATACGTTGTTTATTTTTACTTTGAATTAAATGATTTTTGAGTGCTTGCATATAATAACTATTCATTATATCCAAATATATTGATGTATAGTAATAATATTAAAATAAGAATTAAGGATTGATAGCCATATAAGAAATACATCATAATGTTGTAATTCTTTCCATATCCATTTAAGTTTGAAATCAATATTATAAATAATTCACTAATTTAGTACTTAAAATAAAATCTTAATTTCCAATTCAGTCAGAGAGTGATTTAGTACATTGCTTATATATAAAAATGTAGTCACAAAATAACATACCTTATAGAAATATTATAGTATGCAATGATATATGAATATCATTAAATTATCATTATGATATTCATGATATACCGTCATCACTCGTAGAATGTATATATATATATTTCGATGTCGTATATACCATCTCGTGTTTTCTTATCATTTAAATTTGATTCTTTTGAAGTGTCATGTTTTTCCCAAAAGTCAAAGGCGTGAAACAAACACACAAACACACAAACACACAAACACACAAACACACAAACAGACTCACTCCAAAACATTCCCGAACTTGTCACAAGCGTGTTTTCTTACTGTCACAAATGACGAAAAATAAGCCTGACGTGAACAGATATACGATCGGTGGTGAATATGTGCGTGTACTATAGTATTTTTAATTGCTTATAATTTACGGTTAATATAAATATTAAAAAGTTATTGAAGCATAAAACAGTTTCACCAAAAAAAAAGGATTCAAAAAAAGATTTTTCAAAGTATTCTACACAATTTTTTTATTCATATTCCGTTTTAGTTTGAAATAATTAAGTCAGTCATCCTTTTTTAAAACATACTAACATACATCTTTAAAATAGATATAAAAATCTAAAAAGAGTTAAAATGCAAAATAGGTACTGTTGAGATTAATAAGTAAAGAGCACAAATATTGCTTTACAAAGATGAGTCAGCAGATTTTCAAGAGCCAGAAGTGAATGAAGAAATCATGAGAACCTACGAAGAATATAATAAAAAGTATAATCCCCTAATCTTGTTAATCTTAAGAAAGCAATCAGTTTATTTTGTTTAGTTCCCCCTCGTACTTTGCATATGCTCAGTAAAAAGTAACTACATCAAATATGCTGCTAAATACTTTAAAATAACACTTTTCTTTCAACTTCTGACATATGAAAACAAACTAAACTGACTTATATGAAAACTTATTGTTTATCATTCTAGAAGTCCATCTTTCAAATACCTTTATTTCTAACCCTATCATAAAAATAATGTATTATAATTAATTGGCGAGAACTGGCATCTCATTAGTATTCTGGTGACATGTGGTAACTCTCTTGCGAGAGGATCACGTGGTAACTGTCAGAAGTTTCTGTGAGTTTTATAATCATATGCAATATCATTAAAGAAAACAATTGAAACTCGGAAAGAAAAGACACCAAACTTCTAATCCTTCATTAATTAGAGCGAAGAATTAAATATCTATTTTAAATTACGTGGATTGTGTATCTTAATGGATAAATGGATGCTATTTATTATTAACATCATCATTTGATATTTTTATGTCAACATGATAGTTTCATTTATTACGATATTTTAATTAAATCAGCGTATAATCAGATGCATATCTTGATTGATTCAATTGCAGCAACCGAAGGTTAGATTTATCTTTAACTGTCAAGTACCATCAGAAACTAAAAAGAAAGTACCAAACATTTAATAAAATTGATATTTTGATATGATTAATTATATTATGCATAATTAATGTGGTTATCATACTGATAATCATGTGGTTATCATAGTGGGTATAGATGTGGTTATCATGTGGATATAGATGTGGTTATCATGTGAGTATTTACAAGTGGTTACCCTCGTGTATTTGTGTACTGATGGTACACTCACAAATGCGTGTGGTCTAATTATATCTTCTTTCTTTTTCTATTACTACCGTGTGGCAAAGTGACACAGAATGTTTGTCTCCATCTTTTTAAATAGTGATGATTCATTTCAGAGAGAAATGTGTTACTAAAATTGGGACGTTATTCTATTTCAATGTGGTAGTTATATTAAATAATATTTTATCATTAAATTGTAAAATGATTTTCTATAAAAAGCATGCATTGAATTTTATATTGAGACAGAATTAAGTTTATATTAATTATGTAGCATAAATATTTTATAATTCTAAACCTAGGTATAATATGAAACTATTTTACATAATTTTTTTTTTGAAGATTTAAGTTTAATATGTCATAAGAATTAATATTTAATTACAAACACTTTATTAAATTTTAATTATACATCACAGTGATAAAAACTACACAATGTTTAACTAATACACTTTTTAGTAATGAGATTGATATGTTAGATATGTTCTGTACCTAATCACTTATCTGTGACATGCCTAATTAACTAACAGTCACAAAAAAGGTACAGTTTTACATTTTATACATGGTAATCAAATAATACATAGTTAAATAGAAATAGAATATAACATTTATTAAAATTTGAAAAACATTTTCATATATAGATTTACTCTCCCTAAACAGTTTTTCAATTTAATATATATATTATAACAATTCTTTCATCGAAATTTTTATTTTATTTGAATGTTCATCACCGTAAGAGTATTAATTAAAAAGGAACATTAATTAAAAAGCCACTCTCCTTTTATAAGAGTGATTTCCTCTAAAAGATTTTATTTAAAAATGAGAAAGTTATTCAGGGCGCTTTTAACTATTTTTCAGCATCAAACTGCGATTTTCAGTGGAAATAATTCACTGAAAGGAGTTAGGTAGGCATATGAAAATAGGAATAGGTATATCAATATAGGTATAGATATTAATATAAGTATATGTATATAAATAATAATTAAGTATAGATTTATGAATAGGTATATATATGCATGTATAATATATGTGTACCCCTATTACATGAACGTACAATATATATGTGCCCCTATATACAAGCATGTACAATACATGTACCCCTATATACATGCCTGTACAATGCATGTACCCCTATATACATACATGTACCCCTATATACATGCATGTACATTAAATGTACCCCAATATACATGCCTGTGCAATACATATGTACCCCTATATACAAGCATGTACAATACATGTACCCCTATATACAAGCATGTACAATACATGTACCCCTATATACATGCCTGTACAATACATGTACCCCTATATACATGCCTGTACAATACATGTACCCCTATATACAAGCATGTACAATACATGTACCCCTATATACATGCCTGTACAATACATGTACCCCTATATACATGCCTGTACAATACATGTACCCCTATATACAAGCATGTACAATACATGTACCCCTATATACATGCCTGTACAATACATGTACCCCTATATACATGCCTGTACAATACATGTACCCCTATATACAAGCATGTACAATACATGTACCCCTATATACATGCCTGTACAATACATGTACCCCTATATACATGCCTGTACAATACATGTACCCCTATATACATGCCTGTACAATACATGTACCCGTATATACAAGCATGTGCAATACATGTACCCCTATATACAAGCATGTACAATACATGTACCCCTATATACATGCCTGTACAATACATGTACCCCTATATACAAGCATGTGCAATACATGTACCCCTATATACAAGCATGTGCAATACATGTACCCCTATACATGTTCACCGTATCAGATATGCCCAGTGATGCATATTCAAGTGTCTCCACGAGGCCAGCAATTCAGTTCTAACTAATAGCTCTATTGACTTCTGGAATTGTTTCCTTGATGTGAAGTCAACAATGTAGAGGGCCTTCAATTGACTTCAAGAAGTCAGGGCTATTTGAAGGCGCCTTCTATTATATTAAACCCTTCCGCAACTTCAACCAATTCATTATTTCCCAAAATAAACATTTTACGTATAATTCTACTAATGCGAATTATTTTAAAGAGACACAAGAATCTACACTAATGATGAAAGGGTATTCTTTTTACTTAGCGTAAGAGATTATATTTTCTACTGGCTTTATAATTAATCAAAATTATTTAATATTAAATTCTTAACAAAGCTGACCAAATGAAAGAAATATTTTAAACTATAATATCTTCTTTTGTTATTTACCGAGAGTTGTGATTAATAATTAAATGCATAATGTCTACTTACCTCTTTTTGTAGATAATTATTACCTCATTATACTTCGCATACGTCAAAAATTTTATGTACACCGAATAATATATCTTCTAACAGTATATATGTATATACTATATAAACTATAATAACTACAGTCATAAGACCATACAAAAATTATTGATAATCATAAATTAGTAATCGAAATAGTTGCAATATAATGCAGTAATCATTGTGGCAACTAACTCTCGTTGACTGAACAGAATGTACCATTTTTGATGGGTAACTATCTTAAACCACATGAATAACAAATTATTAAATACATCGACATTTAAAAATATGAATAGTTCAATATTTCAACAGGTATAAATATCAACAGTTAAAAATATCAACAGTTAAAAATATCAACAGTTAAAAATATCAACAGTTAAAAATATCAACAGTTAAAATATTAACAGTTAAAATATTAACAGTTAAAATATTAACAGTTAAAAATATCAACAGTTAAAAATATCAACAGTTAAAAATATCAACAGTTAAAAATATCAACAGTTAAAAATATCAACAGTTAAAAATATCAACAGTTAAAAATATTAACAGTTAAAAATATCAACAGTTAAAAATATTAACAGTTAAAAATATCAACAGTTAAAAATATCAACAGTTAAAATATTAACAGTTAAAATATTAACAGTTAAAAATATCAACAGTTAAAAATATCAACAGTTAAAAATATCAACAGTTAAAAATATCAACAGTTAAAAATATCAACAGTTAAAAATATTAACAGTTAAAAATATCAACAGTTAAAAATATCAACAGTTAAAAATATCAACAGTTAAAAATATCAACAGTTAAAAATATCAACAGTTAAAAATATCAACAGTTAAAATATTAACAGTTAAAATATTAACAGTTAAAATATTAACAGTTAAAAATATCAACAGTTAAAAATATCAACAGTTAAAAATATCAACAGTTAAAAATATCAACAGTTAAAAATATCAACAGTTAAAAATATCAACAGTTAAAAATATTAACAGTTAAAAATATCAACAGTTAAAAATATTAACAGTTAAAAATATCAACAGTTAAAAATATCAACAGTTAAAAATATTAACAGTTAAAAATATCAACAGTTAAAAATATCAACAGTTAAAAATATCAACAGTTAAAAATATCAACAGTTAAAATATTAACAGTTAAAATATTAACAGTTAAAATATTAACAGTTAAAAATATCAACAGTTAAAAATATCAACAGTTAAAAATATCAACAGTTAAAAATATCAACAGTTAAAAATATCAACAGTTAAAAATATCAACAGTTAAAAATATTAACAGTTAAAAATATCAACAGTTAAAAATATTAACAGTTAAAAATATCAACAGTTAAAAATATCAACAGTTAAAATATTAACAGTTAAAATATTAACAGTTAAAAATATCAACAGTTAAAAATATCAACAGTTAAAAATATCAACAGTTAAAAATATTAACAGTTAAAAATATCAACAGTTAAAAATATCAACAGTTAAAAATATTAACAGTTAAAAATATCAACAGTTAAAAATATCAACAGTTAAAAATATCAACAGTTAAAAATATCAACAGTTAAAATATTAACAGTTAAAATATTAACAGTTAAAATATTAACAGTTAAAAATATCAACAGTTAAAAATATCAACAGTTAAAAATATCAACAGTTAAAAATATCAACAGTTAAAAATATCAACAGTTAAAAATATCAACAGTTAAAAATATTAACAGTTAAAAATATCAACAGTTAAAAATATTAACAGTTAAAAATATCAACAGTTAAAAATATCAACAGTTAAAATATTAACAGTTAAAATATTAACAGTTAAAAATATCAACAGTTAAAAATATCAACAGTTAAAAATATCAACAGTTAAAAATATCAACAGTTAAAAATATCAACAGTTAAAAATATTAACAGTTAAAAATATTAACAGTTAAAAATATCAACAGTTAAAAATATCAACAGTTAAAAATATCAACAGTTAAAAATATCAACAGTTAAAATATTAACAGTTAAAATATTAACAGTTAAAATATTAACAGTTAAAAATATCAACAGTTAAAAATATCAACAGTTAAAAATATCAACAGTTAAAAATATCAACAGTTAAAAATATCAACAGTTAAAAATATCAACAGTTAAAAATATTAACAGTTAAAAATATCAACAGTTAAAAATATTAACAGTTAAAAATATCAACAGTTAAAAATATCAACAGTTAAAATATTAACAGTTAAAATATTAACAGTTAAAAATATCAACAGTTAAAAATATCAACAGTTAAAAATATCAACAGTTAAAAATATTAACAGTTAAAAATATCAACAGTTAAAAATATCAACAGTTAAAAATATTAACAGTTAAAAATATCAACAGTTAAAAATATCAACAGTTAAAAATATCAACAGTTAAAAATATCAACAGTTAAAATATTAACAGTTAAAATATTAACAGTTAAAATATTAACAGTTAAAAATATCAACAGTTAAAAATATCAACAGTTAAAAATATCAACAGTTAAAAATATCAACAGTTAAAAATATCAACAGTTAAAAATATCAACAGTTAAAAATATTAACAGTTAAAAATATCAACAGTTAAAAATATTAACAGTTAAAAATATCAACAGTTAAAAATATCAACAGTTAAAATATTAACAGTTAAAATATTAACAGTTAAAAATATCAACAGTTAAAAATATCAACAGTTAAAAATATCAACAGTTAAAAATATCAACAGTTAAAAATATCAACAGTTAAAAATATTAACAGTTAAAAATATTAACAGTTAAAAATATCAACAGTTAAAAATATCAACAGTTAAAAATATTAACAGTTAAAAATATCAACAGCCTTCCAATCATATGTAATTTATCGAATTATTAATTCAAAATATACTAATTATTAATTTTGAGCGTGACAAAATGCAACCTTTCCATAATTTAAACTTTCGATATGTATCTATAATATTAAATAAAAAAGTATTATATTATAAATTATTGACTCGATGAATATCTAAACAACGCCGATGACTAATCGTAATTCATATCTGACATATCTTTCGATAAATATTTTATATAATATGACTGAAACTATTTAATGAAAATATCATATTATAACATATTGGGAGGTTCATATTTATAATATCATATAATATTCATATCATATATAAGTTAATAATAAGGACAATATAAAGTAGCATTATCTAAACATTCATCTGATATACAGAGCGTAGAAAAATATTTACTGGTGGTTGGTTTATATAACCAAATATTTATGTTAGAGACTAGAGTATTTGTTTAATAAGACCACAGATGGCGCTAGAGGTAATTATAGATGTGGGGAACAAATGTAACATTTGTTTATTTCAACATTGCGTCATAGTTACTGAGGCAGAAATTACTGTGGCTACAAGAGGACAAAATATACCATTGTAAACTATTTAGAGTATTATATATATTATAATGGACAGTTTTATGTGAAAATTGATTAGACATTATATTCTAAATAACGATACCAAATGTTATTGACTCAAATAGCGTCAGTATTTGCTAAATCTTATATGAGTTAGGCAATAGAAATTGGTAATAATATCAAATAAAGTTCACATATGCTTACCAATCATTCGTAGAAAAAAAATTTGCTTAATATAATATAATTTGCTATCTAAAACGTACATGATAAAAATATTGCTTTTGAAATATATATATAGAAATATTCGAAAAAATATGCACTCGAAAACTATATTATTTGAAAATTATTATTTGTTGATGGTTTTAAGTATGATTTTATTTCTTTGAAATGCGACTGAATGTGATTTTTTGAGTTTCAAACATTTTGTCAAATCTGGCGGAAGTTGTCCCAAGAATAAGATATAAAATATATGGATTATTTCTATATTGACCTTTGACCCTATGTATCAATCCAATTTATTTATTTATTAAATGTTTGAGTTTCTTCAGTCTGAGTAATAGAATTAACACGGAAGTCAATTGAACAAATATTTATTTTCTCTTTTTTATTTATGTAACGTAATCATTACCCAATTGTCATAACTTTCAATATAATTAATTTTTTGATCATTAGTTAAGGTACCATAAAACCTATGGAAAAATGTTTAAAAAAGTATTAATTGTTTATAATTCAACATCTGTCCCTTCGTATTACGAGAGTTACCCCTTAGACACTTGTAAACTGTCTTCAGTAAATATTAGTTGTAGTTAAAACTTTCAGTGGAGACACAAGTACAAAAACATACCTAGTAAATTTATATATTTTGGGCGGTCTTATGACTGCAAGATCTGTTCATTATTATTATACGACTTCAACACCAATGATATTATATTGTTTCATCAAATTGATCATTTTATAATGAGAAACTACCATCCTGATCATTGATTAATTATAGTAAGTGAATGAATTTTAATATTTTATAAACATATGGATTTTAAACTTCACCATATGTTCCCGCAAAAATTTGTTTACGTTATTGACTGTATATTTTATTATTATTATACAGTACATCATACAGTAAATTATACAGTACATCATACAGTAAAATATACAGTATATCATACAGTAAATCATACAGTACATCATACAGTAAATCATACAGTAAAATATACAGTAAATCATACAGTAAAATATACAGTATATCATACAGTAAATCATACAGTAAATCATACAGTAAATCATACAGTATATCATACAGTACATCATACAATATATTATACAGTAAATCATACAGTATATCATACAGTAAATCATACAGTAAAATATACAGTATATCATACAGTAAATCATACAGTAAATCATACAGTAAATCATACAGTATATCATACAGTACATCATACAATATATTATACACTATATTATACATTAAACAAAATACATATACGTATAGCATAGTATAGTAAATTAATGGATATGTGAAGATATTTAAGTCAACATGGAATTTAATTTAACTCAAGTTTATTACGTTTTTCAACACTCATCTGAATATTTATTCATTCATATCCAGAAAAAGAAGACATGGTGGGAGGGAGAGGACCCTTTTAATCTTCTGTGGCCCCACCATAACTTTCTCTCAGTGTAACTTTCCATTCATTTAAATACCATGCAATTGTTATTTTCTATGAGTATCTTATTAACCCTAGTAACCTAGCTCTCAAAAGTTTGCTCACTTACCTAGCCACTGGCACGGTAGAACCAGCTATCATTGAAACTAAAAAAATAGCGAATTCACTTTTCAATATTTTGTCTTCATAAAATACCATTATTTGAAATGTAGACAGTCGTTGGTAAACAACAAAGAACAGTTTTCGATTTAAAATAAAAGTAACGAGCAATGATACGAAAGAAATATTTTTTTAGGTATTACTGTGTGGGCGGGTCTTATCACTCTGTACGGAGCTTGGCGAGGTGCAAATTCTCGCACATCTAACTAAGCAGCTAAAGGTTACAGTTAACTGAGTATAGCGAGACATCCACCTTTATGTACTCAAAAACACCCGTGCATCTCATGATTTGAAGAGCTATGATATACTCTAATAAATTTGAATAAATGCTCATAATATGAGAATCTTACTAATTATCACCTTCGATTTTGTCTAATCGTATATAATATGAAAATATGAAAGTCATGAAAAAACAGCTGCCAAAACGGTTTAAAATGGAAGTATTTTTCCATGAGGACCGGTGCCCCCGTGCCAGCGTCAACGTTACTAGGGTTAAAGTTATAGCTAACACACATTATGGTTATTGATAGCCGTAAATGTTTTCTGGCACCTAGACTAGTTGAGTTGCCAGGTTCACTTTAAGTGAATCTCTTAACATGTCACAATACAGTTCCAACTTTCAATATCATAATAAGCCCAAATGGAATGTGTCAGGAATAATTAGGAACGGATGTAACAGACAGTTCCCGTCTCTGGGAATTACAATTTATTTAATCAATGGAAGACATTTTGCAATAAAATTATAATTAGGAGTGAGTGAATTTGATTAGCATTGAGAACAAAATTGATTAGTGAGTTATATTTAACTCTACGGGACATTTCAGTTATTAATTAATGTACTGATTTCATAAATTATAGCAATGAACAGATTCAATAGATAATAACAAATATATACCTTAAAGTAATAGACCAGTCTGTGCCACTGAGCCAAGTAAAATAATAATACTCATAAACTCTCCATTCATGTCTTCGACTCTCTCCTGATGATACTATTATTCTTTCCAAAATTTTCAAATTATCAAAAATTTCTTTCACGTTACCAATTCAACAAAGAAAAAATTAGATATCTTTCCCCATTCGCAATAGAGAGGCTCAAAACATTTACAATGAACTCGACAAGCAAATGACGAGAAAGGGCAATTTTTATTATCAGGCAGTCCAGTTGTATTTGAGTACCTGATTGCATGATACTAGCCGACAAAGCAAGGCTAGGCTGCAGAAACAAATAACAATGAGAGGTTGTCAGTAAAATAAATGTAAATATAGGAAAAATATCAAAATTACTCATAGTGAATATCCCAAATATCTCCCATATTTTGCAAACTGATCAAAATTTTTACTTCCAAAATCAGTAGATTTATTATTACTAACCAGTGACATAGCAATTCCATATTTCAAGCAATTAAGAATTTAATAATAATTTGTATTTAATATGTAAAACAATTAGTTCCAAACTCTAAACTCTAAAGCACAGACAAGGTATGGATAGTTGGCTGTGCCATTATATATCTTTAGCCTACCTGATAGCCTTTATTATTATATTATTTTTTTGCGAGTTAGGGAAGTTAAATAGTTTTAGCTTATATAATTAGCATAGCTAACCAATAGGATTACATATAAGTTCACCGCCCTAAATTTTTTCGGCTGGAAATTCGCCGCGCTCAATTCACCGGATGGTAAATTCATCGCTTGGTAAATTACTATTTACATAATGTGTGTTGATAAGAAAAGGTTCGACAACTGTATGTATATAGCATAAATTATTGATAGAGATCGAATTCAAATACTTAATGCGTCTAAAACGGGTCTAGGACATTTCGTCCACGGACATCTCGTCCACGGACAATTCGTCGACGAATGGCTATATTTTGTATTTTATTGTGTTTATGGAATATCCCAAGCAACCATGACACATTGTGCCAACTAGATGGTTAGATGGGCAAGAGATGGCAGACTGTAAAGTAGCCTAGAAATTACATGGGGATGATGTGGTTTTCCATTCTCATGGAATGTTACCTTGGGAGAAGGGTGGTTCAATGTGGCGAATCCATCCCATTGAATTTTCATATTGGCCCAACCTGATTACTATATAACGTGTCAACATTAAATGGCTGAAACTGATTAAAATATTGGCAACATCTTGGGTCGAGGCGGTTTCAACATAACGGCCCATGCTGTCACCATGTTGGCCCATTTTGCAAATAACCACACAGTACCAATACGATTTGTAAACCTAGTGCCCACATGGGCCCCATTGACTTGTGTTGCTTGGGATATTTTACATTATTTTTCACTATTACATTAATAGGCAGGTGTAAATATACAATATTATAATAGTGATTTAAGCCGTATATGAATTAACACATAAAAATGTTTATCTATCGATTACAGTTATAAAATTAAATATGATAAACGGGTTGACCTTATTTTTAGTTATTCACCTCGTTTAATATTTTGCATTAATTAATGAATTATGAGTATCTAAAATTTAGAACTGAAATAACAGGGTCCCAACAAAAATAAATAAGTGGATACGTAGGAATTAAAATAATTACTATAGACGTAAATAATTATTATTGTTATTTAAGTTTAAGTCCGAAAATATGAAACAGTCCAATAACACGGACGTGTTTACGTTATTTAAATAATTAAACGTAACACTAAAAGTATCAATATCTAGCTAATTTATTATATCTTTTTTTAGTAGTATATTAGATACCTGCATATTATTATGTATGTAATTTAGGTTAAAAATATTATGTCAAAAAATACTAATTTCTGAACCAATCTAATTACTTAATCTGAATACTACTATTGATGATTATGGTATTTACCGTGAAATAAACACCACAAAAAATGTCTCGGTTTTCTATGTCTATGTACTGTAATAACGTCGATACATGCCAGGTAATTATTACAGATTTTATGAGACTCGGGTGTAATAGAAGAGGGGCCTGCCTGTACATGATTAAAAAAATTTTTTTTATTATTTTACTAATGCCAGCAAACAGGATGAAAAGATTGCAATAAGAATTAAGGCAAATACCATACAATTCTATTACCATCGAATAAGGGTATTAAATACTTTTATATTGCAGAATATATATTAATAATATGATATATTAAATAACTGCACACAATAAATATAATACAAAATAAAGCAATTCGTGGACGAAATGTCCGTGCACGGTCTAAAACATTCATCATATATTAAATTTATTAGCATCTGTAGCAATATTATGACTATTATGATTTGTAATTCTCCCGAATTTGAAAATGATTTAATTGAGAGCTCTTTAATTGTAACAGGTAGTTTCGTCTAGGTCTTCGTAAACTAATGTTCATTGTAGAAGGAAACCCTTTCTTACATGTGCTATTTAAATAATCTAGTGCATGGTATTTCACACAATTCTTTCCTTCTACAATATCTACTTGTGAATATTAAAATCTAATTTATATAAGATATCTAGTTTTACAGCCAATTTCTACGTCGATAATGACTCTTTCTTGTAGCTGCAGTTACGTTAAATTATTCGGAATCTAACTGTTTACGAGAAGTTGAAATTTATGATTTAGCTTCTTACACTTATTGATTGATTGAGTATAACAAAATACTATTAACAGTTAAAAATATTATCAGTTAAAAACATTAACAGTTAAAAACATTATCAGTTAAAAACATTAACAGTTAAAAACATTAACAGTTAAAAATATTATCAGTTAAAAACATTAACAGTTAAAAACATTATCAGTTAAAAACATTAACAGTTAAAAACAATAACAGTTAAAAACAATAACAGTTAAAAATATCAACAGTTAAAAATATTAACAGTTAAAAACATCAACAGTTAAAAATATCAACAATTAAAAATATCAACAGTTAAAAATATCAACAGTTAAAAACAGCAACAGTTAAAAATATCAACAGTTAAAAATATCAACAGTTAAAAATATCAACAGTAAAAATATCAACAGTTAAAAATATCAACAGTTAAAAATATCAACAGTTAAAAATATCAACAGTAAAAATATCAACAGTTAAAAATATCAACAGTTAAAAATATCAACAGTTAAAAATATCAACAGTTCAGAATAGAAAATGTTTGCTTTATCAATCAATATACCAGTAATTTTTACCCTCGCAGAATGCGGGAAGGTCATATTTTCATCGGACTTTATTTATTTATTTATCATCTTGTTATTCGCTTAACTGAAAAAAGTGTTTAGCCAAATTGCCTGAAATGTGGTGAAACGATTGGTCCATGTCCATGCAGTGACCTGCTGTTAGAACTTTGGGAGCGACCCGGTCAAAAGTCAAGGTCATGGTCATTTATAACTCAAAAAGTATTGAACCATTTTGAATTAAACTTGGTGGGTTAGATTGAGAGCGATCGGGTCAAAGGTCAAGGCCATTTGTAACTCAATAACTCCAAAAGTTTTCAACCAAATTTTCTGATATTTGATGGGACGATTGATCAATGTCCAGGAACGATCTGGTAGAATTTTTAAAGCGATTCGGTCAAAGGTCAAGGTCAAGGTTATTTATAACTCGATAACTCCAAAAGTATTGTACCAAATTGCATGAAACTTGGTGGCACGATTGATCTATGTCCAGGAACGATCTGGTAGAATTTTTTGGAAGTGATCCGGTCAAAGGTCAAGGTCATTTATAACTCAATACCTCAAAAAGTATTGTACCATATTGCATGAAACTTTGTGGGACGATTGGTTATTATCCAGTTAGCAGCTTCTTAAATTTTGGGAGAGAATGGACAAAACGGAGGCCGAGTGCACATACTCTAGTTCAATATATTTTGCTATGAAATGCCATCAATATACAATTATACATATCAAATATTGCTTCTAAAGAACATATGCAAATAAATCATAATTATCCATTAGGAAATTTTCATTTGTTGTAGGTATTCAGGATGATTTTCTTTCTCTGAAATACGACTGAATAAGATTTTTGAGTTTCGAACATTTTGTGAAATTGGGCGGAAGTTGTCCCATGAACGAAAAATAAAAATATGGGTTGATTTTTTCTGACTTTTGACTCTATGTTCTATTATATTTAAGAATCGATATTTAAATTTCAGTAACAAAAGCGATTTATTCATCAAATTCCTTTTTTTAGTTTCAGTTTGAGTATTAGTATTAACACTGACGTTCAATTGCTACAGAGCTAATAGTAAATTGAACAAATATTTATCTGGTTAATTCATTATTCCAACCAACACATAGCCCAATTATCAAAACTCTCCATATATAATTATTCATTGATCATTAGTCAAGGAGTCCTAAAATATATGTGAAAACGTACAAGAAAAGTATGAATTGGTGTTTATAACTTAACATCTGTCCCCGTGTATTACGAGAGTTACCCCTTAGACAATTTTGCAAACTGTCTTCAGTAAATATTAGTTGCATGGAGGTTTGATATAAAGATTAACTGTCACCTAGATATTAAGCTACCGTATCAATATCTACATATTTTTGGCGGTCTTATGACTGCTTTATTATTACCTTCGCAGAATGCAGAAAGATTATATTTTACCCGGCATTTATTTATTATCATCTTGTTATTCGCATAACTCAAAAAGTATTAAACGATATTTCTTTTAAATTTGGTGGGACTAATGGTCAATGTCCAGTAACACTTTGGTAGAATTTTGGGAGGGACCCGGTCAAATGTCAAGGTCAGTTATAACTCAAAAAGTAGAGAATTAAATTGCATGAAAACTTGGTGGGACGATTGATCATTATCCAGTTACCAGTTCAAGGAAGGTCAAAGATCAAGGTCAAGGCCATTTATACCTAAACAACTCAAAATTTGTTAAACCAAATTGCCTTTAATTTGTTGGGACGATTAGTCAATGTCCAGGAATCATCTGGTATGATTTTGGGAGCAATTCGGTAAAAGGTCAAGGTCACATATTATTCAATAACTCAAAAAGCATTCAACCATATTGCATGAAACTTGGTGGGACGATTGGTCAATATCCAGTTACCAGTTTATTAGATTTTGGGAGCGAACGAGTCAAAGGTTGAGGTCAAGGTCATATATAAGCGGCGGCGACAGTACGCGCTCTACCGAGTGCACGCAATCACAGATACTTATTTAAACAGTAAAATTATCATATTAAAATAAAATACTAATGCATTATCAGATCGCATACCGAACTAGCACCAAATTCCTTTATTTTATACTAGCAAGACCCGTGGAAATTCCACGAAATGAGAATTAACAAAAATGTTTTGAATGAACTGATTATAAAATGACTGACTTAGACAGAAAGCATATAAAACGCAGAAAATGTGTTTAGTAACATGCTTCTTAAAATAATATCCTTTGTATTTAATTTTCTTGGTTGCATCACTACCAACTTTAAGAGGTGATATTGATGGAATGTCTGTTTAACCTGTTTTGTGACGGACATACCGACTGAAACGGCTTATTTTATAATAGTATATATAGATTATCCCTTATAAATATTCCATTGGAGACATTAAATTGATTTACACCAACCTTATGAGGTACTATTTATAGAGTGTCTGTTTAACGTATTTTGTTTATAGCACCATACAACATTTTTTCTAAACTAAGATATATTTCAGATCAACAGTTCCTCCCCCACCTTCCTTCACTTCCCCCACCTACATTTCCCCAACATTCACTTCCTCCACATTCCACCATCAACACTTCCACCATCTACATCTCCACCATCTAGACTTCCAACATGTACACTTCCACCATCTACACTTCCAGCATCTACACTTCCACCATCTACACTTCCACCATCTACACTTCCACCATCTAAACTTCCAACATGTACACTTCCACCATCTACACTTCCAGCATCTACACTTCCACCATCTACACTTCCACCATCTACACTTCCACCATCTACACTTCCAGCATCTACACTTCCACCATCTACACTTCCACCATCTACACTTCCACCATCTAAACTTCCAACATGTACACTTCCACCATCTACACTTCCAGCATCTACACTTCCACCATCTACACTTCCACCATCTACACTTCCACCATCTACACTTCCACCATCTAAACTTCCAACATGTACACTTCCACCATCTACACTTCCAGCATCTACACTTCCACCATCTACACTTCCACCATCTACACTTCCACCATCTAGACTTCCAACATGTACACTTCCACCATCTACACTTCCAACATGTACACTTCCACCATCTACACTTCCACCATCTACACTTCCACCATCTACACTTCCACCATCTACACTTCCACCATCTAAACTTCCAACATGTACACTTCCACCATCTACACTTCCAGCATCTACACTTCCACTATCTACACTTCCACCATCTACACTTCCACCATCTACACTTCCAACATGTACACTTCCACCATCTACACTTCCACCATCTACACTTCCACCATCTACACTTCCACCATCTACACTTCCACCATCTAGACTTCCAACATGTACACTTCCACCATCTACACTTCCTACATCTACACCTCCACCATCTACACTTCCACCATCTACACTTCCACCATCTAAACTTCCAACATGTACACTTCCACCATCTACACTTCCAGCATCTACACTTCCAGCATCTACACTTCCACCATCTACACTTCCACCATCTACACTTCCACCATCTACACTTCCACCATCTACACTTCCACCATCTACACTTCCACCATCTAAACTTCCAACATGTACACTTCCACCATCTACACTTCCACCATCTACACTTCCACCATCTACACTTCCACCATCTACACTTCCACCATCTACACTTTCACCATCTACACTTCCACCATCTATACTTTCACCATCTACACTTCCACCATCTACACTTCCACCATCTACACTTCCACCATCTACACTTCCATCATCTACACTTCCACCATCTACACTTCCACCATCTAAACTGCCAACATGTACACTTCCACCATCTACACTTCCACCATCTAAACTTCCACCATCTACACTTCCATCATCTACACTTCCACCATCTACACTTCCACCATCTACACTTCCACCATCTAAACTTCCAGCATCTACACTTCCACCATCTACTCTTCTCCGCTCGCAGTGTGAACAGCCAAGCGTCTCTGCATACGAATACCAAACAACATTAATGACGCTCTCCACGCCGCTTGTAGTGTGAACGTACCCTTAAGTCCCGTCCAGACGCTCCGACAAATGCCCTGAGTTTAGAAATACTTTTGCTCGGGCGAACACGGACAATCTCATTTCTGCCTGTGTTCGCGTCCAGACGAGAGCAATATGATCAGGAAACTGAAATGTCCGTGTTCGCGATTCTGCATAATCAATTCATCGGAAAAATATCATATGTTGTTGTTGATAGTTAAACGATTTTAGAAACAGGCATGGATTTAAAAAATGATTACCTAGGTACCTATCGGATGTAAAATATAAATTCTTTCCGAGGTACTAGGTACCTACCTAGCTGATTATATAATATAAATGCGTAATTAGATAACTAGACGATATATAATATAAATATATATCTAGGTATTTTATCTAGTCGATTATATACCTAATATAAATATTTACCTAGATGTCTAACCTGAGTTACTTATATCTAGTATGATTCCTAGTACCTATCTAGAAAAATGTCTCGGTAATCAGACACTCCTAGTACTCGCAAAGTGGGAGTTATCGTAGATCATGATAGGTCTATCAAAATTTAAATTTCCTTCATCTACGTACGTATAGCTACCTATACGTTTCACGCTCACTTCTAAATTCTGTTTCCTATAAGCCTTAAATAGAATACTGTATGTTTACTAGTTAGGTAGGTACCTACTTACCTAGTAAAATTAGGAAAAATGACCAAATAATTCATACCTATTTATAGGGGTAAGTACCAAGTTATGGGACGGTTCCACATTTACAGAAAAGTAAGAAAGAAAAACTAATGATTACAATGAGAGTTAAATGATAATTAAAATAGCTACCTATAATATTTATAATACGTGTCTGAAAATGTGGAACTGTTCGATAACTCGGAACTTACCCTAGTCAGTAACTAATATGTAGAATTGTAAATAACTAATCACATTTATTCTAAAAAATACAAAAATTTATTTAAATTTATTCACAAAAATCTCAATCAAATAATATAAATAGACTACTAAATAATTAATTCAATCTTTCATATTTAAAATGAGTGTAATTATCAAATTTACTCCATATATTACAAATATTCATTCAAATAACAGTCGCGAACACTTGTTCGGGGACAAATTTGTCCAACATGTTGAAAGTCACTGACAGTTTCGATTCTTGTGATCAGGGACAAATTTGCCTGCCATATCGCGGACAAATTTGCTCGCGAACACCTGATTTCAGAGAAATCTGGGCATTTGTCGGAGCGTCTGGACGGGGCTTAAGGAAGGAACAAGCAGAATTATAATATGACTAGTGTATTTGCTCGTTAAAAATAACGGGTCTTCAATAGTAATTTATTACCCGTTGTTAGGTCATTTTCAGTGAACTCAAATAAAAAAAAAATTGTGCATAGACTGATACTTCTTTCATAGATAAAAACATTTAAAAATTGAATAAAAACAGGGGAATTTAAATACCAATATATTCCCGTGCGTATCATAGTTACTTTCTTCATGTTTAAAACCGATCGAGTAAAAGCGGACACCAAATAAATAAATAAATAAACACACTGAGGAAATTATTAGTATAGAAGATGATCTTAATATACAGGGTGACCCACACAAAAGTGTACCGTAGTTTGAATCAATATAAATATCGTACACGTACAAACATTCTACAGTAGCAGAATGGATACATGATACAAATCCAATTTTCAAAAATCACTTCTACTCATTTTTTAATTACTTACAAATACGATATTTATATTAATTTTAAGTTGGGTACACTTTTTTGTGGGTCACCCTGTATAGCTACTTATATTTTAAAATCATTAGGAAATTATTTTAGATTCATTTATATATAATCAGGATAAGAAAGTCATTGTAGTTTTGTATTTGAATAAATATAGTTTAATTTCTTAAATTAAGTATAGCATATCAAAATCACCTAAATTTATACACCTTCATTTCAATGTGTAAAATATGTACATCAATATTCTCTGTAAACTGGGATCAGTTGACTACTCGGAATCGTGTGGTTCGATCCAAAGGATATGGTGCTGATGTAGGAGTTTATATCAAAAGTCCTTGATCGGCTCACGGAGTGTCCATCATATCTTCTTCTATCCTATGATGGTCCCCTTCTACTGGAATGTCGATCCTACTGTCTTCTATCCTACGATAGTCCTCTTCTCTTGGAGTGTTTGTTCTACTTTCTTCTATCTTCTGAAGTTTTTCTCCTCGTGATTTCCACATCCTATCGTCTTCTATCTTCTGATGTCACTCTTCTCATGGAAACTCGACCGTTTCTTCTTCTGTCCTGCGAAGATTTTCTTCTATCTTGCGAAGATTTTCTTCTATCTTGTGAAAATCTGTTTCTATCCTGCGAAGATCTTCGTCTTCTTCTTGGAGCTCCACAGCAGAATAAACAGGCCAAGAAAGAACCGATGCGAGAGCAAAATCCCATTTTAAGAAAAAATTGGGCGTAGGTTTCTTACTGAGAGCCGTACTTACTAAATTTTTAGTTATTTTTGCAACCCTTTATATAATACATTCGGCACTATTTCGTAGACAGAATACCGATATCTATATTTTACGAAATGTAATTAATTCAGGTACTTATATCTTATCGCATAAAAGTAGTATATACCATTTACAGTTCTAGTTGATTCAAGTGAAATAATATTTGATCCAAGTGAAATTGAATATTTTGTCATTCCAATACCTCACATTTTGTGACATTAATTGGTTGCAATAAGAATGTCACGCTTTAAACATTTAAAATATAAAAAATATTTGTATAATTTACGAAAAAACATTAACACCTAAATCTTTCATTACCCACCAAAATCTTTCATTGCCCACCATAATCTTTCATTGCCCACCAAAATCTTTCATTGCCCACCATAATCTTTCATTGCCCACCAAAATCTTTCATTGCCCACCATAATCTTTCATTGTCCACCATAATCTTTCATTGCCCACCATAATCTTTCATTGCCCACCAAAATCTTTCATTACCCACCATAATCTTTCATTGCCCACCATAATCTTTCATTGCCCACCAAAATCTTTCATTGCCCACCATAATCTTTCATTGTCCACCATAATCTTTCATTGTCCACCATAATCATTCATTGCCTACCATAATCTTTCATCGCCTACCATAATCTTTCATCGCCTACCATAATCTTTCATTGTCCACCATAATCATTCATTGCCTACCATAATCTTTCATTACCCACCAAAATCTTTCATTGCCTACCATAATCTTTCATTGTCCACCATAATCTTTCATTGTCCACCATAATCTTTCATTGTATGAATATGGTGGGCAATGAAAGATTATGGTGGGCAATAAAAGATTTAGGTGACAACGAGAGATTAAGATTGGCCAATCATAATCTCTCGTAAATTATACAAATATTTTTTATATTTTAAATGTTAAAAGCGTGACATTCTTATTGCAACCATTTAAAGTCACAAAATGTGAGGTATTGGAATGATAAAATATTCAATTTCACTTGGATCAAATATTATTTCACTTGGATCAAATTCAAATTCATTTGGATCAAATATTCATTTGAATCAACTTGAACTGTAAATGGTATACTATAGTGGGTACCCGTGCAAATTGCACAGTAACATACATTTATTCATATATTTAATTACTTATTACCTTCGCAAATTTGTGGAAGGTTATATTTTACCCGGCATTTATTTAATTATTTATCATCTTTTTATTCGCATAACTGAAAAAGTGTTCAACCAAATTGCCTGAAATTTGGCGAAACGATTGGTCAATGTTGAGGAATTCATCAAACTAAGATCTAGTTGAAAATACACTAATGCATGAATTCAACTTAATATTGTAACTGAATAGAGATTTCGAATTAAAATAGAGATGTATTAATTCAATGTGTAATGAATCGGTAATTGTAGTATTTTGAATAATAGCAACTAGATTACGTGCACTCGATTGAGTGCATACCTTCACCGCCGCTTATACCCGTTCTCTACCAAAATCTAATAAACTGGTAACTGAACAATGACCAATCGTCCCACCAAGAATACTTATCAAGTTATAAATTGCCTTGACCTTGATCTTTGACCTTTGATCCAATCACTACATAAATCTGACAAAATGGTTCCTGTATATGCAATATGATTCGATACTTTTTGAGTTATAAATGACCATGACCTTGACCTTTGACCGGGTCGATCCCCAAATTCTACCAGCAGGTCACTGGGCATTGACAAATCGTTTCACTAAATTTCAGGCAATTTGGTTGAATACTTATTAAGTTAAGCGAATAACAAGATGATAAATAAATAAATAAATATATGCGTTCCAAAATATAACCTTTCCGCATTCTACGAAGGTAATTATATGATTAAAATTTGTCACTTCAACCCACAAAGAAAATTATGGTGGGGCTATAGAAGATTCCAGTAACTGCAGTCACTGTTATAGTCATTGCAGTCACTGTTATAGTCACTGCAGTCACTGTTATAGTCACTGCAGTCACTGTTATAGTCACTGCAGTCATTGTTATAGTCACTGCAGTCACTGTTATAGTCACTGCAGTCACTGTTATAGTCACTGCAGTCACTGTTATAGTCATTGCAGTCACTGTTATAGTCATTGCAGTCACTGTTATAGTCACTGCAGCAACTGTTATAGTCACTGCAGTCACTGTTACTGTCACTGCAGTCATTGTTATAGTCACTGCAGTCACTGTTATAGTCACTGCAGTCACTGTTATAGTCACTGCAGTAACTGTTATAGTCACTGCAGTCACTGTTATAGTCACTGTTATAGTCACTGTAATAGTCACTGTTATAGTCACTGCAGTCACTGTTATAGTCACTGCAGTCACTGTTACTGTCACTGCAGTCATTGTTATGGTCACTGTTATAGTCACTGCAGTCACTGTTATAGTCACTGTTATAGTCACTGCAGTCACTGTTATAGTCACTGCAGTCACTGTTATAGTCACTGCAGTCACTGTTATAGTCACTGCAGTCACTGTTATAGTCACTGTTATAGTCACTGCAGTCACTGTTATAGTCACTGCAGTCACTGTTATAGTCACTGCAGTCACTGTTATAGTCACTGCAGTCACTGTTACTGTCACTGCAGTCACTGTTATAGTCACTGCAGTCACTGTTATAGTCACTGCAGTCACTGTTATAGTCACTGTTATAGTCACTGTTATAGTCACTGCAGTCACTGTTATAGTCACTGCAGTCACTGTTATAGTCACTGCAGTCACTGTTATAGTCACTGTTATAGTCACTGTTATAGTCACTGCAGTCACTGTTATAGTCACTGCAGTCACTGTTATAGTCACTGCATCACTGTTATAGTCACTGCAGTCACTGTTATAGTCACTGCAGTCACTGTTATAGTCACTGTTATAGTCACTGCAGTCACTGTTATAGTCACTGCAGTCACTGTTATAGTCACTGCAGTCATTGTTATAGTCACTGTTATAGTCACTGCAGTCACTGTTATAGTCACTGCAGCCACTGTTATAGTCACTGCAGTCACTGTTATAGTCACTGCAGTCACTGTTATAGTCACTGCATTCACTGTTATAGTCACTGCAGTCACTGTTATAGTCACTGCAGTCACTGTTACTGTCACTGCAGTCATTGTTATAGTCACTGCAGTCACTGTTATAGTCACTGCAGTCACTGTTATAGTCACTGTATTAGTCACTGTTATAGTCACTGCAGTCACTGTTATAGTCACTGCAGTCACTGTTATAGTCACTGTATTAGTCACTGTTATAGTCACTGCAGTCACTGTTATAGTCACTGCAGTCACTGTCATAGTCACTGTTATAGTCACTGCAGTCACTGTTATAGTCACTGCAGTCATTGTTATAGTCACTGTTATAGTCACTGCAGTCACTGTTATAGTCACTGCAGTCACTGTTATAGTCACTGCAGTCACTGTTATAGTCACTGCAGTCACTGTTATAGTCACTGCAGCCACTGTTAAAGTCACTGTAATAGTCACTGTTATAGACACTGCAGTCACTGCAGTCACTGTTACTGTCACTGCAGTCATTGTTATAGTCACTGCAGTCACTGTTATAGTCACTGCAGTCACTGTTATAGTCACTGCAGGCACTGTTATAGTCACTGCAGTCACTGTTACTGTCACTGCAGTCATTGTTATAGTCACTGTTATAGTCACTGCAGTCACTGTTATAGTCACTGCAGTCACTGTTATAGTCACTGTAATAGTCACTGTTATAGTCACTGCAGTCACTGTTATAGTCACTGCAGTCACTGTTATAGTCACTGCAGTCACTGTTATAGTCACTGCAGTCATTGTTATAGTCACTGTTATAGTCACTGCAGTCACTGTTATAGTCACTGTTATAGTCACTGCAGTCACTTTTAATATAATCACTGCAATCACTGTTCCAGTGACTGCAGTCACTGTTATAGTCACTGCAGTCACTGTTATAGTCACTGTTATAGTCACTGTTACTGTCACTGCAGTCACTGTTATAGTCACTGCAGTCACTGTTACTGTCACTGCAGTCATTGCTGTAGTCACTGCAGTCACTGTTCCAGTCACTGCAGTCACTGTTATAGTCACTGCAATAACTGCTCCAATCACTGCAGTCACTGGAGTCACTGCTCCAGTTACTGGAGTCAGTGTTCCAGTCACTGTTATAGTCACTGCAGTCACTGCAGTCACTGTTATAGTCACTGCAGTCACTGTTATAGTCACTGCAGTCACTGTTATAGTCACTGCAGTCACTGTTATAGTCACTGCAGTCACTGTTATAGTCACTGCAGTCACTGTTATTGTCACTGCAGTCACTGTTATAGTCACTGCAGTCACTGTTATAGTCACTGCAGTCACTGCAGTCACTGTTATAGTCACTGCAGTCACTGTTATAGTCACTGCAGTCACTGTTATAGTCACTGCAGTCACTGTTATAGTCACTGCAGTCACTGCAGTCACTGTTATAGTCACTGCAGTCACTGTTATAGTCACTGCAGTCACTGTTATAGTCACTGCAGTCACTGTTATAGTCACTGCAGTCACTGTTATAGTCACTGCAGTCACTGTTATAGTCACTGCAGTCACTGTTATTGTCACTGCAGTCACTGTTATAGTCACTGCAGTCACGGTTATAGTCACTGCAGTAACTGTTATAGTCACTGCAGTCACTGCAGTCACTGTTATAGTCACTGCAGTCACTGTTATAGTCACTGCAGTCACTGTTATAGTCACTGCAGTCACTGTTATAGTCACTGCAGTCACTGTTATAGTCACTGCAGTCACTGTTATAGTCACTGCAGTCACTGCAGTCACTGTTATAGTCACTGCAGTCACTGTTATAGTCACTGCAGTCACTGTTATAGTCACTGCAGTCACTGTTATTGTCACTGCAGTCACTGTTATAGTCACTGCAGTCACTGTTATAGTCACTGCAGTCACTGTTATAGTCACTGTAGTCACTGTTATTGTCACTGCAGTCACTGTTATAGTCACTGCAGTCACTGTTATAGTCACTGCAGTCACTGTTATAGTCATTGCAGTCACTGCATTTAACAATCAAATCAATACTCGCATAATATCCTAATTTGCTGAGTCAGCAGTAATTTACAAGTTACTCTCACAACACTCATTCAAAAGGTCATTAATAATAAGAATATAATTTCCTCACTTAAAACTTCCTCTCTCCATCTGGCATAAAATTTTCAGGAGAGAAATGTTTCTGCAGTAAAATATCAAGTTTGAATTCCAGTGGGAATGGGAACACTACGGAATATTCCTGAACTCCGGAATATTGTCGGAATGGTGCAGAGGTTTTTACGTACTTCCCTCAATGAGAAACATTCCCCCGGGAAAAGTCGCTAAACGACCTTCTGAATCAACAATTTGCACCTATATAAAATATACCAAATAAACTGAAAAAGGAATCCGAATGCTTCAAAATTCATCATTCTTACCGTGAAAAATGTATAATTTATTAAAAAATAGAGCATAGTTTGATGAAATATTTATCACGTATTTATTTTATATTCAGTTAATTTAATAATCATTCAAAGGTGTATATTCATAATGAACAAAATAGAAAATTAAATTAAACTGTAATTCCATCAAATGCTTAACATTTAATTTCTTGCAACTAGGGTAACAATAGTTTTTGAATCGAATAGTTTAGCATAAAGTATTTATTAATGAAGCTGTATAATGATAACTTTATCTAGAGTAACTAATAATAAATATGTATAAGCCTAATTTCACTAATTCGAATTATTGCACACGGAATCAATACTTCGATAAAATTTGATAATTATGGTATCATTGTAATTTACAAAAGTATACCTAACTCTTCCAGTATATAATTCTTTTAACCTTCAATTTATACCTAACTGCCATGAATTGGTTCAGTAGTATCTTACTCGTAATAAAATAATACTGCTTCATAAAAAAATAAAAATAAAAAAGTATTCATTTCAACTCATATCTAACAAATATTTTTCAAAAATTTACAGTATTCTATAAAAAAGTACAGGATGAGACAGCTGCAAAAAGGTTTCTTAAAACTCTTGTGAAACTTGATCAAAAATTGAGAAGTAACTTAATTTCCAAACAATATATTTAATCAATAATATGAATTTGAATTCTGATTTTTTTTTTCTGTTAAAATGTTGGGAATTTATTGAAGAATTTTATGCTTTTGTAAACAGCAAAATAGAGGATGAAAAGAATTATTTGTTCAAGTATTATAGTCCCGAGAAGAGAAGACATGTGTAGAATATTTACATAAAAGATGAAGCACATAATATCACGCTCTAAGTTTGTAAAAATTTCATCGGAAAGTAATCGCAGACATCGTCAAGTTTTAAATGTGTAAGATTGATGTGAATTTCATTAACACCATTTAAAATTGTTCATAAATTAACTATTTTTAATTAAAGTGATTGCAAATTCATATTAAAAGTACTTCTGAAAATGGTGAACAGAATATAGTAAAGAAAAATAAATTAGAATAAAACTTTTTAAACAATGATAAAAAGATAAACATAAGTAGCCACATATTCGATTATTATTACTATTTCCTAATAGATTAAAGTTTACGATCTTTAATCTATATACAATTTTCTTTTTTCCAAAACTCAAAACCTGTCGAATTAAAGTAATCTCGCACAAAGGAGAGTCATTGTGATACTAATAATCGAAATGATCTTCACATCGAACAGTAATTAACTCATTATATATATTGAGGAATGACATACCTGTGCTTATTGACTATATCAAATATGGATTTTTTTTCAAATACATCTTTTTCAGTTCTCTCTGATGAAATAACTAGAATATACGTTAAATTATAAATCATTATATTACTGAAGAAAATTTTAGTAATTTCGCACAGATGAAAATATCAATAGATTTTGCAGTCATAAGACCGCCAAAAATATATAATCAATTCAAAAAGGCTATCAACAGACGAAATCTAATAGTTAACAAAACTTTTCAAACTCCAACTAATATTTACTGAAGAGAGTTTACAAAGTGTTTAAGGGGTAACTCTCGTAATACACGGGGACAGATGTCAAGTTATAAACACCAATTCATAATTTTCTTGTACCTATTTCAATGAATTTAGTGATGTAAATAACTGATTTTAGTATATTTTCAATATTCTTCACAGCCTCTTTTTCAAAAAAATATAATCAATTAAACTAACTGATGATTGCAAACTAAACAGTTCTAAATATAAAATATATTTTTTTCAAAAACCAAACCTTGAAATCATATTAATGAAATTCAAATACTCTAATTCTTAGTATTTTAAGAACTGTATATCCAGATAAAAAAAACTAAAGAAATGGATAGTAACATATATTGCAATTATCGGGTAATTAGATAATGTGCATATTGTTGAACCTAAACACTATTCTATATTCTGATTCTATTTAAATACGGTCAATAGTTATAGATAGTCTGACCGATAAATTGCTTCTTATTTTAAATATTAAAAGATTCTTATTTTCTATCAATGTTGTGAGAGTCATGCTATACAGTAGTAATAAAATCATTTTTTTATATTAATAAGATGTTTTGATCTTCTTTATTACAATCTTAGTTACTTTCGCAATCTTGCTGAAGGTTATATTTTCATCGGACTTTATTTATTTATCATCTTGTTATTAGCTTAACTGAAAAAGTGTAAAACCAAATTGCCTGAAATTTGGTGAAACGATTGGTCCATGTCCAGTGACCTGCTGCTAGAATTTTGGGAGCGACCCGGCCAAAGGTCAAGGTCATGGTCATATATAACTCAAAAAGTATTGAATCATATTGCATGAAACTTGGTGGGACGATTGGGCAATGTACATGAACCATTTTGTTTGATTTTGGGAGCGATCGGGTCAAAGGTCAAGGATCAAGGTCCAGGCCATTTGTAACTCAATAACTCCAAAAGTATTCAAAACCAAATTGTCTGAAATTTGATGGGACGATTGGACAATGTCCAGGAACGATCTGGTAGAATTTTGGAAGTGATCCGGTCAAAGGTCAAGGTCATTTATAACTCGATAACTCAAAAAGTATTGTACCATATTGCATGAAACTTGGTGGGACGATTGGTTATTATCCAGTAAGCAGCTTCTCAAATTTTGGGAGAGAACAGACAAAGCGGAGGCGAAGGTATGCACTCTACCGAGTGCACATAATCTAGTTATGTACATGATTTCAACTCATCAATGTTGCTGTGACATAATTTCATCAGTTTTTGCTGATAGAATAAAATATACATTTGTTCAAGGAATGATCTGCAACGTAGCTACACTCTACTAAAGCTCACATAGATAGAAATTTTGAAATTTTTAGTCATAAGACCATCAAAAATACTTGGGAGCACTTATTTGAATTCTATAAAAGATAACAAACGAATTAATAACCACCAAACACCAACTGTCATTGACTGAACACAGTATATCAATTTTTGGCTAACTCTCTCAATATACAAAAACTGTTAAAGGCTTATATATAAATTTGAAAGGGAACAATAACCTCATTTATTAATATATACAACATGTTGATGAAAAGGGATTATTTATTGATAATGAAAAAATAATGGGAATAGTTCGACAATAGTTGTTTCCTACAAATGTACTCTTTTCATCTACCCCTTAATTACTGCTTACTTTTTTCCTGTGGACTTCTTTCCGGAAACCTATTATGAGGTAAAGAACGGAGATGTGTTGAGAACGGTGATGTGACAGTTAACCCACTATCAAATCAGACAATATTGAGAACTGTCTTACCTGAACCTACAGTGTTGTTAGTGGTACCAACTCTTCAGCTCTGACTGAGAAGAATCTCATGTGCGACATTACTCATTTTTGCTGGAGGATCGATTCAGGTCATAACCCAACGAATCGGCCGTCCAGCAACAGTTTCGAATTAATTTTCAAATAGGATATTAATCAAGATATAACATGTAACCATGTAATTTAATTGGAAAAACAGCCAGTTAATTTTATTATATTTTCAATTATGAACATATTTTAAAAATGTATATAATTTGTGTTTTTCATATGCTTCTTTTTGTAACATTGTTTCAATGGCAAACTATGCAGCAACTGACTGTATTGAAAAACAAATAAACTTGAAATTAACGAATTCTAAAAAGGCAACCTATATATTTCAAAAATCCATGTTTTATGTAAAGTTTTAACGATCTTTAATTTTAAATGAACCAATTAAATGCATAAATTGGTTATCTGATCCATTAGTGTTAGCCCTGCCTCGTATCCTATACGATCTTGCACAATCTCGAGATTTATTTTTTTAAAGACATTATTTTTTAATTAAAAACAAGAAGAATAAAATTTTTACAAAAGAGGAAATTCCTTCAAGAACTTACTTCTGATATCGTAAGGAGAGGTTGAGAACACTCGGAAGTTCTAACACCTCTCCTTCGCGGCTGAGAGGATGCTGAAGGCATTCCCTCTCTGGATCGCAAGGGTCATTCGCTGTTGGAACAGGCAGACTCCCTTGAATCGTTCGTTGCCTCAACAGGGCAGGGCGTCTACCTATGGACTTCATGATTGAGGAGATCGTACTACCTTACGCTCCTGTGGTCTCTATAGCAATTGGCTCAAATATGTATGCATCTCCAAGGGCGGAGTACTTTTGACGTTTACGGTTCTCCGCAGCACACAGGGGGGGGGGGGGCATTTGGGGCAGATGCCCCCCCAATTGAGGTCTTAACCTTTTGAAAATAAATTTACAGATTAATAAAAATATATGGATTAATCCTCCAAATTGAAGAAATGTCAATTATTTGATTATTTTTAATTGCTTTTGACATGCTTGAACACTGTATTCTATCAAAATCGTCATTTTTAAATTGCGAAATTGGAGAAATTAAATAGCTTCAAGTCGTATTATGCATAAGCCATTTTGTCCTTAGAGAGTGGATTTCTATCACCCTATTAATATTAGCATTGTTCTTCAATTTAAAAATGTTTTTGAATTTGAGAAGAAATGCATCGTCCTGTACTCTGTAGTTTGCCAAAACACCTTCTTCTTCAACAGTATGTCGAAAATCCATGCTTTCCCAAGATAAATGGAAGGGTGGCTAAATCTTACTACTTGAAAAATTTCACAAGAGTTCGTGGTTTTTCAATGAAACTAATTCTATTCACAAAAAAAAAAAATGAAAACAAAATCAAAAAAACACAAACTGCGATTCAGGAGGTGAAGAGTTTTTTTGAAGAAACCACTAGATTTTCTCTCAGAAAAGCTTTTCAGCAGATTTCATCCACACCAAAACCACGTGGAGGAGGATCGTCATACATTCATTTAGTTTCCGTTTTTATCATTGAACTTCAGTTCTACCATTAGCGAAAACCACATAAATAGCGGTTTTGTAAATGGATTATGCAGCAACCATCCAACATTGCCAATTGAATCGTTTGGACAGACGAGAAGTTAATTTGCCTCCATCAAAAACACATCGAAAAAATACGAATGAAAATCCTCGAAATATCTGAAAAACAAATGATAGGTATGATGCTACGGTAATGATCTTCGTTGTAATTATTAATGGAATGGTTCCAATTGTTCAAGGTCGAGTGATTAGCAGAAGTACGGAAATAAAATTCCTGGTCAGCACACAGTCCAGATCTCAACTCTTTGGACTTACGCATATGGGCTGCTGCACAAACTCGAGTTTATAAGTTTATATATATAAAAAAACAGATCCCAATGAGTCTCTTATACAATATGCACAAATCTCTGCTCAAAAATATGACAATAAAGCCCGTATTAAACTGTGGCGCTCGCCATGGCGGTGTTGTCTCTCCCTGCAGATATGGCGCTCACCATACTCAAAATTGCTATTACACTAGACGAGTCGATATGGCGGTGATCGTGCAATGAAATTTAGGGAAAATTGAAAAAATTACTATGAAATGAATCGTAGCATTAAAATTCGATGTCATCACGAATATATATTTAGTTAACTATCTTTTTGATAGTTGTGTGAAGCAATTCCATGCCTATATATTATAAAGTTTATTTTCATTGATTGTATGGCAACACTGGACACTACACAGAAGCGTTTATTCCTTTTTTTTTGTATCACACAGTAGCCATATAAAGTCTTAAATAAATTTTAAAATGAAACAAAATACTTTTTCCACTACTTCAAATCTCTTTAGCAGGCTTTAGTGACAATTTCATCACCTCTAAAACGGTGGCGGTGTTCGTTCTATCGAGCAGTGAGTGATCACAAATTAATGGGGCTCGCCATGGAATTGTTTGCTATTAGAGAGAAAAGGTGCGGAGTTAGAGAGAAAAATAACAAAACCGTGGCGACCGCCATGGCAAGTGCCACAGTGTAATACGGGTTTTAGACTCTCAAGAAATTATGCTAGAATGTTCTGAAGCGTGCATCGTTCTGTCTTCACATCGGAGGGGGTCATTTTAACAACTTTTGTAGGACCTCAGGAGATGTACCTCATATGATATAAGACAATAAATGTTCAATAATAATAAAAATCCTTTCTTTTCCTTCAAAGTGATGCATTTATAGTGGTATTTGACTTATTTTTAAGTGCTTCTAATTCGCAATTAAAAAATTACGTTATCTGATGAAACAGTATAGTTTTGATTATTTTTGCTGCAGCCAATGATTGAATATTGTGATTAAGTTAATACCTATCAGTCTATTAGACTTGATATACAGCTTATGGACTATACAATACATCCACTGACACACTGTGTTCCATCAGAAACGACATTTTTAAATTGCGAATTAGAAGCACTTCTAATGCATCAACTGTTATTATTATTATTAAACATTTATTGTTCTATATATATGGCTATATCATATGAACCACACCTTCTGTGGCCCTACAGAAGTTGTTGAAAATGACCTCCTCCAGCCTAAAGACAGAACGAAGCAAACTTCGAATCATTCTTTCAAATTTTTTAGGGGTCTCCGGGTTATACCTTTCAGCGAAACTTTAAACGCTTTGTATAAGAGACACAATGGAATATTCTTTTTCATATATAAACTCGAGTTTGTGCAGCAGCCAAGAAGTGAAAATCCAAAGGGTTGAGATATTGATTGTGTGCTGGCCAGGATTTTCCATTCTTTTGCTAATGAATCGACCTCTAATCTTTTCAATGAGAAATTCTAGAACTGCAATTGTTCAATGTGGTGGAGCGCCTTCTTGCATCCACCAAAGTGAAGAACGAGATGCAGAATGGTGCAGTATGGGCCAAATAAGGGGTGCTAGTTTGGTATGTGATCTGTGAGGTTAATGTGATCTGATAATGCAATAGTATATTTATTTTAATGATTATGATAATTTTCCTTTTCAAGTAACTGTGATACAAAACAAACAATATAGACGAGATAATATTGTCACAAAGCATTACTAGTAAAAAAAACTTATATTAATCGCCAATTTTACATTATATTCATATAAGTTTAGTAGGATGTATATTATATAATGATATTTTCTTTAAGTATTTCCATAATAAGGCTTTGCATATGTAAATGGTATATAATTATTTAAGAAAATAAAATACTACATATGTTTGGTATCTCGTATACCTGTTTGGATCTTGCTAATAAATTCTGAATATATCGCATGCCAAACCAGTAAATGATGATCAGATCGCATAGCAAACTAGCACCAAATAATGTCCTGTAGCAATCTGAGATATGAAACACCATTAACCGATGACAAGTTGCCATCATCATCAAGGAATGCATGAAAGATTATATCCATTCAATTAATAATGGCAACAAAGATATTACCTTAGCATCATACCTATCATTTATTCTGTTGATATTTCAGGGATTTTCATTAGTGTACCTGACGATCCTCCACAACGGAGTTATGGTTGGTGAAATCTGCTGAGAAACTGGGGGTTCTTCATAGAAACTGTTCACCTCCTGAATCACTGTTTCTGTTCTTCTTGGTTTTCTTTATAATTTGCTTTTCTTGTGAATAGAACCAGTTTCATTGAATAGACCACGAACTCTTGTGAGCTTTTTTTTTCAGGTGGTAAGATTTAGACGCCCTTCCACTTGTCATGGAGTGAAGCATGAATTTTCGACATACTATTGAAGAAGAAGGTTTTTTGGCAAACACCGACTACAGGATGATGCATTTCTTCTCAGATTCAAAAACATTTTTAAGGTTTAAGAAAAATGCTAAAATTAATAGGATAAAATCCATTCTTTATACTTTATGAACATAATGACGTTCTCCCATTTTGCAAACTAAAAAAATCTACTATCCGTAGATTTTTTTTCAGACACGTTAATTTTTTTGAAAAGTGCCCCCTCCCCCCCCCCCCCCCCTTGACCGAATCCTAGATACGCCCCTGGCAGCACAGGCAGCTGATCCGGCCTCAACCGCGGAATCACTGAGGTGTGTCTCGGCAAATGTGTCGACATACGTGCAATACCAAATCAGACTCTTTCTGTTCATGTAAGGAAACACAGTAATACCATCTGGGCACTAAACCATCCTCCCTGTCAAGCCCAGGAGGCTCAAGTACTGACGAGAGTCACTTTTCACAACATCATTCATTGTCGCATGTCTTGGGTGACGCCCAGAACTGTACCTACAAATCAGTCCATGCAGTCCTCTGTGTGCACGGACATTTCGTCCACGGACGATTAGTCCTCGAATTGCTTTATTTTAGTATTATATTTATTGTATGTATATATTTCATATTATATACTACTTATATATATATTCTACTTCATAGAAGTATTTAACACCTTTATTTGAGGGAAATTAGAAATGTATGTTATTTGCCTAAATTCTTATTGCAATTTTTCTATCCTGTTGGTCAGCTTCAGTAAACTAATGAAACTGAATATTTTTTTAATGATATATTTCATTGCACCCAAATGATATGAAATATATCCCATAAACACTTTAAAATACAGAATAAAGAAATTCGTGGACACATTGTCTGGGACGAAATGTCCGTTAGACGAAAATTCCGTTGGACTAAATGTCCGTTGGACGAAATGTCCGGTGGACAAAATATCCGTTGGACAAATGTACGTGGATGAATTGTCCGTGGCCGAAATGTTTGTTGGACGAAATGTCCTTTGGAAGAAATGTCCGTTGCACGAAATGTACGTTGGACGAAATCTCCGTGGACGAAATGTCCTAGACCCAGTCCTCTCAAATCCATCCCACTACCACAGCCTCAAGAATGAGGTTCACAAACTCTGGCACTCATTCTGAGAGCAATGGCTACCCTCAGGACGGTTCTAGGAATTTTCGCCTTTGGAAAATTTGCCTTTGGAAAATTCGGTGTTAGGAAAACTTGCCGTGAGGAATATTCGCCGTGAAGGATAAATTATAGAGGACATAACTATTCAAATACCTATAAGTATTGATAAAAAATAATTATAATTATAAAGTAAACCAATTTGTTAAATAACTATACGACTGAAAATTTTATAATTTTATAATATTTTTTATAAGGATTTATAATTATAAAAATTAATTGTAGGTGGTTATGTTATATTGTAATTCTGATGAAACTAAGATTCCTAAAATTTATGTTAACTGTTCATATATGCAATGTATATTTTAATCAGTAATCGTATAATTTTGTGTCACGAGAGGTCGCTGTATAACATTTTGAGTGTTTTGATTGGTTGACTGAATATTCGGAGCTAATTTCTTTGTTAAAAAAAATGTTCAGTAAAGATGAATAACATCACTATAGTGATAGTCAGCTGTGTTTTGCTAATCCTAGTCGGTTCGCATCACTTCTTCTTAAAAGTGTTTGTGTTCCTGTGTGTTTAATATAAAGCTTTTCTAATTATTGTACAATTCTGAGTTGTTGATGGTTTCATATACCTACCTAATTATTGATTTATTTTTATTTATTCGGTATTAAATTGTACGGTTTACCTCTTGAAATCTTAATTAATTATTGTGCATGACACAAATATTTCAAGGTAGTACCTACACTGATAAGAATGCTACATTTAAAATATCTCTCTTGTGAGTGTATGTGATCTCTCTAAACCAAAATTACATTCATTTCTATTTTAGAATCCATAAAAATCATCGTTGCTACGATTCTAACGTAATATGAGGAATAAATAGAAATATAATATGTTTAGTCATATATAATTATTTATTTCATTTCCATATAATTATTAACATACATAGAAAAAAATATATTCAGTTATATTATTATTTAAAAATTATTTAAATATTCCTCATGGCGAATTTTCCTCACGGCGAATGTTTCCACGACGGAAATTCCGGCGGCGAAAATCTGACGGCCAAATTTCGCACGGTGAATTCTCCGGTCACCCCTCAGGACCTCTGGATCGAGCTGTGTACCCAATGACGGTATGGGAATAGCATTCAACCACACTCCAGTTTCCTTAAGAAATGCGGATAACAGTCGTGCCCTTGCTACCTGATCAGCTCTAGACAACAGACTCTCCCTCTCGAGATTGCCCCGCATTTTCAAATATCTTGAAAACCTATGGCGCATTCATAACAATTGATTTTCCTGATAAAGTAGAGCAATTGATTAGCCTGATAAAGTAGAGCAATTGATTAGCCTGATAAAGTAGAGCAATTGATTAGCCTGATAAAGTAGAACAATTGATTAGCCTGATAAGTAGAGCAATTGATTAGCCTGATAAAGTAGAACAATTGATTAGCCTGATAAAGTAAAGCTATTAATAGCCTGATAAAGTAGAACAATTATTGATTAGCCTGATAAATTAGAGCAATTGATTAGCCTGATAAAGTAGAGCAATAGATTAGCCTGATAAAGTAGAGCAATTAATTAGCCTGATAAAGTAGAGCAATTGATTAGCCTGATAAAGTAGAGCAATTTATTAGCCTGATAAAGTAGAGCAATTGATTAGCCTGATAAAGTAGAGCAATTGATTAGCCTGATAAATTAGAGCAATTGATTAGCCTGATAAAGTAGAACAATTGATTAGCCTGATAAAGTAGAACAATTAATTAGACTGATAAAGTAGAGCAATTGATTAGCCTGATAAAGTAGAGCAATTGATTAGCCTGATAAAGTAGAGCAATTGATTAGCCTGATAAAGTAGAGCAATTGATTAGCCTGATAAAGTAGAGCAATTGATTAGCCTGATAAAGTAGAGCAATTGATTAGCCTGATAAAGTAGAACAATTAATTAGACTGATAAAGTAGAGCAATTGATTAGCCTGATAAAGTAGAACAATTAATTAGACTGATAAAGTAGAGCAATTGATTAGCCTGATAAAGTAGAGCAATTGATTAGCCTGATAAAGTAGAACAATTGATTAGCCTGATAAAGTAGAACAATTGATTAGCCTGATAAAGTAGAGCAATTGATTAGCCTGATAAAGTAGAGCAATTTATTAGCCTGATAAAGTAGAGCAATTTATTAGCCTGATAAAGTAGAGCAATTGATTAGCCTGGTAAAGTAGAGCAATTGATTAGCCTGATAAAGTAGAGCAATTGATTAGCCTGGTAAAGTAGAGCAATTTATCAGGCTGTTTCTACTCAATACTCAACCCCTAACCGTATCATTCTTATATTTTTATTCTCATTAATTGTTATGAATCAGCCGTCTTTTTTCTATGCAGTTATTTTTTTAACTAAAAGAATACCCCCTTGAATTCCATGCAAGTTATACCTATCACTAATTAATAAGTTAATAAATGTTTTCTATAGTTAATAGATAAAGGGTAAAATTGGCTTGGTCGAACGATTATCTCTTGTTTCACTGAATATGACAGTGTACGCGCATTGCTGCATTAAGTTTTGCTGAATGAAATGTAAACTTTAAAAATGTCACTACTTGATGTGATAATTTTTCAGTTATGTTTCATTCATCTAGTATAGAATTTTGATGTTTTAATTATATACAAAATATATACCGAAAAATCACTATTTCGGATAAAAGTCGAACTGCTTTCAGAAGAATTTCAGACATTTGTTTTATTCGTTATTTATGATCATTTTACTCCATCAAATTATTTTAAGGACATATACTAAATGTCCTTAAAATAATTACCCTAAAAATAAAAATTCTAGTTTTGCTCCTAAAACGGAAAATAAACAGACAAGATTAAGATTTGAACTGATGAGCAGATAACTCGGATGATACAAATTAGCCTTGCTTTAATATTATATATTTTGCTTTAGAATATAGTATTCTAATTAGTATGTGCAGTTTTTTAGTTGAATTGTTTCCGTTATGATTTAGTAAGGAAGTTTTAATTTAATTGTGTCTATTTTAAATATCAAAAAGAATAAACAATTCACACTAGTTTACCCAAACGTTTGACCAACACAAGTTCTATAAGGACTTGATCTTTATATAGAAATGTATAATTTATTGAATTAATATTTTACATTTAATTATTTATTTCTTTTCAAAATATCCTTTTCATTCAGTAAAATGACTAAATAAAATTAGATGTTTGTGCCTATAGTAGTCAGTCTGTGACTACTATAGGCATAAAAAAATAGCACATTGATTAGCTTAATAAGCCAAAGTAATTCACTAGCTTGGTATAAGCTTAAGCTATTCAGTAGCTTGATGCTACAAAATACATCATTGATGTCAGAAGTTACATCAATGGATGTAATCGAGATATTTTGCTAAAGCGAAGGACATACATTTAACGACAGCTGTTCTTCCCTGAAATAATTTCAAAGTCCAACTAATATTTACTGAAGCGAGTTTACCAATCTATTTACGGGGTAACTCTCCTAAACACCATTCAGTGCTATAATAACCTACGCAGAGCGGAAAGGTTATACTTTAGCCGTGGTATATTTATTTATTTATCATCTTGTTATTAGCTTAACTGAAAAAGTGTTAGGCCAAATTGTCTGAAATTTGGTGAAACGATTCGTCCATGTCCAGTGACCTGCTGGTAGAATTTTGGGAGTTATTTGGTCAAAGGTCAAGGTCATGGTCATTTATAAATATAAAAAGTATTGAATCATATTGCATGAAACTTGGTGGGACGATTGGTCAAAGGTGGGACCGAAAGGTCAAAGATCAAGGTCAAACCATTTATAACTCAATAACTCAAAAAGTATTCAATCAAATTGTCTGAAATTTGATGGGTTGATTAGGCAATGTCCAGGAACCATCTGGTAGAATTTTGGGAGCGATCCGGTCAAAGGTCAAGGTCATTTATAACAGAAAGTATTGAACCATATTCCATGATACTTGGTGTGCAAATTGGCTACTATCCAGTTACCAGTTTATTAGATTTTGGGATAAAATGGGTCAACGCAGCGGGGAAGGTATGCGCTCTTCCGAGTGCACGTAATCTAGTTGTACATATTTCTACAAATTGTATTGTTCATTGACTAATATTCAATGGATTATTACATGAATTAAAAAAGTTTTAACCATTGGACTATGTTTGAATTATAAAACTGAATTGAAAAGGTTAAATAAGTTTAATTCAATACCAAATCTTTGCGATTGCAGTATTATCAACTCTGTTGCAATTCATATATTCAGTGCAATTTCTCGATTTTCACAATCTTGAGAATGTGCTGCGCGTTTTTAAACCCCTTTAAACCCCTATCCTAATTCCAAGCGTGCGTTATTTCCTTTCTTTCATTTTTATGAAATCGAAAGTTAATATTTGTGTAATTGTGTATAAAGTGGATAATATGAGTGATTTTTACAGGTGGAATGGATTTAATATCTCAAGATATTCATTCATCCTATAATTACTAAACATGATCTATAATGTAATCTCTATTTGTGAAAGAAATTGACAGCTTATTGTATTTAACGATTCAGTATTCCATGCCTCTCATTTATAATAGTATACCATCTGAATTAAAAACATAGGACAAAGACGAAAACCTACAGAAAAAAGCTTTGAAATCTTATTTTAATGATGATATTATGAACTGATTTCGGTCAGTTATTGAAAATATATTTTCACTTGAAAAAATATAGAAGTTTAATTATATTAATTTTGTTTAGTTAAATAAGTTTAGGTTGTGTTGACGAGATTTTGTCTGAATTGTGTCCATTCGAAATGTAAAAAAAATTAAATTATTCACACTAGTTTGCCCAAAGACTAACAATGGGCTACTATGGGCCATTTATAATTCAGAGACCGAAATTTCCGAGACCAAATTTTCCTGACCGAAATTTCCGGTCACTGCAATTAACTACACATAATTATAAAAAAATATCTTCGATATTTGTATTATTTTATTATAGTTCCATTGGAAAAAAATATTATAGTAACCTGTTCTTAAACTATGTCTATCAGTTCAAAATTATTTTCACCTGATAATAGTACAATAGGAGGCGGAGAAAAAGAGACCAAGATTCAGGTTTTTCGTCCATTGACTAACGATTTACAAGTATTTAAAAAAGTTGAAACATTTTTGTGGCCCATACTGAATGTATATAGGGGGGCGTGCCGCCCTCCGAACTCCCCTGCCAGGTCATTAAACAATCATAGCGCATCAAAAATCTATATAACAAAATTCTAAAAGCCGGAAATGTTTACGATTTTCATGACATAAAAATGATCTATATTAATTCAAAATTAAATTAATTGACGATATTTTCACAGGATGTTATCGGTATTGATATAGTTCAAACATTGTAAAAGTTTAAACTTCATAGCTACCCAAATAAAAAAGTTAGAGGCCAAATGTACCTGTGACACCCGAATTTGCGGGTGTGAGAACTACATTATGGATGCACTACCTACTGAACTTTTCCGGTACATGTACTGCCCGTTGTATGTGATTTACCTGTACATATCTATAATATTTAGAAATATCTAAGTTTATTTAGTCATTTCAATTAATGAAAAGAAAATCTTCATTGAAATCAAAAAATATAATTGAATAAGTAATGCATGATTAATTCAACAAAATAATATTTCTTAGATGAAAATCAATCCCGTAGAAGCCCATTGTTGGTTTTTGGTACAAAGTAGTGTGAATTGATTAGGTTTTATGACTTTCCAAATGAAAACTCTGGAAAAACAGAAAAAATTAAAATCATAAAAAAGGAACTGCAAATTTAAGTTTAAAAAATATTCCATACACGTGATCAATCTATGTAATAAAACGTGGAATATCCACGAGTACCGCAAGTTCTCATAATTCCTGTAATAATCCATAGAAGGATAGTCAATGAGCAATTAACAATGCAATTTATGGAAATATTTACAATTAAAGTACGAAATAGTGTTTACGAGAGTTACCCCGTAGACAATTTTGTAAACTCGCTTCAGCTAATATTAGTTGGAGTTTGAAATTATTGCAGTAAAGCACCTGTGTCATTACATAAGATGAATCTCTTTATGTATTTTTGGCGGTCTTATGACTGCAAAATATCTCGATTATATCCATTCATGTAACTTCTGACATCAATGATGTATTTTGTAGCATCAAGCTACTGAATAGCTTAAGCTTACCAAGCTGGTAAATTACTTTGACAAATTAAGCTAATCAATAATGTGCTTATTTAAATGGATAAAACCTGTGATATTATAGTTTAAAAAATTAATAACAAAATATAGAAAAGAAAAAATCAAAGCTTCAAGAAAGTATTTTATTTGTTTTAATACTCATTCATTACAACTCTAAAGAGTAACGGAACAATTACTAGATACTAAATACGAAATAAAGTTTTTATTATTAGAACGTATAAAAATAATGATATACTTGATATGCTGTGAAAAGAGAGTTATCTCTACGTTAGGTATATTATAGTGATTGATTTTTTAATTGGTATTAAATTTATTAACATAATTGTTTTAACATTTATATAGTTTGAATAAGGTGGCGCATTCTTTCAATGACTGACTAATACAGGAAGAAACTGATACATAATATCTAACTTTATTTAGTCATTTTACTGAATGAGAGGATATTTTAAGAGAAATAAATAAATAAAAGTAAAATATAAATTCAATAAGATATATATTTCTTATATAAAGATCAAGTCCTTAGTAGAACTTATGTGGTTTAGAATTTATGTTGCTCGTTCGGGCGGAGCAAGTAAAGTTACGGACCAGGGTCCGTTAACTTTACTTGGTTAAATTCTGGTCCGTTTTGTTTACTAGCTTCAATTCTGGTCCGATAACTTTAAGGGCCCCCGCACACGAGCGTTCTTCGCCGTGCGGCGATTGGCGTATGACCCTGAAATAGCATCAACTCTCGGGTAAGTGGGCACACGAGCGTTCTGTGCCGTCCGGCAGAGAGACGGACAATTCTGAACGCGGGATAATGCGTTCCCTTGACGGCTGGTGACTGCCGCATTACCAGTCATTTCTAATAAATCTACGGGAGGGTGCGCACACGGACGGTTTGTTGCCGCATCTTTCAATGGTAATTGTAAGTAAATAGTAGAGATTAAAACATTTTTATTGAACAGAAAAGTAAGAAATTTTTGTCCCTACATTTTAAAAGTCTGTGAGTTATTACAAAGAAATAATAAAACGAGAAAACATAGTAATTCAGGTATTTCTTTATTGATCAAGCCCTTATGAAGTTAATATAAACTTTTTGAATGAATATGTACCGATACGTATTGGTAACCGATACATTTAATTATTTATTTATTTTCAAATATCCTTTTCATTCAGTAAAATGATTAAATAAAATAAGATGTTTGTGCCTATAGTAGTCTGTCTGTGACTACTATAGGCACAAATAAATGCACATTGATTAGCTTAATAAGCCTAAGTAATTCACTAGCTTGGTAAGCTTAAGCTATTCAGTAGCTTGATGCTACAAAATACATCATTGATGTCAGAAGTTACATCAATGGATGTAATCGAGATATTTTGCTAAAGCGAAGGACATAAATTTAATGACAGTTGTTCTTCCCTGATATAATTTCAAACTCCAACTAATATTTACTGAAGCGAGTTTACCAATCTATTTTCGGGGTAACTCTCCTAAACACCATTCAGTGCTATAATAACCTACGCAGAGCGGAAAAGTATATTTTACACTTTAGCCGTGGTATATTTATTTATCATCTTGTTATTCGCTTAACTAAAAAAGTGTTCAACCAAATTGCCTGAAATTTGGTGAAGCGATTGGTCCATGTCCAGTGACCTGCTGGTAGAATTTTGGGAGTTACTTGGTCAAAGGTCAAGGTCATGGTTATTTATAACTTAAAAAGTATTGAACCATATTGCATGAAACTTGGTGGGACAATTGGTCAAAGGTGGGACCGAAAGGTCAAAGATCAAGGTCAAACCATTTATAACTCAATAACTCAAAAAGTATCCAATCAAATTGTCTGAAACTTGATGGGTTGATTAGGCAATGTCCAGGAACCATCTGGTAGAATTTTGGGAGCGATCCGGTCAAAGGTCAAGGTCATTATAACAGAAATTATTATACCATATTCCATGAAACTTGGTGGGCAAATTGGCTACTATTCAGTTACCAGTTTATTAGATTTTGGGATAAAATGGGTCAACGCAGCGGGGAAGGTATGCGCTCTTCCGAGTGCACGTAATCTAGTTGTACATATTTCTACAAATTGTATTGTTCATTGACTGATATTCAATGGATTATTACATGAATTAAAAAAGTTTTAACCATTGGACTATGTTTGAATTATAAAACTGAATTGAAAGGGTTAAATAAGTTTAATTCAATACCAAATCTTTGCGATGGCAGTATTATCAACTCTGTTGCAATTCATATATTCAGCGCAATTTCTCGATTTTCACAATCTTGAGAATGTGCTGCGCGTTTTTAAACCCATTTAAACCCCTATCCTAATTCAAAGCGTGCGTTATTACCTTTCTTTCAGTTTTATGAAATCGAAAGTTAATATTTGTGTAATTGTGTATAAAGTGGGTAATATGAGTGATTTTTTACAGGTGGAATGGATTTATTATCTCAAGATATTCATTCATCCTATAATTACTAAACATGATCTATAATGTAATCTCTATTTGTGAAAGAAATTGACAGCTTATTGTATTTACCGATTCAGTATTTCATGCCTCTCATTTATAATAGTATACCATCTGAATTAAAAACATATGACAAAGAAGAAAACCTACAGAAAAAAGCTTTGAAATCTTATTTTAATGATGATATTATGAACTGATTTCGGTCAGTTATTGAAAATATATTTTCACTTGAAAAAATATAGTAGTTTAATTATATTAATTTTGTTTATTTAAATAAGTTTAGGTTGTGTTGACGAGATTTTGTCTGAATTGTTTCCATTCGAAATGTAAAAAAAATTAAACAATTCACACTAGTTTGCCCAAAGACTAACAATGGGCTACTACGGGCTACAATAAACTACATAACGTCCATTCATGTTGAGAAGCCATTTATAATTCAGAGACCGAAATTTCCGGTCACTGCAATTAACTACACATAATTATAAAAAAATATCTTCGATATTTGTATTATTTTATTATAGTTCCATTGGAAAAAAATATTATAGTAACCTGTTCTTAAACTATGTCTAAAATTGTTTTCACCTGATAATAGTACAATAGGAGGCGGAGAAAAGAGACCAAGATTCAGGTTTTTCGTCCATTGACTAACGATTTAAAAGTATTTAAAAAGTTGAAACATTTTTGTGGCCCATACTGAATGTATATAGAGGGGCGTGCCGCCCCCCGAACTCCCCTGCCAGGTCATTAAACAATCATAGCGGATCAAAAATCTATATAACAAAATTCTAAAAGCCGGAAATGATAACGATTTTCATGACATAAAAATGATCTATAATTAATTCAAAATTAAATTAATTGACGATATTTTCACAGGATATTATCGGTATTGATATAGTTCAAACATTGTAAAAGTTTAAACTTCATAGTTACCCAAATAAAAAAGTTAGAGGCCAAATGTACCTGTGACACCCGAATTTGCGGGTGTGAGAACTACATGTGGATGCACTACCTACTGAACTTTTCCGGTACATGTACTGCCCGTTGTATGTGATTTACCTGTACATATCTATAATATTTAGAAATATCTAAGTTTATTTAGTCATTTCAATTAATGAAAAGAAAATCTTCATTGAAATCAAAAAATATAATTGAATAAGAAATGCATGATTAATTCAACAAAATAATATTTCTTAGATGAAAATCAATCCCGTAGAAGCCCATTGTTGGTTTTTGGTACAAAGTAGTGTGAATTGATTAGGTTTTATGACTTTCCAAATGAAAACTCTGGAAAAACAGAAAAAATTAAAATCATAAAAAAGGAACTGCAAATTTAAGTTTAAAAAATATTCCATACACGTGATCAATCTATGTAAAAAAACGTGGAATATCCACGAGTACCGCAAGTTCTCATAATTCCTGTAATAATCCATAGAAGGATAGTCAATGAGCAATTAACAATGCAATTTATGGAAATATTTACAATTAAAGTACGAAATAGTGTTTACGAGAGTGACCCCGTAGACAATTTTGTAAACTCGCTTCAGCTAATATTAGTTGGAGTTTGAAATTATTGCAGTAAAGCAACTCAGTCATTAAATAAAATGATGCTTTATGTATTTTTGGCGGTCTTATGACTGCAAAATATCTCGATTATATCCATTCATGTAATTTCTGACATCAATGATGTATTTTGTAGCATCAAGCTACTGAATAGCTTAAGCTTACCAAGCTGGTAAATTACTTTGACATATTAAGCTAAACAATAATGTGCTTATTTAAATGGATAAAACCTGTGATATTATAGTTTAAAAAATTAATAACAAAATATAGAAATAAAAAATCAAAGCTTCAAGTAAGTATTTTCTTTGTTTTAATACTCATACATTACAACTCTAAAGAGTAACGGAACAATTACTAGATACTAAATACGAAATAAAGTTTTTATTAATAGAACGTATAAAAATAATGATATACTTGATATGCTGTGAAAAGAGAGTTATCTCTACGTTAGGTATATTATAGTGATTGATTTTTTAATTGGTATTAAATTTATTAACATAATTGTTTTAACATTTATATAGTTTGAATAAGGTGGCGCATTCTTTCAATGACTGACTAATACAGGAAGAAACTGATACATAATATCTAACTTTATTTAGTCATTTTACTGAATGAGAGGATATTTTAAGAGAAATAAATAAATAAAAGTAAAATATAAATGCAATAAGATATAAATTTCTTATATAAAGATCAAGTCCTTAGTAGAACTTATGTGGTTTAGAATTTATGTTGCTCGTTCGGGCGGAGCAAGTAAAGTTACGGACCAGGGTCCGTTAACTTTACTTGGTTAAATTCTGGTCCGTTTTGTTTACTAGCTTCAATTCTGGTCCGATAACTTTAAGGGCCCCCGCACACGAGCGTTCTTCGCTGTGCGGCGATTGGCGTATGACCCTGAAATAGCACTAACTCTCGGGTATGTGGGCACACGAGCGTTCTGTGCCGTCCGGCAGAGAGACGGACAATTCTGAACGCGGGGTAATGCGTTCCCTTGACGGCTGGTGACTGCCGCATTACCAGTCATTTCTATTAAATCTACGGGAGGGTGCGCACACGGACGGTTTGTTGCCGCATCTCTCAATGGTAATTGTAAGTAAATAGTAGAGATTGAAACATTTTTATTGAACAGAAAAGTAAGAAATTTTTGTCCCTACATTTTAAAAGTCTGTGAGTTATTACAAAGAAATAATAAAACGAGAAAACAGAGTTAATTCAGGTATTTCTTTATTGATCAAGCCCTTATGAAGTTAATATAAACTTTTTGAATGAATATGTACCGATACGTATTGGTAACCGATACATTTAATTATTTATTTATTTTCAAATATCCTTTTCATTCAGTAAAATGATTAAATAAAATTAGATGTTTGTGCCTATAGTAGTCAGTCTGTGACTACTATAGGCACAAATAAATGCACATTGATTAGCTTAATAAGCCAAAGTAATTCACTAGCTTGGTAAGCTTAAGCTATTCAGTAGCTTGATGCTACAAAATACATCATTGATGTCAGAAGTTACATCAATGGATGTAATCGAGATATTTTGCTAAAGCGAAGGACATAAATTTAATGACAGTTGTTCTTCCCTGATATAATTTCAAAGTCCAACTAATATTTACTGAAGCGAGTTTACCAATCTATTTACGGGGTAACTCTCATAAACACCATTCAGTGCTATAATAACCTACGCAGAGCGGAAAAGTATATTTTACACTTTAGCCGTGGTATATTTATTTATCATCTTGTTATTCGCTTAACTAAAAAAGTGTTCAACCAAATTGCCTGACTGAAATTTGGTGAAGCGATTGGTCCATGTCCAGTGACCTGCTGGTAGAATTTTGGGAGTTACTTGGTCAAAGGTCAAGGTCATGGTTATTTATAACTTAAAAAGTATTGAACCATATTGCATGAAACTTGGTGGGACGATTGGTCAAAGGTGGGACCGAAAGGTCAAAGATCAAGGTCAAACCATTTATAACTCAATAACTCAAAAAGTATCCAATCAAATTGTCTGAAATTTGATGGGTTGATTAGGCAATGTCCAGGAACCATCTGGTAGAATTTTGGGAGCGATCCGGTCAAAGGTCAAGGTCATTATAACAGAAATTATTGTACCATATTCCATGAAACTTGGTGGGCAAATTGGCTACTATCCAGTTACCAGTTTATTAGATTTTCGAATAAAATGGGTCAACGCAGCGGGGAAGGTATGCGCTCTTCCGAGTGCACGTAATCTAGTTGTACATATTTCTACAAATTGTATTGTTCATTGACTAATATTTAATGGATTAGTACATGAATTAAAAAAGTTTTAACCATTGGACTATGTTTGAATTATAAAACTGAATTGAAAGGGTTAAATAAGTTTAATTCAATACCAAATTTTTGCGATGGCACTATTATCAACTCTGTTGCAATTCATATATTCAGCGCAATTTCTCGATTTTTACAATCTTGAGAATGTGCTGCGCGTTTTTAAACCCCTTTAAATCCCTATCCTAATTCAGAGCGTGCGTTATTTCCTTTCTTTCATTTTTATGAAATCGAAAGTTAATATTTGTGTAATTGTGTATAAAGTGGATAATATGAGTGATTTTTTACAGGTGGAATGGATTTAATATCTCAAGACATTCATTCATCCTATAATTACTAAACATGATCTATAATGTAATCTCTATTTGTGAAAGAAATTGACAGCTTATTGTATTTAACGATTCAGTATTCCATGCCTCTCATTTATAATAGTATACCATCTGAATTAAAAACATAGGACAAAGACGAAAACCTACAGAAAAAAGCTTTGAAATCTTATTTTAATGATGATATTATGAACTGATTTCGGTCAGTTATTGAAAATATATTTTCACTTGAAAAAATATAGTACTTTAATTATGTTAATTTTGTTTATTTAAATAAGTTTAGGTTGTGTTGATGAGATTTTGTCTCAATTGTGTCCATTCGAAATGTAAAAAAAAATTAAATAATTCACACTAGTTTGCCCAAAGACTAACAATGGGCTACTACGGGCTACAATAAACTACATAACGTCCATTCATGTTGAGAAGCCATTTATAATTCAGAGACCGAAATTTCCGAGACCAAATTTTCCTGACTGAAATTTCCGGTCACTGCAATTAACTACACATAATTATAAAAAAAATATCTTCGATATTTGTATTATTTTATTATAGTTCCATTGGAAAAAAATATTATAGTAACCTGTTCTTAAACTATGTCTATCAGTTCAAAATTGTTTTCACCTGATAATAGTACAATAGGAGGCGGAGAAAAAGAGACCAAGATTCAGGTTTTTCGTCCATTGACTAACGATTTACAAGTATTTAAAAAAGTTGAAACATTTTTGTGGCCCATACTGAATGTATATAGGGGGGCGTGCCGCCCCCCGAACTCCCCTGCCAGGTCATTAAACAATCATAGAGGATCAAAAATCTATATAACAAAATTCTAAAAGCCGGAAATGTATACGATTTTCATGACATAAAAATGATCTATATTAATTCAAAATTAAATTAATTGACGATATTTTCACAGGATATTATCGGTATTGATATAGTCCAAACATTGTAAAAGTTTAAACTTCATAGCTACCCAAATAAAAAAGTTAGAGGCCAAATGTACCTGTGACACCCGAATTTGCGGGTGTGAGAACTACATATGGATGCACTACCTACTGAACTTTTCCGGTACATGTACTGCCCGTTGTATGTGATTTACCTGTACATATCTATAATATTTAGAAATATCTAAGTTTATTTAGTCATTTCAATTAATGAAAAGAAAATCTTCATTGAAATCATAAAATATAATTGAATAAGTAATGCATGATTAATTCAACAAAATAATATTTCTTAGATGAAAATCAATCCCGTAGAAGCCCATTGTTGGTTTTTGGTACAAAATAGTGTGAATTGATTAGGTTTTATGACTTTCCAAATGAAAACTCTGGAAAAACAGAAAAAATGAAAATCATAAAAAAGGAACAGCAAATTTAAGTTTAAAAAATATTCCATACACGTGATCAATCTATGTAAAAAAACGTGGAATATCCACGAGTACCGCAAGTTCTCATAATTCATGTCATAATCCATAGAAGGATAGTCAATGAGCAATTAACAATGCAATTTAAGGAAATATTTACAATTAAAGTACGAAATAGTGTTTACGAGAGTTACCCCGTAGACAATTTTGTAAACTCGCTTCAGCTAATATTAGTTGGAGTTTGAAATTATTGCAGTAAAGCACCTCAGTCCTTAAATAAAATGATGCTTTATGTATTTTTGGCGGTCTTATGACTGCAAAATATCTCGATTATATCCATTGATGTAACTTCTGACATCAATGATGTATTTTGTAGCATCAAGCTACTGAATAGCTTAAGCTTACCAAGCTGGTAAATTACTTTGACATATTAAGCTAAACAATAATGTGATTATTTAAATGGATAAAACCTGTGATATTATAGTTTAAAAAATTAATAACAAAATATAGAAAAGAAAAAATCAAAGCTTCAAGTAAGTATTTTCTTTGTCTTAATACTCATACATTACAACTCTAAAGAGTAACGGAACAATTACTAGATACTAAATACGAAATAAAGTTTTTATTATTAGAACGTATAAAAATAATGATATACTTGATATGCTGTGAAAAGAGAGTTATCTCTACGTTAGGTATATTATAGTGATTGATTTTTTAATTGGTATTAAATTTATTAACATAATTGTTTTAACATTTATATAGTTTGAATAAGGTGGCGCATTCTTTCAATGACTGACTAATACAGGAAGAAACTGATACATAATATCTAACTTTATTTAGTCATTTTACTGAATGAGAGGATATTTTAAGAGAAATAAATAAATAAAAGTAAAATATAAATTCAATAAGATATAAATTTCTTATATAAAGATCAAGTCCTTAGTAGAACTTATGTGGTTTAGAATTTATGTTGCTCGTTCGGGCAGAGCAAGTAAAGATAACGGACCAGGGTCCGTTATCTTTACTAGCTTCAATTCTGGTCCGATAACTTTAAGGGCCCCCGCACACGAGCGTTCTTTGCCGTGCGGCGATTGGCGCATGACCCTAAAATAGCACTAACTCTCGGGTATGTGGGCACACGAGCGTTCTGTGCCGTCCGGCAGAGAGACGGACAATTCTGAACGCGGGATAATGCGTTCCCTTGACGGCTGGTGACTGCCGCATTACCAGTCATTTCTATTAAATCTACAGGAGGGTGCGCACACGGACGGTTTGTTGCCGCATCTCTCAATGGTAATTGTAAGTAAATAGTAGAGATTGAAACATTTTTATTGAACAGAAAAGTAAGAAATTTTTGTCCCTACATTTTATAAGTCTGTGAGTTATTACAAAGAAATAATAAAACGAGAAAACAGAGTTAATTCAGGTATTTTTTTATCGATCAAGCCCTTATGAAGTTAATATAAACTTTTTGAATGAATATGTACCGATACGTAATGGTAACCGATATACGTACCAATAACAATTACTTTACAATTCGGATCCGTTTAGGTATAGTATGACTAGTTAGATAGCCTACGGCCCTACTGTGTAACTAGTTAGGTATAGTGTGACTGGTACATGCTACATGTCACTCTCTATGCATCTGGGTTAATTTTCCATTGCGGCACACGCTCGTGTGCCCTGGCTATGCGGTTGCGTTCATTTGAATAATTAGGATAAGAACATAATTTGGGAATCATGGATACCACATTAAAAGATTTAAGCAGAAGCTTTTTCCATTTTCAAAATGTATCACGTTTTTTTATCAATTCTTTCAATTAATAAAATATGCAAAATTGATGAATAATCATTAATATTATTATTTATACGGTTGTATTTTTATAAAATACTAAGCAAATATTTTTTAAAACTTAACTCGCTTAATTTCTAACTAACTCGTTTAATTTCTGGTCCGTTATCTTTAGTTGGTCCGTTTGGGTAAACTAGTGTAAATTGTTTATTAGTTTTGATATTTAAAATAGACACAATTAAAATAAAACTTCCTTACTAAATCATAACGGAAACTATTCAACTAAAAAATGCACATACTAATTAGAATACTATATTCTAAAGCAAAATATATAATATTGAAGCAAGGCTAATTTGTATCATCCGAGTTATCTGCTCATCAGTTCAAATCTTAATCTTGTCTGTTTGTCTTCCGGTTTAGGAGCGACACTGGAACTTTATTTTTAGGATAATTATTTTAAGGACATTTAGTATATGTCCTTTAATAATTTGATGAAATAAAATGATCATAAATAACGAATAAAACAAATATCTGAAACTTTGAAAGCATTACAATTTTTGTCCGAAATAACAATTTTTCGGTATATATTTTGTATATAATTCAAACATCAATATTTTATACTAGATGAATGAATCAAAACTGAAAAATTATTACATCATTAAGAGACATTTTTAAAGTTTACATTTCATTCAGCAAAACGTCCGACCATGCCAATTTTACCCTATATCTATTAACTATAGAAAACATTTATTAACTTATTAATTAGGGATATATACCTTTATTAACTTGAAGATTCTTTTAGTCTATTCACTTAAAGATGTTTTTCTTTATTTATCTTCTTAAGTATAAAATTCACAATCTTGTCTGACAGGGCAAAAAAAGATCCATCCTAGTTATAAGGTCGATATCAAATTTAACAAGGATGACGACAATATGTCATCTTCCTAACTAGGTGTTATACCGAAATTATAACTAGGAATTTGCCAAATATATTCTTTGTTTAAATACTTATGGTATTACAACTTAATAAGGTATAGTAACAATATTATTTCTCAAAATTGATTAAATATCAGATGCAATTTTCATAATATCATTACAATAGAAACACTTGTAAAAATTATGAGTTGTAGCTTATGTTGTGAGAACAATGTTATCTCTTTGTTGAATATATTTTAAGGCTAATATTTTTAAAATAAGTTTTCAATTTGATAACCTGTTTACCTATATTTTACTAAATATAGGTCCTGTTACCCTTAATAAATACCTGTGAGGTGTCGTATTCTGTCAAAAACTGACAAATTTAGGAACAGGCAGAACTATTATAATAAAAATTATTCAATTTATACATTGTAATTAAGTGGTCGATCTTCAAGCTAATATAGCTATATGTGATAATAATTTATCTAAACCAATAAATAAATAGTATGATAAATAGAAAATCTATATAATTAATAAGCCAAAGTAATTTATCAGCTTGGTAAGCTTAAGCTATTCAGTAGCTTGATGCTACAAAATATATAATTGATGTTAGAAGTTACATCAATGGATATAATCGAGATAATTTGCAGTCATCAGACCGCCAAAAATAATCAAAGAATTCACAAGATTAAAATTCGGTGGGTAACTTTAACGGAAAATTTCAAACTCCAACTAATATTTACTGAAGCTAGTTTATAAACATAAAAGGGGTAACTCTCCTTATAAAAGGGGACAGATGGTATAATTAAACAGCATGCGCAATTAATAATTTAAATCTTTAATTGTAAATATTTTCTCTCCACCCTCCCTTTAAGCTTCAATTCATATCAAATCGAAAGATAATATTTAGTGTATAAACATATTTATGCCATTTATTAATAAAACTCAATTGTTATTCAATTTTAATTCAGGTCATTGATAAGTTTAATTAATTATACTGTTTTTTTTACTATTTAGTTCTATATTATATTTTCTTACAAATTTAATTTGTTTAGAACCATAAAAATTCTTTTTGTTGAAGAAGTTAATAATTCGTTAAGATTATAGCCTAATTCTATAAATAATTTATGAACTTATTAATTCAAGTCAAATCATTTATGCCAAAGTCACATTAATTAATAGAATAAAATTATCTGCAGTAATAGGACCGCCGAAAATATTTAAAAAACTAAATTTTTCATAAAAAGTTAAAGACGAAATCATTTAAATAAATTGATTTTAAAGGCAACTAATATTTACTGAAGACAGTTTATAAACTCTTTAGGGGGTAACTCTCGTAAGTTATAAAGAACATTCATACTTTGTTTGGATTCATAAAAATAATTATTGAATAATATTTGACATTTAATAATATAAATATTGTACTTTTCATACAGTTTATTTATTCGTTAAAGAAACTTTATAAATTATCATTACAACTTTATCAGTTCTGATAGATTGCCAATCAATTAAAATAACTGAATAAAATTATAAAATTTTAAATATCATAATTCTGCCTATTCCTAAATTAGTCAGTCTACTCTATGACATGATACGGCACCTCACGATTAATTATTTAATAATGGTTATAAAACCAATATAAAGTAATATACTGGGAGTCTGAAATAAAAAACGGAACACAAATTGAAATCCTTACAAATGAAGGTACAATTTTCTTTCTAATATAATTTTGTTTGATCAACCCTTTTCCTTGCGCCTTAGAATTTCTATTCATTTTTGTGAATGTTATAACGATTTATATGATAGATGGTGAAAATGGCTTTGGACAAATGGTCAGAAAAAGGACAATGAATTTAGTTCAAACATTATAAAAATTAAAAATATCTTTATATCACCACATCCCCATTAATAACACAGATACATTTTCAGGTAATAATCGCATTAAACTATTATTCCCAAACATATTACTCCTTTTATAAATATTGACAATTAATCTGGATATATGTTATGTGAATGGTACCAAAAGGAGGCACAAGTTTAAATTCTAACAAGGATTGTTCAGGTTGCAAGAAGACAGTACGAATCAAGACAAAATCAATTTTGCTCAGCAACTCCCTTCAGAAAATCATTTATAACTCAAAAAGTATTGAACCATATTGCATGAAACTTGGTGGGACGATTGGTTATTATCCAGTTAGCAGTTTCTTAAATTTTGGGAGAGAACAGGTCAAAGCGGAGGCTTATGTATGCGCTCTACGAATGCACATAATCTAGTTTATAATAGTATACCATCTGTTTTAAACAAATAAGAAACACAAGAACCTATGGAGTGAAACTTTTAATTACCTAACTTTTTGATGATGATACTAAAAATTAATTTCGGTCAAGTATTGAAATCATATCTTCACTTTAAAAAACACGCTACTTTAATTATGTTTATTGGTTTAGTTAAATAAGTTTAGGTTGCGTTTGAGAGATTTTGTCTGAATTGTGTCTATTTGAAAAAGAAAATAAACAATTCACACTAGTTTGCCCAAAAAACTAACAATGGTCTACTACGGGATTAATTTTATCTAAGAAATATGTATTTTGTTGAATTTACCATACATTACTTGTAACTATTTTCTTTTTTGATTCCAGTAAATATTTAATTTTCATTAAAATAACTAAATATAATTTGATATTTTTTAATATTAGATATCTGCTTGTTCCTATTTTAGTCAGTCTGTGAAAAATATACGTTACCTCACTCAAACTATAGAGAATGATGTAAAAACTGCTATGACAATGAATTTAATACAAATTTAAAATAAAATTGAATACTAAAATACATCCAACTTACAAATAACACTGTTCTCTCAAAATGACATGTATTTCAAAATTATTACGCCATTTCAATAATAACCTAACAAGATTTTCATGCAATATTTAATTAATATCTGGAAATTCTCCATTTACATTATTGAGTTGCAATGTATTCATTAGTTTCATGCTAAGAGATCTATCAAATATGTTGTAAGTCGCATTAATGGATATGATCGAGATATTTTGCAGTCATAAGACCGACAAAAATACGTGAAACAAACAACTTAATAAGGACCGTTAAATTTATTAACAATTTCTCAAACTCCAACTAATATTTACTGAATATGTTTTATAAACTTTGCACGGGGTAACTCTCGTAATACACGGGGACAAAATTTATTGTAAAATTGAACACCATTTCGTACTTCAATTTTAAATAGTTTCTTAAATTGTGTTGTTAATTGACTAGCATTCCAGGGATCATTAAATGAATTATGAGAGTTTTAAATGCTGCATTATGTTTGAGTTATAAAATTTGAATTGAAAGGGTAAAATTTATTTAATTTACTATCAAAATTTTGCAATTGCAGTACTATCAAATTTCGATATTATATTAAAATATAATACTTCAATTTCGTTTAGTTGTATAATATCACACGTACTATCAATTTCTGAAAAAATGCACTTTAATAATTAGCTTAATAAGTCAAAGTAATTCATAAGCTTTAACTAATCAGAAGCTTGATTCTACAAAATCCATCATTAGTGTCGGGTATGAATCAATGGACAAAATCGAGATAATTTGCAGTCATAAGACCGCCAAAAATACATTAGTACAAAGAAACTAATCATGCTTATGCACATAACTTTAACACAATTTTTCAGAATACAACTAACATTTACTGAAGCGATTTTATAAAACATTCTAACGGGATAACTCTCGTAATACACTGGTACAACCGGTAAGACTAAACTGGTTCTAGGTATATTCCACCCCGGTAAATTCCATCTCTGGGACAATGCTCAGTTGGGTGAAAATGAGAAGTCAAAGATTTTATATTAAGATTGCAATTTATTAAATATTGCGTAGCCAAGAAGAAATAACTCAGACGATATCCTGAGACATTTGGACAATATTTAGAGGTAGCTATGCAAGTCAATTGAAATTTTTCCAAAAGAGAATTACAAATATTCTTAATATGGTAGTTTATTTCAAAGTTTATGTGTTGTACAAATTAATATTAATTCCTTTTTAAAATGAAACTGAACATGTGCTTCTACAATAATGGTTGGATGAGGTGTGGAAGGGGTCAACTGGGAGAGACAACCCATTCAATGTTTTCGCTCTTTGCTTATAAGTTGCTGTTTTGGATTCCAGGACCAAATTCCCCGTGGTCAAAATCTCTCAATGTAAAAAGACGATAACCTCCAGTCTTAAAACACTCTACAATTATCTTTACCTCCCAATCGAAAACCTCCTGGTAAAAAAACGTAAAGAAAGGCTTTCGGTCAAAAACCACCACTCTCATGAGAAGTTAAAATACCAAATTCAAAATGAAATAAATATAGCGAGAAGTACTATACGACCTCATCTTACAATTAATATCACCGTTGTGTTGGCGATAGGGAAGAAAATCAGCTTGAGATTGAAAATCTAAATACTTCAACTGATAAAGAGCGTTCACACAACCTTCCTTTCTGCTGTTATGTTACTTGTGTAGTGAAAAATTTAAAGCTTGTGATTAGCCAGCAAAAGGTTTACAATTTAATGCAAGTTACCTAGCAAGGCTAGTACTATATACAATATTAATAAATGACAAATATTAATAACTAACCAAACCTAACCTGTAAAGTGGGGTGGAATTTACCCGGGTGGAATTTACCGAGGTGGAATATACCTAGGGTGGAATTTACCGGGGTGGAATATACCTAGGGTGAAATTTACCGGGGTGGAATTTACCGGGGTAGAATATACATAGGGTGGAATTTACTGGGGTGGAATATACCGGTCACCTATAAAGTCAAATTCAATCAATCAAATAACAAAACATGATCCACAATACAACTCTATTTACGAAACAATTCACAGATTATTATATTTAACGATTCAGTATTCTTTGCCTATCATTTATAATAGTATACCATCTGATTTAAAACAGAAAACAAAAAACAAAAAACCTTCTGCAAGAAACTGAAAATAAACCTAACACCTAACTGTGATACTTTGAACTAATTTCGGTCAAGTATCGATAAAATATTTTCGCTTCACATAATATAGTAATTAATTATTTTCATTTTATTTAGTTAAATAAGTTCAGTTTGCATTAGTGAATTTTTATTACACTAATTTGAGTCCATTTGAAATGTGAAAAAAACATAAACAATTCAAACTAGTTTGCCCAACAAAAAACAATTTTGTTTTGTAGAATTTATCTTGCTTCACTTATACAATTTACTTACAATTAAAATTACTTAATAAAATAGGATATTTCTAGTTATTCATGTTCATTAGTCAGACTTTGAAAGAATATACGTTACCTCACTTAGTTATTATGTTAATAAATATAATATTAATTAAAGAAAATTTAGCTCTAAAATATATCCAATGAAGAGTTATCGCTGTTTACTCAACATTACATGTTTCTCATAATTTTTTTTACAAATATAAACCTTATGTAATTTTCATACGTTATTCATTTATTATTTGGTGAGTATTTAAACGAAAATACTATTTATTTGCAGCTCTTCTATTTCTATATTTTATTATTCATTAATTTTAACTATTATGTGACACGTATTATCAATATATGAAAAAATAGCACATTGATTAGCTTAATAAGCCTAAGAAATTTACTAGCTTGGTAAGCTTAAAAGCTATTCAGTAGCTTGATGCTACAAAATACATTATTGATGTCAGAAGTTACATCAATGGATGTAATCGAGATATTTTGCAGTCATAAGACCGCTTAAATTAAATAGAGTTTACTATATGACTTAGAATTAAGCCAATCACCTTAAGCGCAATTTTTCAAACTCCACCTAATATTTACTGAAGCGAGTTTATAAAACCGTGTAAGGGGTAACTCTCGTAAAACACGGGGACAAATAGTGAAATTATACTGTAATTTGGACTTTGATTGTAAATATTCCCTCAAACTATATTGTTCGTTAACTATCATTCCACTAATTATTACATATATTATGAGAGTTAAACCATTTGAATATGTTTGAATTATAAAAATTGAGTCGAAATGGTGAAATTGTTTATTTACTCTCGAATATTTGCAATTGCAGTACATGTACGTGTGATCAATGAGTTTGGCGAATGATTATTTCTCCATCATACGCCTGAATTATTTAATGGAACTATGTGTGTCTACTATAAATTCACCTTGTTTTCTGATTCATTAAAATTATCAAGAAGAGCAAACAAAACTTATAGTACCTAAGTTAAAAAATAATAATATTTGGTGAAATTGAATATTTCCTCAAAAACTGAAATCAAATATTTGAAAGTCTAAAAGTTAACAACGGTAACAAAAATGAGATTTTAGTCAATTTTGAGGTGTACAATATCATTATCTTGATTACGTTTCTAATCTAATCCATTTGGTCTAATAATGGTGATGTACAAAGAAGAATGAAACATCATCATTATATTGCACCAGAGTGATTTATCAGCGAAGAAAATAGTTGTAAAATGCCTTTCATCATCGCAAACTGACTACCGGCAGAAGGAGCCAACTCAACCGTGGAGTAGACAGTTCATGGCAGGGAATTCTCATTCTCTTTCGACAGGATAGGGCCACCAGCTCAGAGCTTCTTTCTGCGTCATTCTTAGCGGAAAAGGACAGCCACCAGCTCAGAGCTTCCGCGAAAAGGGCAGGCAGAAGAAGGTAATTCCTCAATTCGAGCAGTTCTACCTTGTCTCTTCGATAGAGGACTGGTGCCAAGGAGGGCATCGAAGAGAGATCTTTACATACCGAAGATCATCATGGATTGTCTCACTATTTTGCTGGAAATACCAGGACTGGACAGCTGAGTAGTCGGGCTGAGTCCTTTTCTCCAATAAATCTCCATTTCCTCGGCATCATAAGGAAAAGTTTCGTTCGACAACAAACAGATGGTAAATTTGACATGGATTATGTGTCCTTACGGTGAAGCCTACTGTCACTCTTCATATCGGTTTTTTTTTTTAATTGTTCAAAAACAATTGTTCGAAAGACAATTGCTCGAAAATAAATTTCTCGAGTGAACAATTGCTCGAAAGACAATTACTCAAACGAACAATTGACCGAATGACCAATTGCTCGAATGACCAACTGCTCGAATGATCAAATTGGTCACAGTGTGAAAATTGGTCACAGTGTCCAAATTAATAAAAGTCAGTTAATTATGAAGTTGGATCACTTCGTTTAGCTGCACCTAACCGTTCTTGTTTCTAATTAGTAATAAATAATAACTGTATTTCATTATTTTAATCGCTAATTACTATCAATCAGAATACTGTTTTCAAATTTTAATCTTCCTGGCTTTCTTATTTTTATTAAACCGGAATACTTCAGCAATTTTGGGTACTACAATTTTCGTTTTTTGTCAGTTAATAACTCTCCTGGGCTCTGACGAGATGTTCTTGGGACTTAAGTTAGGGTTGTTAGGTTTTAGCAACTCTGGCTATGGGAACTGCCGATCAGAGGAGGGAGCGGTTTTTCCCGACACATTAAGCATGACCTCTGGTAATCGTACCACTTTCTAATTTCTCTTTTAGGTAGCCATTATCTGGTTGACTTTTCCTCTTCTTTAGCATAAAGCAATTGATTTTTCTTAATGCGATTATTTAAGTGATTGTTAATTAGATAAATTGTCGAAAGTCAGAAAATCATGAAGTGAAATCTCTTCGTTTAGCTGCACCTAACCGTCCTTGTTTCTAATTAGTTATTAATAATAAATTTCGAGCAATTGCTCATTCGATCAATTGTTTTCGAGCAATTTACCGGAAACCTTCAAATCTGGGGTAGTGCTTTTCAGTCAAGGGAACTGGTGTACTGATAATTTTGCCCACAAGCACAAAGATGAGTTCGAATTGATATTTTCAACTCCTTAATGATCACAATGTCACAGCAATTGCTAATCATGAGTACTGCTACAAGATGGACCAATTGAAATAACGCAATTAAATTCTACAATTTTAAAAATTATATTTCAGCTAGTTCCTAAATTAGTATATAATACTGTACCTCACGGTTATTTTATAAGGGTTATAAAACTAAGATAATGTACTATACAGGAGAGTAAGCTTAAGCTATTCAATAGCTTGATGCTACAAATCCATAATTGATGTTAGAAGTTACAGGAATGAATATAATCGAGATATTTTGCAGTCATAAGACCGCCAAAAATATATAAAAAAACATTTATACATCAACGAAAGCAACTTGAGTTTACTTAAAATTTTCAATCTCCAACTAATATTAACTGAAGACATTTCACAGACAGAGTTACGGGGTAACTATTGTAATAAGCGGGGACTAAATTTATCAAACTATTAAATACCATTTCATTCTTTAATTGTAGATTTTTCCATAAATTGTATTGATTATTAACTAGAAGAGTTCAATGGAAAATGAATTTTAACTTGTGAATGGATATAATCGAGATATTTCGCAGTCATAAGACCGCCAAAAAATTAACAGAGAAATTACAAGATTAATGCTCAATGTATAACTTTAACGGAAAATTTCAAACTCCAACTAATATTTACTGAAGCGAGTTTATAAACGTTAAAGGGGTAACTCTCCTAATAAAAGGGGACAGATGGTATAATTAAACAGCCTGCGCAATTAATAATTTAAATCTTTAATTGTAAATATTTTTTTATCCACCCTCCCGTTAAGCTTCAATTCATATCAAATCGAAAGATAATATTTAGTGTACCCACATATTTATGTCATTTATTAATAAAACTCAATTGTTATTCAATTTTATTTCAGGTCCTTGATAAGTTTAATTAATTATACTGTTTTTTTTTTACTATTTAGTTCTATATTATATTTTCTTACAAATTTAATTTGTTTAGAACCATAAAAATTCTTTATGTTGAAGAAGTTAATAATTCGTTAAGTTCATAGCCTAATTCTATGAATAATTTCTCACATAAAGAATAATTCTAACTTTTTAATTCAAGTCAAATCATTTATGCCAAAGTCACATTAATTAATAGAATAAAATTATCTGCAGTAATAGGACTGCCATAAACATTAAAAAAAACTGAATTTTTTATAAGGTTGAAGACGAAATTATTTCTATTCATTAACTTTAAACTCCAACTAATATTTACTGAAGATATTTTATAAAACTTTTCAGGGCTAACTCTCGTAAGTTATATAGAACATTTATAGTTTGTTTGGATTCATAAAAATAATTATTGAATAATAATTGACATTTAATAATATAAATATTGTACTTTTCATACAGTTTATTTATTGGTTAGAGAAACTTTAAAAATTATCATTACAACTTTATCTGTTTCGAAATAACTGAATAAAATAATAAAATTTTAAAAATCATAATTCTGCCTGTTCCTAAATTAGTCAGTCTACTCTATGACATAAGACAGCACCTCACAGTTAATTATTTAATAATGGTTATAAAACCAATATAAAGTAATATACTGGGAGTCTGAAATAAAAAACGGAACACAAATTTAAATCCTTACAAATGAAGGTACAATTTTCTTTCTGATATCATTTTGTTTGATCAACCCTTTTCCTTGCGCCTTAGAATTTCTATTCATTTTTGTGAATGTTATAACGATTTATATGATAGATGGTGAAAAAGGCTTTGGACAAATGGTCAGAAAACGGACAATGAATTTAGTTCAAACATTATAAAAAATAAAAATATCTTTATATCACCACATCCCCATTAATAACACAGATACATTTTCAGGATAGAATCGCATTAAATTATTATTCCCAAACTATTTCTCCTTTTATAAATATTGACAATTAATCTGGATATATGTTATGTGATAGGTACAAAAAGGAGGCACAAGTTTAAATTCTAACAAGGATTGTTCAGGTTGCAAGAAGACAGTACGAATCAAGACAAAATCAATTTTATTCAGCAACTCCCTTTTGAAAATCATTTATAACTCAAAAAGTATTGAACCATATTGCATCAAACTTGGTGGGACGATTGGTCAATATACCAAAACCATTTTGTTAGATTTTGAGAGCAATCAGGTCAAAGGTCAACGATCAAGATCAAGGCCATTTGCAACTCAATAACTCAAAGAGTATTCAACCCAATAATTGTCTGAAATTTGATGGTGCAATTGGTCAATGACCAGGAACGATCTGGTAGAACTTTGTCAAGGTCATTTGACTCATTTTTACTTAAAAAGTATTGTACCAAATTGCATGAAACTTGGTGGGAATGTATGCGCTCTACGAGTGCACATAATCTAGTTTATAATAGTATACCATCTGTTTTAAACAAATAAGAAACACAAGAACCTATTGAGTGAAACTTTTAATTACCTAATTTTTTGATGCTGATACTAAAAACTAATTTCGATCAAGTATTGAAATCATATTTTCACTTTAGAGAACATGCTACTTTAATTATGTTTATTGGTTTAGTTAAATAAGTTTAGGTTGCGTTTGAGAGATTTTGTCTGAATTGTGTCTATTTAAAAAAAAAACTAAACAATTCACACTAGTTTGCCCAAGAAGCTAACAATGGTCTACTACGGGCTCGATTTTCTCTAAGAAATATGTATTTTGTTGAATTTACCATGCATTACTTGTAACTATTTTCTTTTTTGATTCCAATAAATATTTAATTTTCATTAAAATAACTAAATATAATTTGATAACTCTAAATATTAGATATATGCTTGTTCCTATTTTAGTCAGTCTGTGAAAAATAAACGTTACCTCACTCAAACTTCATTAAAATAACTAAATAAACTTAGATATTTTTAAATATTAGATATCTGTCACATATACATAGCTATAACACTTAAATACATCCAACTTACAAATAACACTGTTCTCTCAAAATGACATATATTGCAAAATTATTACGTCATTTTAATAATAACCTAACAAGATTTTCATGCAATATTTAATTAATATCTGGAAATTCTCCATTTACATTATTGAGTTGCAATGTATTCATTAGTTTCATGCTAAGAGATCTATCAAATATGTTGTAAGTCGCATTAATGGATATGATCGAGATATTATGCAGTCATAAGACCGCCAAAAACACGTAAAACAAATTAACTTATTGAAGAACGTTAATATATTTCTATTTCTCAAACTCCAACTAATATTTACTGAAGATGTTTTATAAACTATGTACGGGGTAACTCTCGTAATACACGGAGACAAAATTTATTGTAAAATTGAACACCATTTCGTACTTCAATTTTAAATAGTTTCTTAAATTGTATTGTTAATTGACTAGCATTCCAGGGATCATTAAATGAATTATGAGAGTTTTAAAATGTTGCATTATGTTTGAGTTATAAAATTTGAATTGAAAGGGTAAAATTTATTTAATTTACTATCAAAATTTTGCAATTGCAGTCCTATCAAATTTCGATATTATATTAAAATATAATACTTCAATTTCGTTTAGTTGTATAATATCACACGTACTATCAATTTCTGAAAAAATGCACTTTAATAATTAGCTTAATAAGTCAAAGTATTTCATAAGCTTTAACTAATCAGTATCTTGATTCTACAAAATCCATCATTGATGTCGGATATGAATCAATGGACAAAATCGAGATAATTTGCAGTCATAAGACCGCCAATAATACATTTAGTACAAGGAAAATAAACATGCCTAAACACATAACTTTATCACAATTTTTCATAATCCAACTAACATTTACTGAAGCGATTTTATAAAACATTCTAACGGGATAACTCTCGTAATACACTGGTACAACCGGTAAGACTAAACTGGTTCTAGGTATATTCCACCCCGGTAAATTCCATCCCTGAGACAATGCTCAGTTGGGTGAAAATGAGAAGTCAAAGATTTTATATTAAGATTGCAATTTGTTAAATATTGCGTAGCCAAGAAGAAATAACTCAGACGATATCCTGAGACATTTGGACAATATTTAGAGGTAGCTATGCAAGTCAATTGAAGTTTTTCCAAAAGAGAATTACAAATATTCTTAATATGTTAGTTTATTTCAAAGTTTATGTGTTGTACAAATTAATATTAATTCCTTTTTAAAATGAAACTGCACATGTGCTTCTACAATAATGGTTGGATGAGGTGTGGAAGGGGTCAACTGGGAGAGACAACCCATTCAATGGTTTTGCTCTTTGCTTATAAGTTGCTGTTTTGGATTCCAGGACCAAATTCCCCGTGGTCAAAATCTCTCAATGTAAAAAGGCGATAACCTCCAGTCTTAAAACACTCTACAATTATCTTTACCTCCTAATCGAAAACCTACTGGTAAAAAAACGTAAAAAAAGCTTTCGGTCAAAAACCACCACTTTTACAAGAAGTTAAAATACCAAATTCAAAATGAAATAAATATAGCGAGAAGTACTATACGACCTCATCTTACAATTAATATCACCGTTGTGTTGGCGATAGGGAAGAAAATCAGCTTGAGATTGAAAATCTAAATACTTCAACTGATAAAGAGCGTTCACACAACCTTCCTTTCTGCTGTTATGTTACTTGTGTAGTGAAAAATTTAAAGCTTGTGATTAGCCAGCAAAAGGTTTAATGCAAGTTACCTAGCAAGGCTAGTACTATATATAATATTAATAAATGACAAATATTAATAACTAACCAAACCTAACCTGTAAAGTGGAGTGGAATTTACCCGGGTGGAAAATACCTAGGGTGGAATTTACCGGGGTGGAACATACCTAGGGTGAAATTTACCGGGGTGGAATATACCTAGGGTGGAATATACCTAGGGTGGAATTTACCGGGGTGGAATATACCGGTCACCTATAAAGTCAAATTCAATTAATCAAATAACAAAACATGATCCACAATACAACTCTAATTACGAAACAATTCACAGATTATTATACTTAACGATTCAGTATTCTTTGCCTATCATTTATAATAGTATACCATCTGATTTAAAACAGAAAACAAAAAACCTTCTGCAAGAAACTGAAAATAAACCTAACACCTAACTGGTATACTTTGAACTAATTTCGGTCAAGTATCGATAAAATATTTTCGCTTCACATAATATAGTAATTAATTATTTTCATTTTATAAATAAGTTCAGTTTGCATTAGTGAATTTTTATTACACTAATTTGAGTCCATTTGAAATGTGAAAAAAACATAAACAATTCGAACTAGTTTGCCCAACAAAAAACAATTTTGTTTTGTAGAATTTATCTTACTTCACTTATACAATTTACTTACAATTAAAATTACTAAATAAAATAGGATATTTCTAGTTATTATATATCTACATGTTCATTAGTCAGACTTTGAAAAAATATACGTTACCTCACTTAGTTATTATGTTAATAAATATAATATTAATTAAAGAAAATTTAACTCTAAAATATATCCAATGAAGAGTTATCATTGTTTACTCAACATTACATGTTTCTCATAATTTTTTTTAGAAATATAAACCTTATGTAATTTCCATACGTTATTCATTTATTATTTGGTGAGTATTTAAACGAAAATACTATTTATTTGCAGCTCTTCTATTTCTATATTTTATTATTCATTAATTTTAACTATTATGTGACACGTATTATCAATATATGAAAAAATAGCACATTGATTAGCTTAATAAGACTAAGAAATTTACTAGCTTGGTAAGCTTAAAAGCTATTCAGTAGCTTGATGCTACAAAATTCATTATTGATGTCAGAAGTTGCATCAATGGATGTAATCGAGATATTTTGCAGTCATAAGACCGCTTAAATTAAATAGAGTTTACTATAAGACTTAGAATTAAGCCAATCACCTTTAGAGCAATTTTTCAAACTCCAGCTAATATTTACTGAAGCGAGTTTATAAAACCGTGTAAGGGGTAACTCTCGTAAAACACGGGGACAAATAGTGAAATTATACTGTAATTTGGACTTTGATTGTAAATATTCCCTCAAACTATATTGTTCGTTAACTATCATTCCACTAATTATTACATATATTATGAGAGTTAAACCATTTGAATATGTTTGAATTATAAAAATTGAGTCGAAATGGTGAAATTGTTTATTTACTCTCGAATATTTGCAATTGCAGTACATGTACGTGTGTTCAATGAGTTTGGCGAATGATTATTTCTCCATCATACGCCTGAATTATTTAATGGAACTATGTGTGTCTACTATAAATTCACCTTGTTTTCTGATTCATTAATTATCAAGAAGAGCAAACAAAACTTATAGTACCTAAGTTAAAAAATAATAATATTTGGTGAAATTGAATATTTCCTCAAAAACTGAAATCAAATATTTGAAAGTCTAAAAGTTAACAACGGTAACAAAAATGAGAATTTAGTCAATCATCATTTTATTGCACCAGAGTGATTTATCAGCGAAGAAAATAGTTGTAAAATGCCTTTCATCATCACAAACTGACTACCGGCAGAAGGAGCCAACTCAACCGTGGAGTAGACAGTTCATGGCAGGGAATTCTAATTCTCTTTCGACAGGATAGGGCCACCAGCTCAGAGCTTCTTTCCGCGTCATTCTTAGCGGAAAAGGACGGCCACCAGCTCAGAGCTTCCGAGAAAAGGGAAGGCAGAAGAAGGTAATTCCTCAATTCGAGCAGTTCTACCTTGTCTCTTCGATAGAGGACTGGTACCAAGGAGGGCATCGAAGAGAGATCTTTACATACCGAAGATCATCATGAATTGTCTCACAATTTTGCAGGAAATACCAGAACTGGACAGCTGAGTAGTCGGGCTGAGTCCTTTTCTCCAATAAATCTCCATTTCCTCGGTATCATAGGGAAAAGTTTCGTTCGACAACAAACAGATGGTAAATTTGACATGGATTATGTTGTCCTTACGGTGAAGCATACTGTCACTCTTCATATCGGTTCTTTTTTAAATTGCTCAAAAACAATTGCTCGAAAGACAATTGCTCGAAAAACTATTGCTCGAGTGAACAATTGCTCGAAAGACAATTACTCAAACGAACAATTGACCGAATGACCAATTGCTCGAATGACCAACTGCTCGAATGATCAAATTGGTCACAGTGTCCAAATTAATAAAAGTCAGTTAATTATGAAGTTGGATCACTTTGATTAGCTGCACCTAACCGTCCTTGTTTCTAATTAGTAATAAATAATAACTGTATTTCATTATTTTAATCGCTAATTACTATCAATCAGAATACTGTTTTCAAATTTTAATCTTCCTGGCTTTCTTATTTTTATTAAACCGGAATACTTCAGCAATTTTGGGTACCACAATTTTCGTTTTTGGTCATTTAATAGCTCTCCTGAGCTCTGACGAGATGTTCTTGGGACTTTAGTTAGGGTTGTTAGGCTTTAGCAACCCGGGCTATGGGAACTGCCGATCAGAGGAGGGAGCGGTTTTTCCCGACACATTAAGCATGACCTCTGGTAATCGTACCACTTTCTAATTTCTCTTTTAGGTAGCCATTATCTGGTTGACTTTTCCTCTTCTTTAACATAAAGCAATTGATTATTCTTAATTTGATTATTTGAGTGATTGTTAATTAGATAAATTGTCGAAAGTCAGAAAATCATGAAGTGAAATCTCTTCGTGTAGCTGCACCTAACCGTCCTTGTTTCTACGTAATTAGTTATTAATAATAAATTTCGAGCAATTGCTCATTCGATCAATTGTTTTCGAGCAATTTACCGGAAACCTTCATATATGGGTTAGTGCTTTTCAGTCAAGGGAACTGGAGTACTGAAAATTTTGCCCACAAGCACCAAGATGAGTTCGAATTCATATATCCAACTCCTTAATGATCACAATGTCACAGCAATTGCTAATCATGAGTACTGCTACAAGATGGACCAATTGAAATAACGCAATTAAATTCTACAATTTTAAAAATTATATTTCAGCTAGTTCCTAAATTAGTATATAATACTGTACCTCACAGTTATTTTATAAGGGTTATAAAACTAACATAATGTACTATACAGGAGAGTAAGCTTAAGCTATTCAATAGCTTGGTGCTACAAATCCATAATTGATGTTAGAAGTTACAGGAATTAATATAATCGAGATATTTTGCAGTCATAAGACCGCCATAAATATATAAAAAACATTATTACATCAACGCAAGCAACTTGAGTTTACTTAAAATTTTCAATCTCCAACTAATATTTACTGAAGACATTTCACAGACACAATTACGGGGTAACTATTGTAATAAGCAGGGACTAAATTTATCAAACTATTAAACACCATTTCATTCTTTAATTGTATTTATTTTTCATAAATTGTATTGATTATTAACTAGAAGAATTCAATGGAAAATGAATTTTAACTTGAGAATGGATATAATCGAGATATTTTGCAGTCATAAGACCGCCTAAAATAAACAGAGAAATCACAAGAATAATGTTCAATGGATAACTTTAACGGAAAATTTCAAAGACAAACTAATATTTACTGAAGCGAGTTTATAAACGGGGAAGGGGTAACTCTCCTAATAAAAGGGGACAGATGATAAAATTAAACAGCATGCGCAATTACTAATTTAAATCTTTAATTGTAAATATTTTTTTATCCACCCTCCCTTTAAGTTTCAATTCATATCAAATCGAAAGATAATATTAAGTTTACCTACATATTTATGCCCTTTATTAATAAAACTCAATTTTTATTCAATTTTAATTCAGGTCATTGATAAGTTTAATTAATTATACTGTTTTTTTTTTACTTTTTAGCTCTATATTATATTTTCTTACAAATTTAATTTGTTCAGAACCATAATAATTCTTTAAGTTGAAGAAGTTAATAATTCGTTAAGATTATAGCCTAATTCTATAAATAATTTCTCATATAAAGAATAATTCTAACTTATTAATTCAAGTCAAATCATTTATGCCAAAGTCACATTAATTAATAGAATAAAATTATCTGCAGTAATAGGACCGCCGAAAATATTTAAAAAACTAAATTTTTCATAAAAAGTTAAAGACGAAATCATTTATAATAATTAATTGTAAAGCCAACTAATATTTACTGAAGACAGTTTATAAACTCATTAGGGGGTAACTCTCGTAAGTTATAAAGAACATTCATAGTTTGTTTGGATTCATAAAAATAATTATCGAATAATAATTGACATTTAATAATATAAATATTGTACTTTTCATACAGTTTATTTATTGGTTCAAGAAACTTTATAAATTATCATTACAACTTTATCAGTTCTGATAGATTGCCAATCAATTAAAATAACTGAATAAAATTATAAAATTTTAAATATCATAATTCTGCCTATTCCTAAATTAGTCAGTCTACTCTATGACATAATACGGCACCTCACGGTTAATTATTTAATAATGGTTATAAAACCAATATAAAATAATATACTGGGAGTCTGAAATAAAAAACGGAACACAAATTTAAATCCTTACAAATGAAGGTACAATTTTCTTTCTAATGTCATTTTGTTTGATGAACCCTTTTCAATGCGCCGTAGACTTTCTATTCATTTTTGTGAATGGTATAACGATTTATATGATAGATGGTGAAAATGAATTTGGTCGAATGGTCAGAAAACGGACAATGAATTTAGTTCAAACATTATAAAAATTTAAAATATCTTTATATCACCACATCCCCAATGATACAGATTCATTTTCAGGATATAAATGCATTAAATTATTATTCCCAAACTTATTACTCCTTTTATAAATATTGACAATTAATCTGGATATATGTTATGTGATTGGTACAAAAAGGAGGCACAAGTTTAAATTCTAACAAGGATTGTTCAGGTTGCAAGAAGACAGTACGAATCAAGACAAAATCAATTTTATTCAGCAACTCCCTTCAGAAAATCACTTATAACTCAAAAAGTATTGTACCATTTTGTAATAAACTTGGTGGAACGATTGGTTATTATCCAGTTAGCAGTTTCTTAAATTTTGGGAGAGAACGGGTCAAAGCGGAGGCGAATGTATGCGCTCTACGAATGCACATAATCTAGTTTATAATAGTATACCATCTGTTTTAAACGAATAAGAAACACAAGAACCTATGGAGTGAAACTTTTAATTACCTAACTTTTTAATGCTGATACTAAAAATAAATTTCGATCAAGTATTGAAATCATATCTTCACTTTAGAGAACATGCTACTTTAATTATGTTTATTGGTTTAGTTAAATAAGTTTAGGTTGCGTTTGAGAGATTTTGTCTGAATTGTGTCTATTTGAAAAAGAAAATAAACAATTTACAATAGTTTGCCCAAAAATCTAACAATGGTCTACTACGGGATTGATTTTATCTAAGAAATATGTATTTTGTTGATTTTACCATGCATTACTTGTAACTATTTTCTTTTCTGATTCCAGTAAATATTTAATTTTCATTAAAATAACTAAATATAATTTGGTATTTTTTAATATTAGATATCTGCTTGTTCCTATAATAGTCAGTCTGTGAAAAATAAACGTTACCTCACTCAAACTATAGAGAATGATGTAAAAACTGCTTTGACAATGAATTTAATACAAATTTAAAATAAAATTGAATACTAAATACATCCAACTTACAAATAACACTGTTCTCTCAAAACGACATGTATTTCAAAATTATTACGCCATTTCAATAATAACCTAACAAGATTTTCATGCAATATTTAATTAATATCTGGAAATTCTCCATTTACATTATTGAGTTGCAATGTATTCATTAGTTTCATGCTAAGAGATCTATCAAATGTGTTGTAAGACGCATTAATGGATATAATCGAGATATTTTGCAGTCATAAGACCGACAAAAGTACGTGAAACAAACAACTTAATAAAGACCATTAAATTTATTTCAATTTCTCAAACTCCAACTAATATTTACTGAAGATGTTTTATAAACTTTGCACGGGGTAACTCTCGTAATACACGGGGACAAAATTTATTGTAAATTGAACACCATTTCGTACTTCAATTTTAAATAGTTTCTTAAATTGTGTTGTTAATTGACTAGCATTCCAGGGATCATTAAATGAATTATGAGAGTTTTAAATGCTGCATTATGTTTGAGTTATAAAATTTGAATTGAAAGGGTAAAATTTATTTAATTTACTATCAAAATTTTGCAATTGCAGTACTATCAAATTTCGATATTATTTTAAAATATGATACTTCAATTTCGTTTAGTTGTATAATATCACACGTACTATCAATTTCTGAAAAAATGCACTTTAATAATTAGCTTAATAAGTCAAAGTAATTCATAAGCTTTAACTAATCAGAAGCTTGATTCTACAAAATCCATCATTGATGTCGGATATGAATCAATGGACAACATCGAGATAATTTGCAGTCATAAGACCGCCAAAAATACATTAGTACAAAGAAACTAATCATTCCTATGCACATAACTTTAACACAATTTTTCAGAATACAACTAACATTTACTGAAGCGATTTTATAAAACATTCTAACGGGATAACTCTCGTAATACACTGGTACAACCGGTAAGACTAAACTGGTTCTAGGTATATTCCACCCCGGTAAATTCCATCCCTGAGACAATGCTCAGTTGGGTGAAAATGAGAAGTCAAAGATTTTATATTAAGATTGCAATTTGTTAAATATTGCGTAGCCAAGAAGAAATAACTCAGACGATATCCTGAGACATTTGGACAATATTTAGAGGTAGCTATGCAAGTCAATTGAAATTTTTCCAAAAGAGAATTACAAATATTCTTAATATGGTAGTTTATTTCAAAGTTTATGTGTTGTACAAATTAATATTAATTCCTTTTTAAAATGAAACTGCACATGTGCTTCTACAGTAATGGTTGGATGAGGTGTGGAAGGGGTCAACTGGGAGAGACAACCCATTCAATGTTTTCGCTCTTTGCTTATAAGTTGCTGTTTTGGATTCCAGGACCAAATTCCCCGTGGTCAAAATCTCTCAATGTAAAAAGGCGATAACCTCCAGTCTTAAAACACTCTACAATTATCTTTACCTCCCAATCGAAAACCTACTGGTAAAAAAACGTAAAAAAAGGCTTTCGGTCAAAAACCACCACTCTCATGAGAAGTTAAAATACCAAATTCAAAATGAAATAAATATAGCGAGTAGTACTATACGACCTCATCTTACAATTAATATCACCGTTGTGTTGGCGATAGGGAAGAAAATCAGCTTGAGATTGAAAATCTAAATACTTCAACTGATAAAGAGCGTTCACACAACCTTCCTTTCTGCTGTTATGTTACTTGTGTAGTGAAAAATTTAAAGCTTGTGATTAGCCAGCAAAAGGTTTACAATTTAATGCAAGTTACCTAGCAAGGCTAGTACTATATACAATATTAATAAATGACAAATATTAATAACTAACCAAACCTAACCTGTAAAGTGGGGTGGAATTTACCCGGGTGGAATTTACCGAGGTGGAATATACCTAGGGTGGAATTTACCGGGGTGGAATATACCTAGGGTGAAATTTACCGGGGTGGAATTTACCGGGGTAGAATATACATAGGGTGGAATTTACTGGGGTGGAATATACCGGGAGGGAATATAACAAGTGGAATATATCGGGAGGGAATATAACAAGTGGAATATACCGGGAGGGAATATAACAAGTGGAATATACCGGGAGGGAATATAACAAGTGGAATATACCGGTCACCTATAAAGTCAAATTCAATCAATCAAATAACAAAATATGATCCACAATACAACTCTATTTACGAAACAATTCATAGATTATTATATTTAACGATTCAGTATTCTTTGCCTATCATTTATAATAGTATACCATCTGATTTAAAACAGAAAACAAAAAACAAAAAACCTTCTGCAAGAAACTGAAAATAAACCTAACACCTAACTGTGATACTTTGAACTAATTTCGGTCAAGTATCGATAAAATATTTTCGCTTCACATAATATAGTAATTAATTATTTTCATTTTATTTAGTTAAATAAGTTCAGTTTGCATTAGTGAGTTTTTATTAAACTAATTTGAGTCCATTTGAAATGTGAAAAAAACATAAACAATTCGAACTAGTTTGCCCAATGAAAAACAATTTTGTTTTGTAGAATTTATCTTGCTTCACTTATACAATTTACTTACAATTAAAATTACTTAATAAAATAGGATATTTCTAGTTATTCATGTTCATTAGTCAGACTTTGAAAGAATATACGTTACCTCACTTAGTTATTATGTTAATAAATACAATATTAATTAAAGAAAATTTAACTCTAAAATATATCCAATGAAGAGTTATCGCTGTTTACTCAACATTGCATGTTTCTCATAATTTTTTTTACAAATATAAACCTTATGTAATTTTCATACGTTATTCATTTATTATTTGGTGAGTATTTAAACGAAAATACTATTTATTTGCAGCTCTTCTATTTCTATATTTTATTATTCATTAATTTTAACTATTATGTGACACGTATTATCAATATATGAAAAAATAGCACATTGATTAGCTTAATAAGCCTAAGAAATTTACTAGCTTGGTAAGCTTAAAAGCTATTCAGTAGCTTGATGCTACAAAATACATTATTGATGTCAGAAGTTGCATCAATAGATGTAATCGAGATATTTTGCAGTCATAAGACCGCTTAAATTAAATAGAGTTTACTATAAGACTTAGAATTAAGCCAATCACCTTAAGCGCAATTTTTCAAACTCCACCTAATATTTACTGAAGCGAGTTTATAAAACCGTGTAAGGGGTAACTCTCGTAAAACACGGGGACAAATAGTGAAATTATACTGTAATTTGGACTTTGATTGTAAATATTCCCTCAAACTATATTGTTCGTTAACTATCATTCCACTAATTATTACATATATTATGAGAGTTAAACCATTTGAATATGTTTGAATTATAAAAATTGAGTCGAAATGGTGAAATTGTTTATTTACTCTCGAATATTTGCAATTGCAGTACATGTACGTGTGATCAATGAGTTTGGCGAATGATTATTTCTCCATCATACGCCTAAATTATTTAATGGAACTATGTGTGTCTACTATAAATTCACCTTGTTTTCTGATTCATTAAAATTATCAAGAAGAGCAAACAAAACTTATAGTACCTAAGTTAAAAAATAATAATATTTGGTGAAATTGAATATTTCCTCAAAAACTGAAATCAAATATTTGAAAGTCTACAAGTTAACAACGGTAACAAAAATGAGAATTTAGTCAATCATCATTTTATTGCACCAGAGTGATTTATCAGCGAAGAAAATAGTTGTAAAATGCCTTTCATCATCGCAAACTGACTACCGGCAGAAGGAGCCAACTCAACCGTGGAGTAGACAGTTTATGGCAGGGAATTCTAATTCTCTTTCGACAGGATAGGGCCACCAGCTCAGAGCTTCTTTCCGCGTCATTCTTAGCGGAAAAGGACGGCCACCAGCTCAGAGCTTCCGAGAAAAGGGAAGGCAGAAGAAGGTAATTCCTCAATTCGAGCAGTTCTACCTTGTCTCTTCGATAGAGGACTGGTGCCAAGGAGGGCATCGAAGAGAGATCTTTACATACCGAAGATCATCATGAATTGTCTCACTATTTTGCAGGAAATACCAGAACTGGACAGCTGAGTAGTCGGGCTGAGTCCTTTTCTCCAATAAATCTCCATTTCCTCGGTATCATAGGGAAAAGTTTCGTTCGACAACAAACAGATGGTAAATTTGACATGGATTATATTGTCCTTACGGTGAAGCACACTGTCACTTTTCATATCGGTTCTTTTTTAAATTGCTCAAAAACAATTGCTCGAAAGACAATTGCTCGAAAAACTATTGCTCGAGTGAACAATTGCTCGAAAGACAATTACTCAAACGAACAATTGACCGAATGACCAATTGCTCGAATGACCAACTGCTCGAATGATTAAATTGGTCACAGTGTGAAAATTGGTCACAGTGTCCAAATTAATAAAAGTCAGTTAATTATGAAGTTGGATCACTTTGATTAGCTGCACCTAACCGTCCTTGTTTCTAATTAGTAATAAATAATAACTGTATTTCATTATTTTAATCGCTAATTACTATCAATCAGAATACTGTTTTCAAATTTTAATCTTCCTGGCTTTCTTATTTTTATTAAACCGGAATACTTCAGCAATTTTGGGTACTACAATTTTCGTTTTTTGTCATTTAATAGCTCTCCTGAGCTCTGACGAGATGTTCTTGGGACTTTAGTTAGGGTTGTTAGGTTTTAGCAACCCGGGCTATGGGAACTGCCGATCAGAGGAGGGAGCGGTTTTTCCCGACACATTAAGCATGACCTCTGGTAATCGTACCACTTTCTAATTTCTCTTTTAGGTAGCCATTATCTGGTTGACTTTTCCTCTTCTTTAACATAAAGCAATTGATTATTCTTAATTTGATTATTTGAGTGATTGTTAATTAGATAAATTGTCGAAAGTCAGAAAATCATGAAGTGAAATCTCTTCGTGTAGCTGCACCTAACCGTCCTTGTTTCTACGTAATTAGTTATTAATAATAAATTTCGAGCAATTGCTCATTCGATCAATTGTTTTCGAGCAATTTACCGGAAACCTTCATATATGGGTTAGTGCTTTTCAGTCAAGGGAACTGGAGTACTGATAATTTTGCCCACAAGCACAAAGATGAGTTCGAATTGATATTTTCAACTCCTTAATGATCACAATGTCACAGCAATTGCTAATCATGAGTACTGCTACAAGATAGACCAATTGAAATAACGCAATTAAATTCTACAATCTTAAAAATTATATTTCAGCTAGTTCCTAAATTAGTATATAATACTGTACCTCACAGTTATTTTATAAGGGTTATAAAACTAACATAATGTACTATACAGGAGAGTAAGCTTAAGCTATTCAATAGCTTGGTGCTACAAATCCATAATTGATGTTAGAAGTTACAGGAATTAATATAATCGAGATATTTTGCAGTCATAAGACCGCCAAAAATATATAAAAAACATTATTACATCAACGCAAGCAACTTGAGTTTACTTAAAATTTTCAATCTCCAACTAATATTTACTGAAGACATTTCACAGACATAATTACGGGGTAACTATTGTAATAAGCAGGGACTAAATTTATCAAACTATTAAACACCATTTCATTCTTTAATTGTATTTATTTTTCATAAATTGTATTGATTATTAACTAGAAGAATTCAATGGAAAATGAATTTTAACTTGAGAATGGATATAATCGAGATATTTTGCAGTCATAAGACCGCCAAAAATAAACAGAGAAATCACAAGATTAATGTTCAATGGATAACTTTAACGGAAAATTTCAAACTCAAACTAATATTTACTGAAGCGAGTTTATAAACGGGAAGGGGTTAACTCTCCTAATAAAAGGGGACAGATGATAAAATTAAACAGCATGCGCAATTACTAATTTAAATCTTTAATTGTAAATATTTTTTTATCCACCCTCCCTTTAAGCTTCAATTCATATCAAATCGAAAGATAATATTTAGTGTACCTACATATTTATGCCATTTATTAATAAAACTCAATTGTTATTCAATTTTAATTCAGGTCATTGATAAGTTTAATTAATTATACTGTTTTTTTTTACTTTTTAGCTCTATATTATATTTTCTTACAAATTTAATTTGTTCAGAACCATAAAAATTCTTTAAGTTGAAGAAGTTAATAATTCGTTAAGATTATAGCCTAATTCTATAAATGATTTCTCATATAAAGAATAATTCTAACTTATTAATTCAAGTCAAATCATTTATGCCAAAGTCACATTAATTAATAGAATAAAATTATCTGCAGTAATAGGACCGCCAAAAATATTAAAAAAACTAAATTTTTCATAAAAAGTTAAAGACGAAATCATTTATATTAATTAATTTTAAAGGCAACTAATATTTATTGAAGACAGTTTATAAACTCTTTAGGGGGTAACTCTCGTAAGTTATAAAGAACATTCATAGTTTGTTTGGATTCATAAAAATAATTATTGAATAATAATTGACATTTAATAATATAAATATTGTACTTTTCATACAGTTTATTTGTTGGTTAAAGAAACTTTATAAATTATCATTACAACTTTATCAGTTCTGATAGATTGCCAATCAAATAAAATAACTGAATGAAATTATGAAATTTTAAATATCATAATTCTGCTTGTTCCTTAATTAGTCAGTCTACTCTATGACATAATACGGCACCTCACGGTTAATTATTTAATAGTGGTTATAAAACCAATATAAAGTAATATACTGGGAGACTGAAATAAAAAACGGAACACAAATTTAAATCCTTACAAATGAAGGTACAATTTTCTTTCTAATGTCATTTTGTTTGATGAACCCTTTTCAATGCGCCGTAGACTTTCTATTCATTTTTGTGAATGGTATAACGATTTATATGATAGATGGTGAAAAAGGCTTTGGACAAATGGTCAGAAAAAGGACAATGAATTTAGTTCAAACATTATAAAAATTTAAAATATCTTTATATCACCACATCCCCATTAATAACACAGATACATTTTCAGGTAATAATCGCATTAAATTATTATTCCCAAACTTATTACTCCTTTTATAAATATTGACAATTAATCTGGATATATGTTATGTGATAGGTACAAAAAGGAGGCACAAGTTTAAATTCTAACAAGGATTGTTCAGGTTGCAAGAAGACAGTACGAATCAAGACAAAATCAATTTTATTCAGCAACTCCCTTTTGAAAATCATTTATAACTCAAAAAGCATTGAACCATATTGCATGAAACCTGGTGGGACGATTGGTCAATATACCAAAACCATTTTGTTAGATTTTGAGAGCAATCAGGTCAAAGGTCAACGATCAAGATCAAGGCCATTTGCAACTCAATAACTCAAAGAGTATTCAACCAAATAATTGTCTGAAATTTGATGGTGCAATTGGTCAATGACCAGGAACGATCTGGTAGAACTTTGTCAAGGTCATTTGACTCATTTTTACTTAAAAAGTATTTTACCAAATTGCATGAAACTTGGTGGGAATGTATGCGCTCTACGAGTGCACATAATCTAGTTTATAATAGTATACCATCTGTTTTAAACAAATAAGAAACACATGAACCTATGGAGTGAAACTTTTAATTACCTAATTTTTTAACATGATACTAAAAATTAATTTCGGTCAAGTATTGAAATCATATCTTCACTTTAGAAAACATGCTACTTTAATTATGTTTATTGGTTTAGTTAAATAAGTTTAGGTTGCGTTTCAGAAATTTTGTATGAATTGTGTCTATTCAAAAAAGAAAATAAACAATTCACACTAGTTTGCCCAAAAAACTAACAATGGTCTACTACGGGATTAATTTTCTCTAAGAAATATGTATTTTGTTGAATTTACCATGCATTACTTGTAACTAATTTCTTTTTTGATTCCAGTAAATATTTAATTTTCATTAAAATAACTAAATATAATTTGATATTTTTAATATTAGATATCTGCTTGTTCCTATTTTAGTCAGTCTGTGAAAAATATACGTTACCTCACTCAAACTATAGAGAATGATGTAAAAACTGCTATGACAATGAATTTAATACAAATTTAAAATAAAATTGAAAACTAAAATACATCCAACTTACAAATAACACTGTTCTCTCAAAAATGACATATATTGCAAAATTATTACGTCATTTCAATAATAACCTAACAAGATTTTCATGCAATATTTAATTAATATCTGGAAATTCTCCATTTACATTATTGAGTTGCAATGCATTCATTAGTTTCATGCTAAGAGATCTATCAAATATGTTGTAAGTCGCATTAATGGATATAGTAGAGATATTATGCAGTCATAAGACCGCCAAAAATATGTAAGACAAGTAATTCAACGAAGACCTATATTTTATTACTATTTCTCAAACTCCAACTAATATTTACTGAAGATGTTTTATAAACTAAGTACAGGGTAACTCTCGTAATACACGGGGACAAAATTTATGGTAAAATTGAACACCATTTCGTACTTGAATTTTAAATAGTTTCTTAAATTGTATTGTTAATTGACTAGCATTCCATAGATCATTAAATATATTATGAGAGTTTTAAATGCTGCATTATGTTTGAGTTAAAAATTATGAATTGAAAGGGTAAAATTGATTTAATTTACAATCAAAATTTTGCAATTGAATTACTATCAAATTTCGATATTATATTAAAATATAATACTTCAATTTCGTTTAGTTGTATAATATCACACGTACTATCGATTTCTGAAAAAATGCACTTTAATAATTAGCTTAATAAGTCAAAGTAATTCATAAGCTTTAACTAATCAGAAGCTTGATTCTACAAAATCCATCATTGATGTCGGATATGAATCAATGGACAAAATCGAGATAATTTGCAGTCATAAGACCGCCAAAAATACATTAGTACAAAGAAACTAATTATGCCTATGCACATAACTTCATCACAATTTTTCAGAATCCAACTAACATTTACTGAAGCGATTTTATAAAACATTCTAACGGGATAACTCTCGTAATACACTGGTACAACCGGTAAGACTAAACTGGTTCTAGGTATATTCCAGCCCGGTAAATTCCATCCCTGAGACAATACTCAGTTGGGTGAAAATGAGAAGTCAAAGATTTTATATTATATTGCCATTTGTTAAATATTGCGTAGCCAAGTAGAAATAATTCAGACGATAATATAGTAATTAATTATTTTCATTTTATTTAGTTAAATAAGTTCAGTTTGCATTAGTGAGTTTTTATCACAATAATTTGAGTCCATTTGAAATGTGAAAAAAACATAAACAATTCGAACTAGTTTGCCCAACAAAAAACAATTTTGTTTTGTAGAATTTATCTTGCTTCACTTATACAATTTACTTACAATTAAAATTACTAAATAAAATAGGATACTTCTAGTTATTATATATCTACATGTTCATTAGTCAGACTTTGAAAGAATATACGTTACCTCACTAGTTATTATGTTAATAAATATAATATTAATTAAAGAAAATTTAGCTCTAAAATATATCCAATGAAGAGTTATCGCTGTTTACTCAACATTACATGTTTCTCATAATATTTTTTAGAAATATAAACCTTATGTAATTTCCATACGTTATTCATTTATTATTTGGTGAGTATTTAAACGAAAATACTATTTATTTGCAGCTCTTCTATTTCTATATTTTATTATTCATTAATTTTAACTATTATGTGACACGTATTATCAATATATGAAAAAATAGCACATTAATTAGCTTAATAAGCCAAAGTAATTTACTAGCTTGGTAAGCTTAAAAGCTATTCAGTAGCTTGATGCTACAAAATACATCATTGATGTCAGAAGTTACATCAATGGATGTAAAATCGAGATATTTTGCAGCTATAAGACCGCCAAAAATACATCAGATCTTTAGTTTGTATAATATAACTTGCTTATATTCAACAGAAATTTTCAAAGCGCAGCTAATATTTACTGAAGCGATTTTATAAAACTTCAAACGGGGTAACAGTCGCAATACACGTACAGGGACAGATGGTAAAATTAAACAGCATGCACATTTAATACTAGAATTGTAAATACTTCTTTAAATTGTATTGTTCATTGACTAATATTTATTAGATTATTACATGAATTATAAGAGTTTTAGATGTTGGATTATGTGTGAGTTTGTTCTTATAAAGCGATCGTTTTAATTTGTTTACTAAATAATAATACTGTAAAAAAATAGTACTGTACCCCTCCCATTGAAGTTCCAATTCACATTAAATCAAAAAATATTTTTTATTCTACCTATCTTGCACTTTTTGTTAATAAAACTCAATTGTTACTCAGTTTTTTTTTAGGTGCTAAATAGGTTAAATTAGTTACTATTTTTTTGTTATTTTATAACCAATTTAAGTTGATAAAACTCATACTAATTCCTGAGGCTAACGAAGTGATTATTTCATTATATATAATAATAAAAAAATATCTCATATTTAGAATTACGATTTACTTTATAATTCAAGCAAAATCATTTATGTGTAAGTCACATTATTGAATAAAATCAAATTATCTGCTGTCGTACGACCGTCAAATATATTTTACATAGTTATGATACCGTTATACGTAAAGATCTGTTAATCTACATTACTTTCAAACTCCAATTAATATTTACTGAAGAGAGTTTACAAAGTGTTAAGGGGTAACTCTCGTAATACACGGGGACAGATGTTAAGTTATAAACACCAATTTATAATTTAATTATATAATTTATATTTCCATAGATTTTGGATTCATCCAATTAATTATTGAATAATAATTAACATTCAAATACTTTGATATTCTACTGTTCATAAGTTTATTTATTGTTTAAAAAAACTTTGTAAATTATCATCACAGCTTTATTAGTTCTGCTAGAAGATCAATAAAATTAAATGACTAAATATACAAATTAAATATTTTTATTTAATATTATTATCATTATTATTATTCTTGTTCTTAATTTAGTCAGTCTGTGACGGAATAGGAAACCTCACGTTTGTTCAAAAAGTGATATAAAACCAAGATAAAGTAATGTACAGGATGTCCCAAAAGAAACATAACCCAAAATTAAATTAGTATATTTACCATCGAAGTTACATTTTTCTTTCTAGCAACAGTTTCTTCGTTGACCTCTTCTCCATCAACAATTAAAATTTCATTGATTTTTGTGAATGTTTTGACGATTTAAATGATGGATGATGAAAATAATAAGGGTCAGAAAAAATACGAATTTTTACACGTATTTTTAATAATACCATTACAATATTTTCATGCATTATTTATTTAGTATTTGGTAATTATTGTGCCTACCTAAGTATTCAAACTAAGAAAATATTTACTTGGAGCTTTACTTCTTCTATATTTTATTATTCATTTATTTTATAATTAAAATCACACGTATTATCAATTGTTGAAAAAATGTTCATTTTAGACTACTTAGCTTTATGCTATAGTATCCATCATTGATGTCGCAAATAACATGAACGTTTATATATAATCAAGATATTTTGTGGCCATGAGACCACCAAAAATATAAAAGGTGATATAAAAATCAAAAGAATGACTTTACTGCACTCTTTCAAAATCCAACCAATATTCACTGAAACGAATTCACTGAAGCAAAATTCCTAATTTTGAACGGGGTAACTCTCTGAAACACCATTTCGTACAGAAATTGTAAATATTTTCCTAAATTGTATTGTTCATTGACTAGCATTCTATGGATAATTGCATGAATTATGAGAGTTTTACCTATTGGACTATACTTGAGTTATGAACATTGAATTGAAATGGAGAAATAGTTTAATTCACAAACAAATCCTTGCAATTGCTGCACTAACAACTCTGTAGCTATTGATATATTCCGCGCAATTAGCCGATTGTCACAATCTCGAAAATTCACTGTGCGTTTATAAACCCCTTTAACCTAATAAGCTAAAGCTATTAAATAGTCTGGTAAGCTAAAGCTATTAAATAGTCTAATAAGCTAAAGCTATTAAATAGTCTGGTAAGCTAAAGCTATTAAATAGTCTGATAAGCTAAAGCTATTAAATAGTCTGGTAAGCTAAAGCTATTAAATAGTCTGATAAGCTAAAGCTATTAAATAGTCTGGTAAACTAAAGCTATTAAATAGTCTGATAAGCTAAAGCTATTAAATAGTCTGGTAAGCTAAAGCTATTAAATAGTCTAATAAACTAAAGCTATTAAATAGTCTAATAAGCTAAAGCTATTAAATAGTCTAATAAACTAAAGCTATTAAATAGTCTAATAAGCTAAAGCTATTAAATAGTCTGGTAAGCTAAAGCTATTAAATAGTCTGATAAGCTAAAGCTATTAAATAGTCTGGTAAGCTAAAGCTATTAAATAGTCTAATAAGCTAAAGCTATTAAATAGTCTGGTAAGCTAAAGCTATTAAATAGTCTAATAAGCTAAAGCTATTAAATAGTCTGATAAGCTAAAGCTATTAAATAGTCTGGTAAACTAAAGCTATTAAATAGTATAATCAGCTAAAGCTATTGATCAAGCTAATAAAGCTAATTCTAGTCCCTTTCTTTTATTCTCAATACTTGTTATGAATTAGCTGTCTTCTTTGTTTACAAAGCCATTCTTTTATTAATAAAAGGAGTTTTGAGAGGCAAAGGAGAGTGGACAGGGAATCAATAGAGAGATGAAGGGTGGTAATTTTACCCTACTGTGGCCCCTGAAAGAAATTCATCATTGCACTGCTCTTAGTGATCTTAATAAATATAATAGCAGGGCAATTCATAATTAACTTTATAGAGTTTGAAAGACGAATAGATTTGAAGATAATAATGGCCTTTGATGTAATTGAAGTAATAGTATATTGCTTGAATGAATTTAGTACGAAATGTTCATTGAACTAGTTTATTAATAGATATATTATCTCTGCCAATTTCATCATTTAATACCATAATAGAATTCTCACTCGGTTTATAATATTGAAATTTTCTCCAGTGCCATTGAAGGTTCAGTGCCCCCCTATGGGATAAAGCACCATTAGGATCTGCTAGGGGTTCGTGTACCGCGACAAGGATTGTTCCTTCTGCCTCTCTTACTGATTAGCTAATAACCTTAATGCAGGCTATAGGATTTCAATAAAGAGAGACTCGATAAAGGGATGCTAATGTTCACAGAGTCTTGAGAGAGTTCTTAAATCTCAGTGTATGGCTTTATATTCTCTGTTTGGAGTGAGAGGCGATAGTCCCAGTTAGAAAACTGTAATCGTCACTTGTAAGCATTTGATCATTTAAATACAATCAATTATATAAAGATCATATATCATCTGTGATGTATTATTTAATCAAAATCCAATAATTGGTTAACATAAATATAAAGCAATCAACCGAACTACAATGTTTGAAATTGTGAAATTTCAAAAATAGGAATAATTTCACGAAAATTCTACTCTTTGTTAAATATAAATTAATTATCAACTAATTTGCTAGAGAACACACGGAAATATTAAATATTTAAATATTCTTTTTGGTGAATATTTAATTCCTTTAATTGGAACATCTTTTCCATCGCTTTGATATTATCAATTAAGTGTCAAAATAGTCTCAAATAGAAGGAATAATGACCCTTACGGACTTCAAAAGAGAAAAAACTGCCCATAAAAATAATTGTCGTAATAGGAATAATACTTCCTTTGATTTTAAAGAGTTATCAGAGAACTTTTATAAGGAATTTTAGAAAATTCCAACCAACTTGATTATTTTCTTAATGTATAGGCATTTTGAAAAATGTTTGCAACTGATAGAGAAAAATATTAGATTCTATGTGAAGATGCTATCAATTCTTTGGATTTTAAACTAAAGTAAAAATGGTTCTTCATTTCTTATATTTTTTAAAAAAAATTACCAGCAACAGAATGTCATGAATATAACTTGTAATGTAAAGAAACAATTACCTGAAGCTAATTAAATACCAATTACTATCTTCGCAGATTGCGGAAAGTTAGGTTTTAATCGGCATCTATTTCGTATTTGTAATCTTGTTATTCGCAAAACTCTAAAAAGAATTCAACTCAAAGGCCTGAAATTTGGTGGGACAATTCATCCTTTTCCATGAACCATTTATTTAGATTTTGGGATTAGTCAAAGTTCAAGTTAAAGATCATTTAAAAGCGGTGAAGTGGGTATGCGCTCTCCGAATGCTCGTCCTCTAGTTCGAAATCAAAAGGAGAAAGAATCGGTATAATACTTATTCATCCTCATTTTGATTTTAGTTCGTCAATTGTAAGCAAATTAACCACCTTCTTGTCTTCCATCTTGCCCTCTTTGGACGATCTTTAATTATCAATTATTTCACTTTTTCTATTTTATTTAAGATATTTTAATGTATATCAATATCATTATTTTTGATGGAATAACTAATATTAAATAATTCTAATAATTCTTCTCGTTCACAAATTAGTCGGACTAAATGAAAGAATATGACACATTATAGCAACGATATAAAATCATGTGTGTTGATAAATTGAAAACGAAGTCAAATTTATTGATAAGAAAATTGCTTCAGTAAAAAAATTGTAAGTACGATACTATAAACTTATTATACCTAAGAAATTAAAATTTGTATCACTTCCGTTCATTTGTATTGTAAATAAGAACAAAATAAATTATAGTCTCTAAATTATATTAATACCAAATAGTTATCATTTTTTATATTTCGTGAATATATATTTCATTCTATTATAATTGTATATGTCAAGAATTTCCCTTATTTCTTCAGTACATTAGTTTTATGATTACATTCATGTTGAAAGTTTATTGCTTTTCTTCTCTCAACATTCCATTACTCGTTCAATGGAAACTTTCACGAGTACCACTAGTCCTAACTTTCAATAAAAACACAGTGTTATTCATTTTACCTTGAGATTATACCATTACAATTCAGTACCTCCAATGTCAGTGTATTTAGTATATAATGAAATCAATCTCATTTATCGTATAATGAGATAATGTGGTTATTGGTGCACCTAAATAATCTATTGTTAATATTTTGATATGAGTAAAAGGGTGATTTCATATTAATATATATTTTATGATTCTATTTCAATTCAATTGAGTGTTGGGCATTAAAATGCTTTTTATCGCACTTTTCTACAATGTTGAATTGAAACTATTTTGTGAAAAAAAATTCCAATTAAGAAAATTTATAATAATTATTAAAATCAGTAGTTTGATTATATAAATTGTGCAGTTATGTATTTACTTATAGTCCTATTTAAACGATAATTACAAAAATTAAATAGAATTCATAGATATGTGAGGAAATAGAAATACATGCAGTCATAAGACCGTCAAAAATATCAAGCTAGGAATCTTCTCAAAATGATAAATAAATTTTTATTTCTAAACACCCACTAATATTAACTGATCAAAATTTACAGAAATAGTACGGGGTAACAATCATAATTCTAAAAAGAATATACTAATATTTTAATTTACTTCCAAAATGTAGGTATATAACAATTTGAATGATTGAATATTTATTAATGAATATTAGGAATTTTTTTAGATGTACAGTCAAAGATGAAAGTCACTGAGATGATGTTTCAAAATCCTACAAATTATATTTTCTATTATTTTTTGTAATAGTCAATGCAAATTTATATATTTTGAATTCAGTCTAGGAAGTTGGAACATTAAAAAATAAGTATCATTAAAAAATACAGCAAAGCCTCGTAGTAGACCAGAGGTACATTCCAAGTTTGTTTGGTCTAGTAGGAAACTCATTATATTAGTTTCCGAGTAGACCAAAATCGTTTTGTCTAAAAGTAAAGCGGTGACATTAACATTTCGATAGCTCTATTTGTTTATGATAACTTTAATGCCAAATTTATGGTGACTAACATTACAATTTTGAAGGGAAACAAATTTAGAAACTATATAATTTTTTTTTTTGTTTCAATTGGTATGGATATAATTTTTTTTTTTTTCAATTAAATTATCATTTTATGATATTATAATAGTCTTCACTGTATCTAGTTTTCTGTAACTTTTCACATCATTTTTTTTGGAACAGACTTTACCATTAAATATGAAACTAATTCTGCCTTATGTTTTATCCTAAAAACAGCATAAAAAAAATATAATATATCAGTCAAATTAAAGATTTATCTCTAAAACAGTATTGTAATTATTACTCCTTGTACTATTTACACTAGAATAACTGTCAGGTGACAAAAATTGTGTTTTGTCTAGTACGAGGTTTTGTTGTACAATAAATTGAGAGAACTGTTTATCACAATTCACGTCATTACTTCACTCTTTTCTCTGATAGTACATCATCACAGTGACTCTTTTCTCTGATAGTACATCATCACAGAGACTCTTTTCTCTGATAGTACAACATCACAGTGACTCTTTTCTCTGATAGTACATCATCACAGTGACTCTTTTCTCTGATAGTACATCATCACAGTGACTCTTTTCTCTGATAGTACATCATCACAGTGACTCTTTTCTATGATAGTACATCATCACAGTGACTCTTCTCTCTGATAGTACATCATCACAGTAACTCTTTTCTCTGATAGTACATCATCACAGTAACTCTTTTCTCTGATATTACATCATCACAGTGACTCTTTTCTCTGATAGTACATCATCACAGTGACTCTTTTCTCTGACAGTACATCATCACAGTGATTCTTTTCTCTGATAGTACATCATCACAGTGACTCTTTTCTCTGATAGTACATCATCACAGTGATTCTTTTCTCTGATAGTACATCATCACAGTAACTCTTTTCTCTGATGGTACAACATCACAGTAACTTTTTTCTCTGATAGTACATCATCACAGTGATTCTTTTCTCTGATAGTACATCATCACAGTAACTCTTTTCTCTGATAGTACATCATCACTGTGACTCTTTTCTCTGATAGTACATCATCACAATTACTCTTTCTCTGATAGTACATCATCACAGTTACTCTTTTCTCTGATAGTACATCATCACAATGACTCTTTTCTCTGATAGTACATCATCACAGTGACTCTTTTCTCTGATAGTACATCATCACAGTGACTCTTTTCTCTGATAGTACATCATCACAGTTACTCTTTTCTCTGATAGTACATCATCACAGTGACTCTTTTCTCTGATAGTACATCATCACAGTGACTCTTTTCTCTGATAGTACATCATCACAGTGACTCTTTTCTCTGATAGTACATCATCACAGTGACTTTTTTCCCCGATAGTAAATCATCACAGTTACTCTTTCTCTGATAGTACATCATCTCAGTTACTCTTTTTTCTGATAGTACATCATCACAGTGACTCTTTTCTCTGATAGTACATCATCACAGTGACTCCTTTCTCTGATAGTACATCATCACAGTGACTCTTTTCTCTGATAGTAAATCATCACAGTTACTCTTTTCTCTGATAGTACATCATCACAGTAACTCTTTTCTTTGATAGTACATCATCACAGTGACTCTTTTCTCTGATAGTACATCATCACAGTTACTCTTTCTCTGATAGTACATCATCACAGTTACTCTTTTCTCTGATAGTACATCATCACAGTTACTCTTTTCTCTGATAGTACATCATCACAGTAACTCTTTTCTTTGATAGTACATCATCACAGTGACTCTTTTCTCTGATAGTACATCATCACAGTAACTCTTTTCCCCGATAGTAAATCATCACAGTTACTCTTTCTCTGATAGTACATCATCAAAGTGACTCTTTTCTCTGATAGTACATCATCACAATGAGCTAAAGTTTCTAGAAGGCTAATCAAATAAAATAATCTAATACAATTATTTATTTCTAAACATTATAATTCTGCTTGTTCCTAAATTAGTCAGTCTCTGACAGAATACGGAACATCACTGTATATCAGATAGGGGTTATATAAATTATATATATAAAATAATGTAAAGGATATTATGTTAATATATTGAATTGAAATTTATGGCATATAATAAACCTCCATGGAAGCTTTCACGAGTACCACTAGTTATAAATAGTAGTAACAAGACAGAGTTAATTATTTACCTTGAGATTATATCATTACAATTAAGTATATTTAATATCAGAGTATTTCTCAAATACAAATTTATTTACTGCACAGTGTATTATTTTAGATTATATAAAATTAGTAGTTTTATTACCACTAATCTATAGATATACTAATTAATTATAGTCATATATACAAAATATTACATACCCAGTTCAAATAGTAAATACAAGAAAGATGTGCAGTCAGAAGACCGCTTAAAATATTAAAGTCAAGCCTCGTGATATTTTAAAAATTAGTATCTGGAATACGTTTAAATTTCTGAACACCAACTAATAATAACTGAACACAATTTACAATATAATTATGGGGTAACTCTAATAATTGTTAAAAGCAATGAGTAATAAATAATTTCATTTTATTCCAGCATATGTACATATTCTTGTATTAGATTTTTTAAATTTGAGAGTAACAGATTAACTCGTTCAGTGATTGGTAGACTTAAAATAGAGTGTGAACGTATATAGTGTGTGTAGTGGAAACAATTAGGGGTGTTAACACAGTATTCGGAAAGTGGGAGTTAACACACAGGTTATGAACTAATCCGACTTTTAGAAATTACTCATTGCCCTATCATGACCTGTGGCAACACCCACTTTCCGACTACTGTGAGTCTGAGTAAGTGTTGGAGTTACTATAAATAATATAGCAATATGACCAGTAAGAGTTGGTAACTAAATATTATCTTTTAACTCCTAAGTTCATTGTGAAGAGGTAAGCTAGTCAGCTGGATATTAAGCATCTCTATTATCCAATTAATTAGTAGATTCTTTGCATTGAAATACCAGGACAGAGTCAGCTGCTATTGGAGATGTATGGCTGTAGTTTATTTTACTAATAGGCAGTGTATAAATAGGATTATATTGCAGACTTACTTAAAAGAAACAATTTTAAATTGCTTAAAATACTACCAATCATTTTCTTATGTTCGATACAACATTGAAATTGAAGTAATTTAATAAAAATAATGAACTGATTTTGCAGTCATAAGACCGCCAAAAATATGTAAACTGTATTCCCTGAACGAATGAGAAGGCTCCATAATCAATGCAGTTTTGAAATCCAACAAATATTCACTGAAGACAGTTTACAAGAGACATTAATGGGTAACTCTCGTAATACACAGGGACAGATGTTAAGTTTTTAATACTAATTAACACTTCCTTGTACTCATTGTAATATAATTGAAGATTCATTAAAACATTTATTGAATGATCAAAGATATTTAAATACATAGAGTTTCTATTTTTCCAATATTCAATACAACTTTATTCGTTAAATTGAATCACTAAAATTGAATAAATCGAAATATTACGATTCTGTGTGTTCCTATATTAGTCAGTCTGTGACAGAATACGGCACCTCACTGTATATTAGATATGGGTTGTAAAAACTATATAAAATAATGCAAAGGCTATAATTAAAATAAATATAATAATAATATATTTTAATTAAAAATCTAATTTCCTTGTTTCTTTCCCATTAGGTTAAATTGTAAATAGGAACAAGTAGTTTTAAAAATAGAGCTAAGATCTATACATATAAGTTTATTCTTGTATGTTTCTTCTTTTAATTTAGTAGGGGTTGCCGTCTGTTTCGGAACCAAAGGCCATATCGCTGACGTCAAATGGAAATTAAATACGGTATCCGGCGGTTTTCCCGAAAACGAATTTGACGAAACCAAATTCTCCGAAAACTAATTCGACGAACCCTAATACGCCGAACAGGATTTTCCGAATACGAATTTGTCTAAACCCAAATTGGTCGAAAACGGATTCGCCGAAGTGAAGATTTGCCGAAAGCCAAATTTGCCGAAAGACAAATTTACCGAAAGACAAATTTACCGAAAGACAAATTTAAAACAAAATGTAAAATTACACAAAAGTTACAGAAAAGAAACGAAACAACGAAATCATAACCCTTAGTTACATTAAATGATCCTTTAATCTTTGTACCACTAAATGATTCTTTGTCTTTTCTTATTTTAAAGACGTTCAAGCTTTATTCAGTCAGAATCAGTCAGTCAGCTATGGGAGCATGTTGCCTTTCTTTCATTTGAGCGTTTGGTTGTTTTTAGATTGTGTATTTCTAGCGTGTTTATTCATTTTTGTGAATATTCCATGTTTACTGCTTATTTTTTATTCAGTTGTTAATAGTATACAATACAGAAGGTGTTTTGTGGCTGACATTATTAATATTTATTCCATTCATTGCGTTTAAAATATAAAATTGTTAGTAATGAATAACATAACTATTATATATGTTTATATCTTCCCAACATACCTCTAGCTTCAACGATAGTGTCACTTGCATGAATAAATTTGTTTCAGGTAAAAACATTGATTTCTATCAACACGTTTTTAGTAATGCCATATAAATATTAATATTTAATATATACAGTTAGATATATGAATTTAGAAAAATTATACCGAATTAGCGGAATACAAATTTAGGCTTGTGACAATATGCACTGCATAATATGCACCATATGCGCTTAGAAATTTGTGCATTTATATGCATTTAATATTTTGTATATGCATATATTTTTATGCATATGCATTTAGTTTCATGCATATGCATTTAGTTTCATGCATATGCATTTAATTTCTTGCATATGCATTTAATTTATATGCCGTACATTTTGGATATGCAGAAATTTAACATGTAGGTACATTTTTGTCATAAATTGCAGTAATAAAATTAATAAATCGAAATAATAATAAAATTATTTAGGTTACACTTAATATAACATTATAATTGAGGTTTCAAAGCTGAATTTTCTTCTTTTATCTGCTAAAATGTTCTTGCATTGAGAAAATTTTCTCTGTTCATCACGTTACACGAGTGATGCGTGCTCTAAAGAGAGGTATTATCCATTGGGTCAGATGCTGGGTGACGAACTCTCTTGTAATGGAATAATCAATTATTATTTTCTCGCGAACCGGTTCCTTAAAATTATTATTCTGGATTACCTTTTTCGAGAGAAATATACACAATCATCTGAATAAAAAACATTATTTTTTTGAATTGTTGATTGAACCCGTACTAACATACACTCGCAGATATCTTCGGTTAGAAGGTAAAAAGGTTATTTTCAAGGTTGACATGGCCAATGCTTTCAATAGCCTACGACGAGATGTGTTCCTGAATGCGGCTAAACAAAGGACTCAGGGGCTTTATAGACTGATTTGGCAGTCTTATTCTGGTCCAACAACACTTTTTATGGGGGACAAACCTCGTATCCGCTACGGGTTTACAGCAGGGCGACCCTTTCGGTCCAGCTCTCTTCTCTTTGGGAATTGATGAGATAACGCGAAGGGTGGACACTGAGTTGAATGTCTGGTATCTCGATGACGGGACAATCGGAGATTCACCTGAAAAGGTGTTCACTTGTTTGCAGCGTCTAATCAATGACCTTGCTGAAGTGGGACTGGATATCAATCGAGAGAAGAGTGAACTGATTTTGCTGAACCATTCTGAGGAAGAATCAATAATTACGAGGAATCTATTTGAGGGGTTGATGCCATGATTGAGGGTCGTTCCAGTGGAAGATTTAAGCTTGCTGGGAGCACCACTCATGGAGAGATGCATACCAGCAGCTGTTGCTGAGAAGAGGGAGGATTTGGAGAGGCTTTCGTCAAGGTTGAAACTGATTGAGAACCATCAAGCTTTTGCTTTGCTCAAGAACTGTTTTGCCTTGCCTAAGCTCCAATATATCCTACGTGCTTCACCAGCTTACAGGAATAGTGAGGATCTTTCACAGTTCGACAGGGTCATTGTATCAGCCCTTTCGATGGTTACCAACGTTAAGTTTGAGGGAGACTCACTTGTGCAGGCATCGTTGCCCGTACGGTTTGGGGGGTTAGGAATCAGGATGTCTAAGGACATTGCGCTACCCGCATTCATTTTTTCCCTTCATGCTATCGAGGATTTGGTTAGATCCATTCTGTGCAGAAAACAGATTGGGGATGACCGAGAGCTTGGAGCAGCAGTGGAGAAATGGCAAAGTGAGGGTTTAGCCTTAGCTGAGGGAGCTAATGAGAGTCGGCAGAGGTCATGGGATGACCCTAAGTCGGTAGCCACTGTGGCCAGACTGCTCGAGGAGGCTGATCAATTGTCTAGGGCACGTCTTCTGGCATCTGCATGTAGAGAGAGCGGACTTTGGTTACATGCGCTTCCAGTTCCTACACTTGGAACGCTACTCGACGCAGAGTCTTTTCAGGTTGCGATTGCGCTACGTATTGGTGCGGACATCTGTGAGCCACACGTGTGCCGATGCGGCCAGAGGGTGGATTCAAGGGGACTTCACTGTCTATCATGTCGCTACAGTGCTAGACGCCATCCGAGACATGCAGCCCTGAATGATGTTATTAGGAGAGCTTTGATTTCGGATGGTATCCTTTCAGTGCTTGAGCCTCTGGGGGTTGATAGGGGTGATGGTAAGCGGCCTGATGGTATCTCAGTCTTCCCTTTTACAGATGGGAGGTGTCTTTGTTGGGATGCAACATGTGTAGACACTTACGCGGCGTCTCACTTGATCGACTCGGCATTGTCACCTGGTAGCGCAGCCAAGGAGGCGGAGGGGAGGAAGCGACGCAAATATGCGGCTTTTGGCATTCGATATCGGTTCGAACCCATAGCGGTGGAAACGGCAGGTAGCTATGGTGAAACGACAGGCGCACTCCTTACTGAAATCGGCCGTCGCATTACCGACGTCACTGATGATGTGAGAGAGACCTTTTGGTTAGAGCAGAGAGTTGGTTTGGCAGTTCAGAGGGGCAAAGCTTTCAGTATCCTGACGTCAGTCAAGGAGAAGTATGATGACCGCAGTTTGGGTGTTGCCCTGTGACCTGCTATAGACACCTCACAGTCGGTTGGAGGCCACTTCCATTGGCGATGGTCGGAGCCATGGTCGTAGAGCAGAGAAGCTTATCTTTCATTTTTTTAATGTTCATTGTCTTAATAAAGATAATTGCTTTTTTTTTTAATTATTCAAAGAAGGTTTGCTTCTTCTTTAAAAAAAAAAATAATAATAATAAAAAAAAATGCTTATAGTTTGTGTACTTTTGTTATCAGAGTGCGTATCTAACTTAATTGTGTAGGACTTGAGCATCCACGCGGTCCGGAGATTTTATTTATAAATTGATAGTAATATCGTATCACAGCATATCCGACTTTATAATAATTATAAAGTCGGTTGTGATCACAGTGACCTATTTATCGCTAACTTTAACTATGTTTTTCTGTAGTTCTGTTTCCTTTAACTACATTTTGTAGTAAATCGTAATTTAAATTTTTCGTATCTTCTGACCCATATGTCTCAGCAGACATTCCCATCTCAAGTCATTGTTAGAATTCAAGTTGTTCGCACGAACTGATTGCTAGACAGTTTGAATCCCACAACTGAACGGGCTACCTCTTTCTAACAAGGATTAGAAAATAGAGTTTCGCCGACCATCTTAATTCTATTCCTCAAATTCCTGTTCCACGTTAAAAAGTCTTGAATCTTTGTCCACTTTAGACTTTTTTTTTATCAGTATTACAATAGTTTTGATTTCTGGTGAATGATGCTACAAATTTGTTACCATGAAGTACAGCAAAAAATAGTTTGAAAAGTTTTACGAAGCACTACAAGATTATAGCACTATAGTTCCACTGCACAACAGTAATCAAAGTGTAGCCCTATTTGTGCGGTACAGTACCATCTTCGATCCGACTTTTAAATCTTGCACAAATTGTTAATAATGTCTCGTTCGAAATAAAAAATAAATAGTTATTGATACTCTGTTATATATAAACTAAGAGTTATTTAAAGTTAGTTCTCTCCATCGAAGCCTACCGTCCCCAAAGAATATAATAGGAAGAAATTGAAAAGAATGAAGGAGAAAACCCAAAACAAAAAGGACCTTGCTGGAATGAAGTTGAATGCTAGAACAAAGTTCACGGTACTATAGCTGTCCGTATATTCTTATATATATATGGTTTATGAATGACCGAAAATCAGAAATAGTGGTATTCCTCTTACAAAATAAATATGATCGTTTTTTTGCCTGAGAACAGTAATTAAGAATCTATTTCAGTTCTTATTTTGCATATGCTTTTTCTCATTTGCATATGCATTTTCTTATTTGCATATGCTTTTTCTCATTTGCATATGCATTTTCTTATTTGCATATGCATTTTCTTATTTGCATATGCATTTTAACATTTCATCCTGGAACAAATTGTCGGAAAGAAAGTTGGCTCCATGAAATAAGTCACTTAAAACCGTCGGTGACAATGACAATGGATGCAGAAAAGCTACTCCGTGAATCCAGTCACTTACCAAGGAATGTGATGAAAATGGACACAGCACCGGTGGCTGCACTCACGGATGGAAGAGGAAAAAGAAGAGGTGATAGTAAATGAAGCCTACGAGCCTACCTAACACAAAAATCTAAGACCTCGTGAAAAGTATTTTTTTTTTATTAATTCAATCAACTGATACAAAGGTTAACAAAATCAAAATACATTTCAATTATGCAAAAAAAAGGACTAGCACAATGAAATTTCCATACAATGTAACAAATTGAACCTACAATAAACCAAAATGGTTTCTAAGGAAACCTATATACAGTATAAGTAGCGTTATACTTATACTGCAAGTAGCGTTAAAAATGATGAACATGGTAAAAAGGAAAATAAAAGACTATCACAATCCAAATTACAACAGTTTGCGGCCTTCTTCCCCCCTTCTCTCCCATTCCCCACTGACAGTTTCAGGATAGAGCCCCTGGGGGCTATTTTATATATTTGTAAATATTATTTTATACCATAATAAGTGTATAATATGTATCTTTTTACTCATTTCATCAGTACATTAGTTTTATGAATACATTCATTTTGAAAAGTTTATTGTCTTTTCTAAAAGTTATATTACTTGTTCCAATTGAACTTTCACGAGTACCACTAGTTCTAAATACTAACAGAAAGACAGTGTTAATCATTTTACCTTGAAATTAATGTATTGAAATTAGTTACCTCTAACATCAGTGTACTTCATGAAAATAAATTATTTTACTACATAGTGTAAAATTCTAGAATATTTTAACATACATTAACTTTGTTGTTTTATTACAACTACTGTATAGTCAGTATAGATACATTAATTTGTATAGTTAGTCATTTATAAACAATATAACATACAGAGAACAAATAGAAGATATGAAAAATATAAGAAAGATATACAGTCATAAGACCGACAAAAACATATTTAGTGAATATACAAGGGACCAACCACAATTATATTTTTAACTTATGTACACGAACTAATAGTGACTGAAAACTATTTACAAAATATTGATGGGGTAACTCTGATAATTCATAAAAGCAATGGTTAATAGTTTAATTTAATTATTTCCTACATATCTAATTTAATTCTCACAATTTTTCACAATAACTAAAATAGTGAATAATTATTGATAAATACGATTCGAACGATTTTTGTTGTACAGTAGAATTCAATGGGAAAATTTTTATATATTATAATAGATAAGTGAAAACGAGTTAGCTCTCTTTTGTTCTTTTATATTGTCATGCCTTTCTTGTGTTAATTCTTCTCTTGCCTTCCTGTTATATAGAACATTTTGTTCTTTTGTATTTTACTGCACAACAAAAATTGCCCCAATCTCATATCAATTAAAATTTATTTTTTTAATTAAATGTGAAAATTTGAGAAAATCATATGAAAGAAAAGTTACATATACAAGAATTAAATTGAAATATTTACCATTGCTTTTGACTTTAGAAAAATAAAAGAGTTACCCCATAATTATATTATAAATTGTGTTCAGTTATCATTAGTTGGTGTTGAGAAATTAAGTATTAATCGCACTTCGGACATTAAATTGGAACTAAATATTTTTGTCGGTCTTATGACTGCATATCTTTCTCATATTTTCAATTTGTACTTTAGATTTTGTAGTAAAGTAATTTATTTTCAAGAAGTAGGGGAGAACCGGGAGCATTCGGACAGAGGGATGGATGGTTCGGACAACTCGTTTAAACATGTTTATAATTGTTGGAACTACCGCTTATTGCAACTGAATGTGTGCGAGGTGTTAGCCGTCAGTTATTTAAAAGATCCAGTGCGGAGATGTAGTATTTCGCCGGAATTCGCCCCCGAAGGGGTAATTTACTGTTTTCTTCAATATAAATTTTTCGTGGTTCAATTAGATCGTGTGTGGACTGTATGAATACGAAACTAATTCTCAATCTCATAGGTACGAATTATATCAATATTTTATGTTAAGTTTGGAGTGTTAAAAAAATAATACAAATGAAATTAGAAAAATGGTGATGTTTTTAATTTTGAAGTGTCATTTGGGATGAATCGAACACTTCTTTTGAGGTTGGTTCAGACGGTGTCCGAACCTTCCCTCTGCATCAGATTCAGTCCACCATTACGATTTATTGAAGTAATTCTTATTTAAAAGGATTTCATAATTTTCCATCACAACTCATTAAATTAACATTTTTATATGATCGGGAACTTTCTCCCCACCCTGTATTTCTCTAATATTGGTAAAAAATAGCAATCACTTGACTCTGTTCCACAAACAAACATCAGTCCCGAGAACAATATACTGGCGATTATTCTAATTCCTTAGCCTTTAACACAGTGAATGAATGTGATGTGAATAATTGAATATGTTCTTCAGAAAATAAGTCTACTGGTTTAAACTGTTATTCAGCTAAAGTTGTCAAGTATATATCTCCCGTGATATCTCCCGTTTTATATCATGTTATAAATATGTCTTTATCTAGATGAGTGTTTAAGGAATCTAGAGTATGTCCAATTTACAAGAGTGGTGATCCTGCCCAATGGGCTAATTACAGACCTATATCGATCCTTCATATTCCAAGTAAAGTATTTGAGAAGGTAGTTTATTCTCAGCTGAGTAATTACCTGAGATCGAGGAGAATACTGTACGACCAGCAGTTTGGCTTTAGGGCTAAACGACAAACTACCAATGCCATGGTTGACTTTCTAACATATGTCTATAAAGAACTTGATAGCAACAAATAGGTCTTCTCTCTTTTCGTTGATTATAAGAAGGCATTTGACTGTTTCTGTCACGAAATACTACTTTCAAAAATGAGGAAGTATGGTATACGTGGTGTTTGTATTGAGTGGTTCAGGTCATAATTGTCTAATCGACCCAGTTTACTGCGTTAGACGGTTGTTCGTCCTCTTTAAGATCGGTTACTACAGGCGTACCACAGGGATCAATTCTTGGGCCTCTCCTGTTCTTGATATTTACTAACGATATAACCCGATCTACTAATAAATTGAAATATGTTTTGTATGCAGTTGACTGTTATTTGTTCTATTCTTTTGATAGAAGTTCTTTTCCTGTAATTCATATTACAATAAATTCTGAATTAGAACATTTCAATAAATGGGTACTAGCAAATAAATTGCAGTCAAATGCTGACAAGACTAACTATACTGGTTTTTCTTATAAAAATGAGATAGTAATTCCAAATATCAAGTTGAATAACCATTCACGAAGACAGCGAAATTTCTTGGAATTATAATAGAAAATAATTTAACTTTTTCACAGCACTATAACCATATTTGTATGAAAGTTTCGAAAACCACAGGTATTCTCAATAAAATTCATCATTTCTTTCCAAAGCATATTCTTATATCACTCTACTACTCTTTTATTTACCCCCATTTAATGTATGGCTTTGAAATTTACTATAGTGTCAATAGGTCTAACCATGATAAGTTGGCTGTTTGTCAAAGGAAAGCTATTCGGTCTATTAACTGTGTTCCATATAACTCCCATACTAACCAATTATTTAAAAATGATAACCTGTTGAAACTAAACGACATTCATATTTACCATTGTTCAATTTATATGTTCAAGGCTATTTTCCGAAATCTGGATTCTAACATTAGCACACTGCCGAGGAATAGTGATTTTCATACCCATAATACAAGATTTAATTTTAAATTCAATGTATCATTGTTCAGAAAGTCTCGTTAGCAGCAATCAATTACCCATACTGGAGTTAAAATCTGGAATGATTTACCAATTTCCACGGACTGCAGTCTGTATACGTTCATGCGTAGACTGAGATTATCTATGTTAAGTAAATATTAACTCTTTTTGTCTTTAGCAGTGCTTAGTTGTGTTTTATTGTAGATGTACAGCAGCTGTTCTTTATATTGTTCTAGGTTGTCTATCTTCTAGCAATTTCATATTGATAAATAATTTTTTTTAACTTATATAGGTTGCCCTCGAAGCCAAGTAGCTTTACTGGCCTCAGTAATCTTTTTTGTATATTATATTTACTTCTGTCATTATATTGTTGGAGTGTATCCCGACACTTCAACATAAGCTGTAAATGGAATAGTTTGTTTTTGTTAAATTGTTTTTGTTAAATTAACACTAATTAATACTTTTTTGTACATATTGCAATATAATTTACGATTCATTAAAATAATTATTGAATGCTCATCGATGTATCATTACATAGAATTTCAACTTTTCCAACAAAAAACTTTTCAAATATTCATTACAGCTACATATATTAATTTGAATTACTAAAATTAAATAATTCTAAATATTACGATTCTACTTGTTCCTAAATTAGTCAGTCTGTGACAGAATACGACACCTCACTGTATATTGGATATGGGTTATAAAAACTCGTTGGCCAACAGTTGGACCCAGGACAATTGGGCCCCACAACAATTGGGCCCGAACAATTGGGCCCAAGACAATTGGGCTCACGAAAAAATTTAGAATATTCCTTACATAAAAATAATATTCTCGTTACGATTTTTTTTTTTAATAGAACATATTCTTTTCATGAATAAATACTATTATTCTTTTACACTACAATAATTTTCTGTTCCAAGATAGGTCATGTAAGCAATAGATTTCCTAGTTACAGTACCTCTATATAGTGAACTCTTGTGATGGAAATGAGTTAGGTTGTAGCCAATAGTAAATAAGAATGTAGCTATTTTAGATGAAGATACAATTAAAAATAAGGATTTCGGTATTTTAGATATACCGGAATTATTGGAACATACAAATTGAATTAAAGTTAATGTGAATTATTTGAAGCCTGTTTAGTGTTCAATATTGAAGAGGTTTATGAATTATTATTACAGAATGTATTCTCATAATCTCATTTTATCCCAACAACTGTTCAAACAACTGTTCAATGTAACGTATAACCTTTAAAATTTACCCATTTTTAATCAATATTTGTCTTTGTCAGACGATGTACACTACACACTGGATCCACATGACATGACATGATTCAAAATAATACAACTTATTTAAATACATCAATGATTTTCATTACATTGAAACATGAGATTGGCATCAAAATATGATTTAAGGGGCTATATACCTTATCAAGTACATCAATCAAATTAAAAAATATAGAAACGTATTTTAAACATAAATACAAACATTTCTTTATTGAAAAAATTAACTCTTCTGCCCAATTTTTTTCTGGGCTTAATTGTTTTGGGGCCCAATTGTCGTGGACCCAATTGTCATCATAATAAATATAATAAAGATAAATTTTAATTAAAATCTAATTGTGTTGTCTCTTTCCATTAGTATAAATTGTATAATAGGAACAAGCAGTGTTAAAAATAGAGTTAAGATTCACTTATAAGTTTATTTTATGTAAATATTATTTTATAGCATAATAATTATATATAATATATATTTTCTCTCATTTCATCAGTACATTAGTTTTGTGAATACCTTCTTGTTGCAAATTTATTGTCTTTTCTAGAAATTATATTACTACTCTATAGTAATAATAAATGCATTGATTATTTATAGTCATATTCAAACGATATAACATACAGAGTACAAATTGAAAATATGAAAAATATAAGAAAGATATGCAGTCATAAGACCGACAAAAATATTAGGATAATATTAAGTACTTAAGAAACAGAAGATAATTATAAGGGAACTTCTGTACACCAACTAATAGTAACTGATTACAATTTACAAACTTTTATGGGGTAACTCTTATAATTCTTAAAAGCAATGGTTAGTAGTTTAATTTATTTTCTACATATGTAATTTTTCTTGCATATTATTCTCTCAATTCATCACAATATATGATAATACAAAAGAACGAAATGCTCAACCTAACAGTAAAACAAGAGAATAATTAACACAAGAAATAAAATAAAATCGGGGAATTTTGCATTTTACTGTACAGCAAAAATCGTCCCAATCTCATATTTATTTTTTTAATTAAATGTGAAAAATTAAGAAAATCGGATGAAAGAAAAGTTGCATATGCAAGAATTAAATTAAAATATTAACCATTGCTTTTGACTTTAGAAAAATATAAGAGTTATCCCATAATTATTTTATAAATTGTTTTCAGTTATCATTAGTTGCTGTTTAGACATTAAAATGAAATTGCTCTTCAAAAATATACTAGAATTTTACACTATGTAGTAAAATCATTTATTTTCAAGAATTACACTGAAATTAGAGATAATAAATTTTATTTGATTAATCTCAAGGTTGTAGAAGAAGAACATATTTAAATTAACTCGATAAATGAGATTGATTTCATATGACAGGATGTCCCAAAAAAAACCATACCCAAATTTCAAATGCTGTAATTCAAAAACTATTAAACTTACAAAAAATTGGAAAATCACATTTTGTTTCTCAACATTTTTCTATCTCTGTACAAAATTATAGATACATCAATTCAACTAGTTTCTTTTAGCTGTATTTTTAGTGACCGACACCAAAAACCTGCTTGCGCACTTTCAGTAAAGCACTCATTTCAGAGTTTGGATTGTTTGAATTTTACATAAAATTTGCAAATTGCTGCAATAAAAAGTGAATTATACTAAATCCTCTTTCGACAGAATTGTAACCTTAAATTTGAATTGACATCCTTACAAGATGTACGAGCGAAACAAATACTTCGATAGCGATCTTCCTTGGAGGCTGAATTTTGCTCACTGTTTTTAGCAGAGAAATGTCCGGTTTGTGGACGATTATGTGATTGGTGATGAGACCACTTTTCATTTGAATGGCAAAAAAAATTATCATAACGTTCGCACATATTCATCAAAGAACCAACCTCCTACTTTCAACTTTGACGTAAGAAATTCGTGAAAGTCTGTGTGTGGATTGGACTAGGTAACACTTGGCCGTATCGTTTGTCCTTATTTTTACAAAAATGATTTAAATGAAAATAGATACCTTGATCTAATAAATTATAGAAATCGTTCCAAGACTTCGAGAAATACATGGAAACAGAATCAATCGAACCTGGTTGGTTCAGGACGGGTTCAGAGATGTTACGCATTACCGCCCTGAATCATCGTATCGAATGGCCCACCAATAAACTGTTGAAAGTTATTAAAAACATGGTTTTAATATCCTAAAACTCGAAGTCAAACCATAAGTGTGCAAACTAGTTTTTGGTATCGGTCACAAAAAGGTTGGATATATAAATCTAAAATTTTGTACTGATATGGAATAAATGTTGATAAAAAAATGTGATTTTCAAAATATTTGAAAGTTTTATAGTTTTTGAATTACAGCCATTGAAATTTGGGTATCGATTTTTTTGGTTACCCTCGTATACTAAAATACATTGAAATTAGATGTACTAAATTGTAATGATATAATCTCAAGGTAAAATGATTAACACTGTCTATTTATCAATATTTAGAACTAGTGGTACTCGTGAAAGTTCAATTGGAACGAGAATATTGAGAGAAGAAATCAAACTTTTCAACATGAATGAATTCATAAAACTAATGTACAGAAGAAATGATAGAAAATACACATTTTATACAATTATTATGGTATAAAATAATAATTACAAATATAAAAAATAAACTTATATATATCGATCTTAGCTCAATTTTTAAAACTACTTGTTCCTATTTTCAATTTATACTAATGGTTAAGTGAGTACATGAAAACTGCCAGGCGGAAAACTGCCAGGCGGAAAACTGCCTAGCCGAAAACTGCCTGGTGGAAAACTGCCAGGCTGAAAACTGCCTAGCGGAAAACTGCCTGACGGAAAACTGCCTAGTGGAAAACTACCTGGCTGAAAACTGTCTAGCAGAAAACTGCCAGGCGGAAAACTGCCTAGCAGAAAACTGCCAGACGGAAAACTGCCTAGCCGAAAACTGCCTGGCGGAAAACTGCCAGGCTGAAAACTGCCTAGCGGAAAACTGCCTGACGGAAAACTGCCTAGTGGAAAACTACCTGGCTGAAAACTGTCTAGCAGAAAACTGCCTGGCGGAAAACTGCCTAGCAGAAAACTGCCAGACGGAAAACTGCCTAGCCGAAAACTGCCTGGCGGAAAACTGCCAGGCTGAAAACTGACTAGCGGAAAACTGCCTGACGGAAAACTGCCTAGCGGAAAACTACCTAGCGGAAAACTGCCTAGCGGAAAACGGCCGAAGTGGAAAACTGAGTAGCGGAAAACTGCCTAGCGGAAAACTACCTGTCACTTATTGGCAATTTATGTATTTTTTGACTTTTTTGAAATATTATTTGGTTTCAAACACATTATAATTTATAAAAAACGACGTTAGCCCTTCGTTAAGGGATTAAGGGGACATTCATTTTGGATTACTTAATATTCAATGGAAAATAGTATTTCAACAAAATTACTTTAATAAACACACAGTAAGCTAAACTTCAGTACACACAAAGAAATTATAATTACTATTTTAAACTTATTTGTTAAGACACGTTGCTACCTATATCTATACAGGATTTTATATATTTATAAGATGTATAATTTACATCTTGTATATTATAAATTAAATGAATGGTTGATCACTTATATGTATGTTCAATATTTATTACATTTTCAATTTTATTTTCCATTTCGTTAACACTTTCATTTATACACTTTTCATTTACATGTAAAAGTATTAATAATTTATATGCAATCCAATTCGATCGAATGAGATTGTCAGAGAATTGGGTAGGTAATATCAGTTTGATAATCATAGATGTTGTGTTGCAAATTCTAAATATTTTACAAAAATCGATCGCATTTGTTTTATAATGAGTACAAGCGAATACTAAGCTTGAAAGCTTGTTCAATTCTCAAATTATTAAAATAATTAGACACTAAACCCGTTATGAACTGATAATGTAGAGATGAGTTGTGTGAACAAAGAAATTGTACTCTGTCCCTAATACAACTATTTCTTTGTTTCTTCTCTTTGTATTTTCTAAGAAAGGTTATATTTATTAATTTATATTTTGTATTTGATTTTTTTACTGTAATATTTATATTCCTAATAATATATTTTCAATATTTTTCTAATCACTTTGTCTTCATTTAACAATGTTTTTGTTTTGTTTACTAAGTAAAAAAGAATGTTTCATTAACTCCTTTTAACTAGGAGCGCACGTTGTTATTTGTAAATTAAAATTTTATTAGTGACTTAAGTCAATAAATTCAGTAAGTGACTGTCAGTTTTCCGCCTGGCAGTTTTTCGCCTGGCAGTTTTCCGACACCGGATAAGAGACAAAAAAATAGATTTTTAGATAAAAATTTATTTATATTATATTTATTTACATTCTAGCCATTGCATTACTTTATTTAGTTTTTATAACCCCTATCTAATATACAGTGAGGTGCCGTATTCAGTCAGACTGACTTATGTAGGAACACACCGAAATGTAATATTTGGAGTTATTTAAATTTTGTAATTCAATTTAATAAATGAAGATGTCGTGAATATTGGAAAAGTTTAAACTAAATGTACTGAAATGTCGATGATTATTCAATAATTATTCTAATAAATCTTAAATTATATCTAAATATGTACAAGAAAGTATTAAAGGGACTCAATGTTTTTTTTATTATTATTAATAAGGATATAAATTTGAAACTTCACATACGTTTGTATCATGAGCAATGCAGAAATTCTTATTTAAGAAAACATTTTGTACGACCCCTCCTTCCCCCTCCCCCCTTCTAACCTCTCGTGGTGGTACTTCGTATAAATTGTTATTTCTCACAAACTAAACGAGATAGAAACAAACCGATTTCGGAAATGAATTCCTGAGACATTTTCACATAATTGCTATTTTGGTTTTTCTTATTTTTTGCATTCAGTTTTCGAAAAAAAAAACATTTATCTTATTTGAAAAAAATCTATATGAGATAAATTGAAAAAAACACAAAAAGCAAATGTACCTTATATATAACTGATAATTATGCATTTTACAGATCTTATCTAGGTTACCTATAACCAAAGAAATAGGCTTTTGAAGTTTGGAAATGCTACTTTTAACGACAGGGCAATTTGTCCACAGAAGAAGACACTCACCTTCCCGCCTTAGTTTTAGGTATAAGTTTCACTTTAGTTAGTTTTATAAGTACTAATACAAAGTTGTACTCACCATCATCCTTTATTTCTCATCCTGAAATTTTGCGTACATCTTCTTTACATTATATTGTTTCATATTAAAACATAAAAAAAATTGAGAAAAAAAAATCAATTTTTGACCATTGAGTCCCCTTAATTAGTATTAATAACTTAACATATGTCCCCGTGTATTACGAGAGTTACCCCTTAGATACTTTGTAAACTGTCTTCAGTAAATATTAGTTGGAGTTTAAAAATTCAAGTTATAGTTGAGTCTTCATTTTTGTATTATAGAATACTATTTACATATTTTTGGCGGTCTTATGACTGCAAAATCTGTTCATTAATTTTTTTAAATGACTTCAGCATCAATGATGTATCGAACATAGGAAAATGTTTGGTAGGATTTTAAGCAATTTATAGTTTGTTTCTTTTACTTTGGTCCCTATTTGACGTATACCCATTCAATTAATAATGCAATAAATAAATGCTACATATAACTTAGTACACTATTATGTACCCTAAGTAAGTCTGCAACAAAATCCTATTTACACACTGCCTATTAGTAAAATAAACTACAGCCCATACATCTCCAATAGCAGCTGACTCTATCCTCTGTCTTGGTATTTCAATGCAAAGAATCTACTAATTAAGTGGATAATAGAGATGCTTAATATCCAGCTGACTAGCTTACCTCTTCACAATGAACTTTAGAGTTAAAAGATAATATTTAGTTACCAACTCTTACTGTTCATATTGTATATTAAATATAGTAACTCGAACACTTACTTAGACTAACAGTAGTCGGACAGTGGGTCAATTATAGTTCGCATAATTCTTATATATTCATCAAGAGAAAAATTAAAAAGAGTTTATTGAGTAATTTGGAAAAATGGTCAGAGTTCTCTGGAATATTCATCTGTAGAATGGCATCCGGCGGTTTTTCCGAAAACGAATTTGCCGAAACCAAATACTCCGGAAACTAATTTGCCGAACCCTAATTCGCCAAGCTGGATTCTCCGAATACGAATTTGCCGAAACCCAAATTGGTGAAAACGAATTTGCCGAAACCAAATACTCCGGAAACTAATTTGCCGAACCCTAATTCGCCAAGCTGGATTCTCCTAATACGAATTTGCCGAAACCCAAATTGGTGAAAACGAATTTTCTGAAGTGAAGATTTGCTGAAAGCAAAATTTGCTGAAAGACAAATTTGCCGAAAGACAAATTTACCGAAAGACAAATTTACCGAAAGACAAATTTACCGAAAGACAAATTTACCGAAAGACTTATTTAAGACAAAATGTAAAATTACACAAAAATTACAGAAAAGAAACGAAACAACGAAATCGTAACCCTTAGTTAGACTAAATGATCCTTTAATCTTTGTACCACTAAATGATTCTTTGTCTTTTCTTATTTTAAAGACGTTCAAGCTTTATTCAGTCAGTATCAGTCAGTCAGCTATGGGAGTATGTTGCATTTCTTTCATTTGAGCGTTTGGTTGTTTTTAGATTGTGTGTTTCTAGCGTGTTTATTCATTTTTGTGAATATTCCATGTTTACTGCTTATTTTTTATTCAGTTGTTAATAGTATACCATACAGAAGGTGTTTTGTGGCTGACTTCATTAATGTTTATTCCATTTGTTGCGGTTACAATATAAAATTTTTAATATTAAATAATATAACTATTAGATATGTTTATATCTTCCCAATATACCTCTAGCTTCAACGATAGTGTCACTTGCATGAATAAATTTGTTTCAGGTAAAAATATTGATTTCTATCAACACGTTTTTAGTAATGCCATATACATATTAATATTTAATGTATACAGATAGATATATGAATTTAGCAAAATGATACCGAATTGGTGGACTACAAATTTATATAGCAATAGTAATGTCAAACTCATATGAGAAATGTGTTTTTCTATGCATAAGATATAATGATGAGAACTACAAAGTTCAACAGAATGTTATTTTGAAATACGTCAAATTTGATTTTCGAAAATTCATCTTTCGGAAAATTTGGCCTTCGGCAAATCCGTATTTCGGCAAATAAGTTTTCGGCCAATTTGGAATTCGGAAAAAACGTATTCGGAAAATCCGTTTCGGCAAATTGATTTTCAGCAAATTTGGTTTCGATTAATTCGTTTTCGGAAAATCAGACTAGACCCAACCCGACCCTCTAAAACCTCTCCTTCACGGCTGAGAGGATGCTGAAGGCATTCCCACTCTGGATCGCAAGAACCATTCGCTGTTGGAACAGGCACTCTCCCTTGGATCGTTCGTTGTCTCAATAAGGCCTCTACCTGTGAGATAGGGAAATGAGTAATTTCTAAAAGTCGGATTAGTTCATAACCTGTGTGTTAACTCACACTTTCCGAATACTGTGTTACCACCCCTAATTGTTTCCATTGCACACACTATATACGTTCAAACTCTATCTTAATTCTACCAATCACTGAACGAGTTAATCAGTTACTCTCCGTCATTTAGTTTATCTCCTACATCTTCCTCTATTCTATTCCCCATAATTATTATGTAAACATCAAGAGGAAAATTGAAAAGAGTTCTTTGGGTAATTTGGAACAATGGTCAGAGTTCTCTGGAGTATTCATCTGTAGAATTTAACTGCCACCTGCTTTATAAATTATATATCTTCACATTTCTAAATTCAGGCATTTCTCTAACTTACTTGGTTACCAACAGGCAATTTAGAGTTAACAATAAAGTATGACATGTGTTCACCAAGCTATTATTTTTCATAATCTACTATTGTGTATTGTGGCAAACACTTCCTCAAACTAGAAATATGTTTTCATATAGATTTCAGTATTCACATCCATACGCTCTCAAAATTTTATCAAACTGTTTGACAAACATTAGTTTATAAAAGCAAATGGATTATGAGCGTTGTATTCAAATTAGCTGAGAAATTTCTCATGTGCATGGTTGTACGTCAGACTGTTATAAATAATCACTTTCATATAATTTATGTTGTATCTTACTTTTCGATTCTACTGTTTGGTGAATAATTTTCCAAATGTTTGGTTTCTTCAAACACCCGATTTCTGTGTTTCATATCACCAAACTCTAACTCTTTTCAACAGGTTTGACAAACTGTTTGACGAAGTGTTTTTTAGAGAACAAATTATTATTACAGTCATTTAACTGCAAATTCACAAATTTACACATTTTCTACTGACTTTTTAGCCCATGTCTTTAAAAATTTTCAGAGAAAACAATTTAATGTAAATATTTATTCAGTTTATGTGTTATTATTCACTGTGAAAACCGATTGTTACACAGTTCATAGTAAATTAAACAATTTTTTTTTCTACAATTTTCTAATAGAAACCTAACTCAATATTTGAAGATCATAAATTTCATATAATTATCCATGGATTATGAATGCATTGTAGTAACTACCTAAATATTTACTATTGAAATATGTAACGGTTTTTTCAAGTTTAATGTCTGCAATTTAACATCTCTCCCGTGAATTACGAGAGTTACCCCATAGACACTTTTGTAAACTGTCTTCAGTAAATATTAGTTGCTGGTTGAAAATTAAGGCATAGTAACTTATAGCTATTGGAGATAAGTCAGAACCATAAGATATTTTTGGCGGTCTTATGACTGTAAGATCTGTTCAATATTAATATGTGACTTCAACATCAATACAGTGAAACTCCTGAGTTATGAAGTATAGGTTTCTTCATAACTCAGAGCCACTTCATAGCTCAGGCACACTGATAGTTTTCTATGATTAAAATCTTGGAGAAAAAAACTACGGTCTTTGATGGATAACTAAGACAAAATTAATAACGTTTATCGTTTTCTACCATTTAAACATAGAAAATACTTCATAACTCAGGTGCACTTCATAACTCAGGTCCTCATTACTCGATTGCTTCATAATGCAGAACTTCATATCTCAGGTGTTTTACTGTAATATGTTTTGTATCATCTTATTAGTTATTTTATAAGAGAGAACTTGTTAACATGACTACACATAAACTTTGTGAACTTTACTACTTTTTAGCACCTGAAATTTTTCTGGTATTTCATTGATTAGATAAGAAAATGGAATAAATAATTATAAAAATTAAAAACGTTTATTATAATAATTACATTACTTTGAAGCATATCCAAATATAGAAAAACTGTTTTCTCTATTCGTAGTATTAACAAATCTTAGGAGACCTTTTTTCATGTACCAAAACCCAAATTCAATATACGTAAATTCAATATACGTAAATTCAATATACGTAAATTTAATATACGTAAATTCAATATACGTAAATTTAATATACGTAAATTTAATATATATAAATTCAATATACGTAAATTCAATATACGTAAATTCAATATATATAAATTCAATATACGTAAATTCAATATACGTAAATTCAATATACGTAAATTCAATATACGTAAATTCAATATACGTAAATTCAATAAACGTAAATTTAATATACGTAAATTCAATATACATAAATTCAATATACGTAAATTCAATATACGTAAATTCAATATACATAAATTCAATACACGTAAATTCAATATACGTAAATTCAATATACATAAATTCAATATACGTAAATTCAATATACGTAAATTCAATATACGTAAATTCAATATACGTAAATTCAATAAACGTAAATTCAATATACGTAAATTCAATAAACGTAAATTCAATACACGTAAATTCGATATACGTAAATTCAATATACGTAAATTCAATATACTTAAATTCAATAAGCGTAAATTCAATATACGTAAATTCAATATACGTAAATTCAATATACGTAAATTCAATATACGTAAATTCAATATACGTAAATTCAATATACGTAAATTCAATATACGTAAATTCGATATACGTAAATTCAATATACGTAAATTCAATATACTTAAATTCAATAAGCGTAAATTCAATATACGTAAATTCAATATACGTAAATTCAATATACGTAAATTCAATATACGTAAATTTAATATACGTATATTCAATATACGTAAATTCAATATACGTAAATTCAATAAACGTAAATTTAATATACGTAAATTCAATATACATAAATTCAATATACGTAAATTCAATATACGTAAATTCAATATACATAAATTCAATACACGTAAATTCAATATACGTAAATTCAATATACATAAATTCAATATACGTAAATTCAATATACGTAAATTCAATTTACGTAAATTCAATATACGTAAATTCAATAAACGTAAATTCAATATACGTAAATTCAATAAACGTAAATTCAATATACGTAAATTCGATATACGTAAATTCAATATACGTAAATTCAATATACTTAAATTCAATAAGCGTAAATTCAATATACGTAAATTCAATATACGTAAATTCAATATACGTAAATTCAATATACGTAAATTCAATATACGTAAATTCAATATACGTAAATTCAATATACGTAAATTCAATATACGTAAATTCAATATACATAATAATTAATGAATTGTATAATTTAAATTTACCACTAAATTGTGTTAAGATCATCCCTGTGAATTTTGTCATTAACTTTACAATGTACATCCAAAGTCGTTCAAATCAAATATAAATTAATATTAAATCTTTTACATAATCGTGAAATAATGAGAATTATAAGCAAGAAAAATATATTTATGGAATTTTAGAGAGTTTCCACATACCTACTTAATGTGTTCAGTAAATATTTGTTGCTGTTTGGAAATTATTACGTAATCAGACTCACTATAAGTTATGGGAAATCGTGTAATCTATAAATATTGTCACGTGTCTCATTACTGCATGTATTTTATTAATTAATGTATCTGTTAATTATATTCAAACTGAGTATTTCATTGTTGTTGTATAAATATTAGTATAATTACCCTATAAACAACGTATTTCGTCTCCATTTCTTTAAGATTGCTGGGATATCGAATCGATGGATAGTTCCATCCAATCGACAGACCGTTGTTTGTAGGGTAGATAGTCATATATAGCCTATAGGTATAACATTAACCACACTATATTGCTGAAGAGTGATTTTAAATACACTCAAATCATTTATTTAGTATAATGATTACAAAGGTGAACTTTTCACCACCAATGGTACCATCATTAACGCAGAAAATCATTTCTTTTCGATGGGTAACTGTTGTAATCTGTATTAAAAACAGATAATTTATTTTATTAACTGTTAGAAAAATTCTATATTTTCAACCTCGTAGTTTTGATTCAATCAAAACCTTCAATTAAAGTACTATCATGAGGCGCTAGAACATTCTACAAAGTGAGTTCCGTGATGAAAGCAGAATCAAAAGTTACTTAATTTTTTTACTAAATGTAAATACCCACAAAGAAAAGGTGCTATCTCTATCTCTAAAAATAATAAATTTATATTGTCAAATTTTAATGCAGTTTTTATTAACAACCCCCATAGAATCTTCAAATAATTCATTTTTTCAATACACAGATATATGATTAATTTTCTCATTAACTAAGTTACCCATAGAATGTACAATATTTTGCTATGACTTAAACTATTTTTTATTAGAAGAAAATATATGTTTTTCAGGTTTACAGCTGCAGAGAAACATTAAAACTGAATATTAAATATTTTACTCCTGTTATTACTTAGAATATTTCGTAATACCAACGATTGAGTTAATTTTGAAAATGTAAATCAGGGAAACCAAGACCAAGATATTTTTAATATGAAGACCAGAGAAACTAGGTATAAGCAATAAGAACAGGTCTGATATAAAATCATAAAATATACAATTTTAATATAATGGTCACCCTCTTACTCATATCAAATTATTTTCAATAAAATAATTAGGCACACCATTAACCACATTATTTCACAAACAATAAATGAGACAAATTTCACCATTTAGAGGTACTGATTTTTAATTCATTACCAATCACTGAACGAGTCAATCGGTTACTCTCCGTTATTTAGTTTATCTCCTACATCTTCCTCTATTCTATTCCCCATGATTCTTATGTAATCATCAAGAGAAAAATTGAAAAGAGTTCTTTGGGTAATTTGGAACAATGGTCAGAGTTCTCTGGAGTATTCATCTGTAGAATTTAACTACCTGTTTATCTATAAATTATTTATCCTACAAATTTAGACAATTATAATAAACCAATTTATTCACCATCAGTTCGAATTTGTATTCAATTTTTGAACATAAAAGACATCTCATTTTATACAGTTTATATTAATTAATTTTAATCGATTGAATTTCTATCAAGTGAAGCTGTGATGAAAATTAAAAAAAATTATGGAAAGTAGAAAATCAATACAAATTAGTATCGCTGATTATTCAAAATTACTTAATGAATTGCAAACTAAATGAAACCATGAACAACAATATTATGAATTGGTGTTTATAACTTAACATCTATTATAAGTTACCCCTTAGGAACTTTTGTAAACTGTCTTCAGTAAATATTAGTTGGAGTTAAGCAATAACTTAAAATTAGATCCTTAACGATCCAGTTTACTAAGCGTCTTTATATATTTTTGGCGGTCTTATGACTGCAAAATCAGTTCATTATTATTTTTATTAAATAAATTAACAAAAAATATTTATATGATTTGAATCCATATCATATTAATAGATTAAATATTTTATTTATTTACCCTGATTTATGAATAATATGAATTCCCATCATTCTATATTATATTCATTTTTATGGTTCGATATTATATTAATAATATGAATAAAAAATAGACATAATAATATAATTGGGGACATTGCATTTTGTTTTGGCAAAACATCAAATTTTTTAAATAACTAAACCAGTATTTTCAAACAGAATTTAGTATTCTTGTCCTCACACTCTCAAGATGTTTGACAAACATTAGTTTGATATTTAATAATCTAGGAACAGGAAAATGATAATAAATATTGTACATGAAATAGTTAAGTAATTGAAGGCAAGGAGTTTTAATTTTATTAATAATAAAGAATATTTTTAAAACATCACCCACTGTCTCTTCAAAGCTGAGTTATGGTACATTGTTGGAACATGTAGCTGTGTTCAGTGTTACCGAGATTTTCTTTGCGTTGTATACTCAGCAGTGATCATAATTCATAATCGTAATAGGTACTGACTCTCTAGACCAGTGGTGGCGAACCACTGACCCGCGGGTCACGGAGTGACCCACCATCCCCTTTTCAGTGACCCACTTCACTTTGTTATATTTGTACAATGATGACTAATGCTCATTTGTGCTACTATGAGATGAGCTTTCCGGCAACCAACCGTACTTCTCTTGAGGATGCATTTGTCAAAAATATTCGTTCAAATCTTGAACAAAGAAATTTGGTACAACATTCGGTAGATTTTGACATTTTCCAGATAGATTTGAACTAAATTTATATCACTATACAGTAGGAGTTAAAATAAGGTGGATACGAAAGTAAAATAGCCAAAACTTTAACAAGAATCATATCTTCGTGTGGTTTTCTTTGGCTAATGCAGATTTTATCGGCATAAACACATTGTTCGTTTGTTTTCCCATTCCTAATACTTTTTCTACAGGGTGATCACAAGTACAGGGTGGTGAAAAAACTCTTGCGCCAGATATGAAATTGATAAAAGATATCAAAACAGTTTTGTTTGCCCAATATATTTTTTAGATATAATAAAGAAACTATCGCATGTTATAGGATCTAAAGTAAATCATTCATTACAAAATCATCCATTATCCCTCATTTTTTTAATGATTTATTTTTGCACTCGTTTTTTGACTGCTTTCATTGGTCTTTAGATCTCGTCAGGATTAGCTTTGAAGAAATACACTTAATGCGTTCTTTTAATTGATTCAGATCAAAAAGTGAGGAGGAGCTTACGTCATTTTACAAATAACTCCACGAGAAAAAATCACAACCAGTTACATCTGAGATCCTCGGAGACTATTCAATTGCATGACCTCTAGAAATGACTCGATGTTTGAAAACTTCTTTCAGTCGTTCTTTAGCAAGTGTCCTGTGTACCTACTGAGCACCAACCTGCATCCACCATTCAGAGTAGCTCTACAATACACATTCACCATTTACAGTAGCTCTACCATACACATTCACCATTAACAGTAGCTCTACCATACACATTCACCATTTACAGTAGCTCTACCATACACATTCACCATTCAGAGTAGCTCTACCATACACATTCACCATTCAGAGTAGCTCTACCATACACATTCACCATTAACAGTAGCTCTACCATACACATTCACCATTTACAGTAGCTCTACCATACACATTCACCATTTACAGTAGCTCTACCATACACATTCACCATTTACAGTAGCTCTACCATACACATTCACCATTTACAGTATCTCTACCATACACATTCACCATTCACAGTAGCTCTACCATACAAATTCACCATTCAGAGTAGCTCTACCATGCACATTCACCATTCAGAGTAGCTCTACCATACACATTCACCATTTACAGTAGCTCTACCATACACATTCACCATTTACAGTAGCTCTACCATACACATTCACCATTAACAGTAGCTCTACCATACACATTCACCATTTACAGTAGCTCTACCATACACATTCACCATTTACAGTAGCTCTACCATACACATTCACCATTTACAGTAGCTCTACCATACACATTCACCATTCACAGTAGCTCTACCATACACATTCACCATTCAGAGTAGCTCTACCATACACATTCACCATTCAGAGTAGCTCTACCATACACATTCACCATTTACAGTAGCTCTACCATACACATTCACCATTCAGAGTAGCTCTACCATACACATTCACCATTTACAGTAGCTCTACCATAAACATTCACCATTTACAGTAGCTCTACCATACACATTCACCATTCACAGTAGCTCTACCATACACATTCACCATTCAGAGTAGCTCTACCATACACATTCACCATTTACAGTAGCTCTACCATACATATTCACCATTCAGAGTAGCTCTACCATACACATTCACCATTTACAGTAGCTCTACCATACACATTCACCATTTACAGTAGCTCTACCATACACATTCACCATTTACAGTATCTCTACCATACACATTCACCATTCACAGTAGCTCTACCATACACATTCACCATTTGCAGTAGCTCTACCATACACATTCACCATTTACAGTAGCTCTACCATACACATTCACCATTCACAGTAGCTCTACCATACACATTCACCATTCAGAGTAGCTCTACCATACACATTCACCATTCAGAGTAGCTCTACCATACACATTCACCATTTACAGTAGCTCTACCATACACATTCACCATTCAGAGTAACTCTACCATACACATTCACCATTTACAGTAGCTCTACCATAAACATTCACCATTTACAGTAGCTCTACCATACACATTCACCATTCACAGTAGCTCTACCATACACATTCACCATTCAGAGTAGCTCTACCATACACATTCACCATTTACAGTAGCTCTACCATACATATTCACCATTCACAGTAGCTCTACCATACACATTCACCATTTGCAGTAGCTCTACCATACACATTCACCATTAACAGTAGCTCTACCATACACATTCACCATTTACAGTAGCTCTACCATACACATTCACCATTTACAGTAGCTCTACCATACACATTCACCATTTACAGTAGCTCTACCATACACATTCACCATTCACAGTAGCTCTACCATACACATTCACCATTCAGAGTAGCTCTACCATACACATTCACCATTCAGAGTAGCTCTACCATACACATTCACCATTTACAGTAGCTCTACCATACACATTCACCATTCAGAGTAGCTCTACCATACACATTCACCATTTACAGTAGCTCTACCATAAACATTCACCATTTACAGTAGCTCTACCATACACATTCACCATTCACAGTAGCTCTACCATACACATTCACCATTCAGAGTAGCTCTACCATACACATTCACCATTTACAGTAGCTCTACCATACATATTCACCATTCAGAGTAGCTCTACCATACACATTCACCATTTACAGTAGCTCTACCATACACATTCACCATTTACAGTAGCTCTACCATACACATTCACCATTTACAGTATCTCTACCATACACATTCACCATTCACAGTAGCTCTACCATACACATTCACCATTTGCAGTAGCTCTACCATACACATTCACCATTTACAGTAGCTCTACCATACACATTCACCATTCACAGTAGCTCTACCATACACATTCACCATTCACAGTAGCTCTACCATACACATTCACCATTTACAGTAGCTCTACCATACACATTCACCATTTACAGTAGCTCTACCATAAACATTCACCATTTACAGTAGCTCTACCATACACATTCACCATTCACAGTAGCTCTACCATACACATTCACCATTCACAGTAGCTCTACCATACACATTCACCATTTACAGTAGCTCTACCATACACATTCACCATTTACAGTAGCTCTACCATACACATTCACCATTTACAGTAGCTCTACCATACACATTCACCATTTACAGTAGCTCTACCATACACATTCACCATTTACAGTAGCTCTACCATACACATTCACCATTTACAGTAGCTCTACCATACACATTCACCATTTACAGTAGCTCTACCATACACATTCACCATTCACAGTAGCTCTACCATACACATTCACCATTCACAGTAGCTCTACCATACACATTCACCATTCAGAGTAGCTCTACCATACACATTCACCATTCACAGTAGCTCTACCATACATATTCACCATTCAGAGTAGCTCTACCATACACATTCACCATTCACAGTAGCTCTACCATACACATTCACCATTCAGAGTAGCTCTACCATACACATTCACCATTCACAGTAGCTCTACCATACACATTCACCATTCACAGTAGCTCTACCATACACATTCACCATTCACAGTAGCTCTACCATACACATTCACCATTCAGAGTAGCTCTACCATACACATTCACCATTTACAGTAGCTCTACCATACACATTCACCACAGTAGCTAACCAAATATATCGTAGTTACAGAAATATCTGCTGATTCAACAGAAGCTAGGGTTCTTGAAATCATCCTAATTTTCGGGGATAAAACTTACTCTTTTTATAAACAATGTTTGAAATAAGCTCGCGCAAGAGCTTTTTCACCACTCTCTACTTGTGATCTCTCTGTAGAAAAATGATTAAGAATAGGAAAATAAACTAACAATTTGGTTATAGCTGACCAAATTCTTCATTAGACAAAGAAATCTCTCACGAAAATCGGTAGTTCTTGTTAAAGTTATGACAATTTTAATTTCGTACCAAGCTCCGTACAGAGCGATAAGCCCCGCCCAGGTCCCATACAATAATAGATAGGAATAATACATAGGAAATATACAGATTGATAGTTATATTTTAAATAGAAAAATATTCATTGACATTTACCAATGAATGTGAAAATATCAAATGAAGGTTTTTAATTTGTTAAAATTTCATAGTAGTTTTAGTGAGCACTTGTGCGGCCCTGGGCCTGCACCAGCAGACAGCAACTAGGTTAGTGAGCAAACTTTTGAGGGTTAGGTTACTAGGGTAGGCCAAATGAGTAAATAAATTTGTGACCCACTTTTCTCTTTTTTTAAATTGAGATATCAACGTATTTAATTCTACAGTTTGAGTGTTAGATTTAACGCTGAGTATATTAAACATTTTTTTATTTCTGAAATTTAATTATTGTAACCGAGATATAACCGAGTAGTTAAAACTCGTCAAACCCTTAAATCCATATCTACATCTATTGATTATCAGTCATTGAACTGTATATTATATGGAACTATGTACGATAGAAATAAGAATAAATGGTGTTCATAACTTAACATCTGTCCCCGTGTATTACGAGAGTTACCCCCGTAAAACATTTTATAAAATTACATCTGTTAATATTAGTTGGAGTTCAAAATACTGAAGGGATATTATACTTTAAGGATCGAATTTGACTTTAATATTTTTGGCGGTCTTATGACTGCAAGATCTGTTCATTATTACGGTGTGATTTCAACATCACTGATGTATTTGAATTATCAAATTGATTTTTAATTTTCATAAATTTATCTATATCAATTAGAATGGAAAACCTTTTTCTGAAATTCATTAAACTAAGATCGAATTGTAAATAGAATAGAACTTTGTAAGTAATTTTAAAACAGGTTGCCGCATTTAACTTGTCAGGAATTAAAAACATTTTATATATCAATTAAATTCTATGAATAAACTGTGTGCAATATTTACAGTCATAATATTTTTCAATCTGATGCAAATTGAAGCTTAGGTTTTCAATTACATATGAATTATTGTACCTGTTATTTTATATGAATTCTACCTGTTATTTTTTCCATCGTTAATAATATGCTTCTTCAAACATAGCAAAATCTTAGGTAGGATTTTAAGCAACTCAAAATGAGTTTATTTTACTTTGTTCTTAATTTAACTTATCTCAGTATTGATTCTTCCAACAGAACTTCATAAAATTTTAGTGGAATTGACGTCTAAAAATCACCTGATTACCAAATAATATTGTGAATATTTCCCTAGTTGACGTATACCCATTCAATTAGTATTGCAATAACTAAATGCTATATTTATACATTCTAATATATTAACTATAATTTAGTACACTATTATGTACCCTAAGTAAGTCTGCAATATAATCCTATTTATACACTGCCTATTAGTAAAATAAACTACAGTCCATACATCTCCAATAGCAGCTGACTCTATCCTCTGTCTTGGTATTTCAATGCAAAGAATCTACTAATTAATTGGATAATAGAGATGCTTAATATCCAGCTGACTAGCTTACCTCTTCACAATGAACTTAGGAATTAAAAGATAATATTTAGTTACCAACTCTTACTGGTCATATTGCTATATTAAATATAGTAACTCGAACACTTACTTAGACTAACAGTAGTCGGACAGTGGGCGTTACCACAGGACATGTTAGGACAATGAGTAATTCCTAAAAGTCGGATTAGTTCATAACCTGTGTGTTAACTCCCACTTTCCGAGTACTGTGTTAACACCCCTAATTGTTTCCACTACACACACTATATACGTTCACACTCTATTTTAAGTCTACCAATCACTGAACGAGTTAATCGGTTACTCTCCGTTATTTTGTTTATCTCCTACACCTTCCTCTATTCTATTCCCCATAATTATTATGTAAACATCAAGAGGAAAATTGAAATATTCGACCAATTTCGAAAAATAGTAAGAGTTTTTCAAAAATGTAAGGATGTCCCTGCCTAAAATTTACTTCATTTAATGAAATATCAGGGATCCGGAGAATTGATCGAACAACAATAGATCGAATGGAGAATTGATCGAACAACAATAGATCGAATGGAGAATTGATCGAACAACAATAGATCGAATGGAGAATTGATCGCACAACAATAGATGGAATGGAGAATTGATAGCACAACAATAGATCGAATGGAGAATTGATCGCACATCAATAGATCGAATGGAGAATTGATAGCACAACAATAGATCGAATGGAGAATTGATCGCACAACAATAGATGGAATGGAGAATTGATAGCACAAAAATAGATCGAATGGAGAATTGATCGCACATCAATAGATCGAATGGAGAATTGATAGCACAACAATAGATCGAATGGAGAATTGATCGCACAACAATAGATGGAATGGAGAATTGATAGCACAACAATAGATCGAATGGAGAATTGATCGCACAACAATAGATCGAATGGAGAATTGATCGAATCAAATTTAATCGCAAATGAAAATAAATTGATTTGCACTAAATGACGATGATAACTAAGCCATGGATTACCAGAGCAACTTACTTGCTCTTTATTACTATTAATATATCTTGTTACCATGATTTATATACAGGGTGCGGAGAAAGTCCCCGAACAAAATTTTATTTTTTTATTTAAAGATGTTATTTATAAACTAAATTTATCCACTGATATCTCATTCTCTTCCTATAATCATATACTTTAATGTTCCAGGTCTAAATTTTGATAAATTTTCATTGTCTTTTGTAAAAATGAGTCAACGTGAGGCTATTATTCAGCTACACTGCGCGGGAAGACAAACCCAGAGATTGTTAAGCTGTTAAAAGCACCGAAATTGACTGTTAGGGATGCTGTTAAACGCTACCAAGAACTGGAGACAACAGGTGATCGACCCAGGTGTGGACGACCTCGCACTGCTCGCACTCCAACCAAAATCAAAGCCATTAGGGAGCGGATAAGGAAGAACCCCAACCGAAGCATGAGAAAGATGGCTAAGAGTATGGATATCGACAAAAGAAGTGTGAGAACCATCGACAAAGAAGACCTCAAGTTGTCCCCCTTCAAAATGACCAACATGCAACAGCTCACGGACTTGCAAAAACAGAAGAGGCTGGACAGATCAAAGATTATTTTGAATGCAATGAAAGATGGCACGCCGACTGGTGAGATCATCTTTTCAGATGAGAAAATGTTTACTGTGGAGGCCAAGTTCAACTTCCAGAACGACAGAACTTTGGCAAAAAGTGCTGACAGTATCCTTCCATCCGTAAAGACTGTTTTCCGTCGCCAAAAGCCTGCCTCTGTGATGGTTTGGGCTGCCATCTCTGAGAGTTGGAGATATCCTATCATGTTCTTCAAAGAAGGCGCTAAAGTTAATGCAAAATCGTATATCGAGGATATTTTGACTCCAGGACAAGTCGAAATAAAGAAGCACTTCAAAGACAGGCCTTTTACCTTTCAACTGGAAGGTGCGCCCTCGCACACAGCGAACAAAACTCAGGATTGGTGTGAGCATCACTTTTCTGCGTTTTGAAGGAAGGAATTGTGGCCTCCTTCATCGCCGGACCTGAACCCTCTGGACTTTTGTGTGTGGCCCATCTTGGAGGATGAAGCGTGCGCTACAGCTCATGATAGTACGGAAACTCTGAAGAAGTCAACCGAGCGACACTGGGTCAAAATTCCCCAAGAAACGTTCCGTGCCGCAGTAAAGAGCTTCAGAGGTAGACTCGAGAGAATAATCGCCGTCAATGGTGGTCATAATGAAAAATAATTGGTAGAACTGTTAAATGGGTTTATTGAGATATCGTGTGATAAGTTTTGTTTTATTTCATCCATCACAACTCATTAAATTGAAATTTTTATATGATCGGGGACTTTCTCCGCACCCTGTATAATAAAATCATTTCTTTAATCAACTGTTTTACTTTGACGGATAATTATATGCTTTGAAATATATTATAATTTGAAGAGCTCTTAGTTTTCACAGTATTAGAATTTAAATAGTTTTAGAATCTAGATAGTTCTAGATAACTTGTGAAATCAAAGTTTAAATAATTATTTAATTAATTTAGCATAGGTCTAACGTTTGCTTCGGAACCAAAAGCCATATCACTGACATCAAAAGGAAATTAAATACAAATGACTGGAATAAGCAGTCAGAAATGAAAGTGGCTCCATGAATAGAGTCACTTTCCACCGTCAGTGACAAGGTTCATGGATGCAGAAAAGCTACTCGTGAATGCAGATACTTACCAAGGAATGTGACGAAAAAGGACACAAGCACCGGTGCCTGCACCCACGGATGGAAGAGGAAAATGAAGAAGTGATAGTAAATGAAGCCTACGAATCTACCTAACACAAAAATCTAAGATCTCGTTTAAAAGTAACTTGCATTTAAATTCCTTGTTATTAAAAACTCGAGCTACTATTGACGAATGTTTTTATGTATACATATAAAAGATGCTCGCTCTTCAAAAGCAAAAACAAAAGTCTTATCAAATATGGAGGTTGTTGTTGTAAAAAACTGTATGGGAAGACAATGCAAATGATACATAAATACATATAGGTACAAAAAACAAAGGATAAAGATACATTAAGTAAGATACTAGAATTGTAAATAATCTGTGTAAATAGTCAAATTTCAGTTGAATCTTAAAAGATAATTTATTAGAGAAATAGTTGCCTTTTATACAAAATTCTATATCCTAGATACCAACAGTCATATATAAACAAATTATAAATAAATGATAATTAATAAATTTCTAGATTAAATAAATCAATTCCTTACATCCCCCTCTTTCTATCATGTTCGTCATTTCATGGCGTGGTACCGGTCAGGGGGTTTGATAACCAGTCCTTGTTATAGTCTGGTCCTTGGAGTTTTACTATTACTGCTAATAGGAACTTCTTTATTCAGTATAATTGTTTTTCCTGACAAATATGTATTTCTATATCTCAAAGGTACTTCTATTTCTTTCTTTTATTAAATAATGTCCTGTTCATTATTGTTGTTCTCTTTAGTTAATACTAAATTCCGTCTATTCCTTAATATCAATCTTTAATCCTCTGTCAATACTTTATACTATCGGTCTCTTGTCGCTTCAATGCATGTTCCTTTCTTCCATCTTCTTTCCCCAATCTGCATCGGTTCAATTCTCACTGTGTCGCCTCTTTTGATAGGTTTTAAAGTATTTGCTGATTTGTCATATTATTTCTTTTGTTACTTTTTCATTTCAATCATTTTTTATTTCACATCTCTATTATTAGAAGGTTTCAATAGCGTGTTCTTAATTGGTAATAATGTCCTAGTTCTACGACATAAAAACTTCTGTACTGGAGATACCTCATGTATTGTGTAGGGGTATTTCTCCAGCCTAGAATTGACAGTAGAGGATCTTCATTTGAATCTCTAGCTTTCATAATCAGAGATTTAGCAATTTTCACAGCATTTTCTGCCTTACCATTGCTTTGTTGATGATAGGGTGATGATATGTAATGTTGAAACTGCCATTACGTCTTGAAAATATTAAATTCATCACTAGTGAATTGAGGTCCCCCGTCGGTAACTAAAGTTTCAGGTATTCCGTATCTTGCGAAGTGAGGTTTCAATTTATCAATTACAGTACTGCTCCTGGTGTTATTCAGTTTGTCCACTTCGAAGAAATTTGAGTAGTAGTCAGATATAATCATTTAATCGCTATGATCTATTTCGAAAAGATCTACTGCCACTCTTTGCCACGGATAATTGGGAATAGGAGTCTGTATTAAAGGCTCCTTTTACTGTCTTCTCTGATAAGAGTTGCATACCTCGCATTATTCGATTTTCTGTTGTATGTCATTTCTCAATCCAGGCCAATAAAGGCTATCTTTGGCTCTTCTAATGGTAGACTCTATCCCATTGTGAGTCAAATGTAACTTGTCTATTAGTATTTTCCTCATATTCTTTGGGACAATAACTTGTTCTCCTTTGAATAATAAATCTCCTTCACAACTTAGTTCATCTTTGAACTTAAAATAGCATAACAAAGAAGGTGGCTGAATTTATTATTTCTTTCTTGGCCATCCAAATTGGATGAATTATTTCAACTGTTGTATTTCATTGTCAAATTTGGATTCCTATTCTAGTTGATCAATTGTAGATTTTTGTATGGCCAAAATTTTCATGCATTTCTTGTATGTTCCATATTTCTTCTTGTAAACATGCATAGTTGTCAGATTGCTTTATATAATCGCGGCTGAGAGCATCTGCCAACACTATCTTTTTCCCCGGAACATATCTCACATTTAAATCAAAACTTGATAAATTCAACATAATTCTTTAGAGTCGTTTTGGAGCTTTATATAACTCTAAGGGTTTATGGTCCGACGCAACTTGAATTTTGTGACCATAAATGTAATGCTCAAATTTCTTGCATCCAAACAGAATAGCAAGAGCTTCTTTTTCAATCTGAGCATAGTTTTGTTCAGTTTCTGTCATAGCACGTGAAGCGAATGCTACTGGCTGTCCTTCTTGAACTAGAGATGCTCCTAATCCACTCTGGGAAGCATCACATTGTAGGGTTATTTCTTTCCTGCTGTCAAAGTATTTCAATACAGGTGCTTTGCAAATTAAATCTTTAATTTTAGTGAAAGCTTCTTCTTGATTTCTAGTCCAGTTCCACTCATTTCCTTTTAGCTCCAACTTCCTCAACGGTTCTGTCACCGTAGATATGTCTGGCAGAAACTTCTGAAGATAGCTGGTCATTCCCAAAAATCTTTTTAGCTGTTGAATATTTTTTGGTTGTTGCATTTCTTTAATGCTTTCGCATTTTTCTGGATCTAATTTAATTCCATCCTTTGAGAGGATATGCCCCATATACTTGACTTCTTCCAATTTGTATTTGATTTTGTCTTAGTTTAATTTGATATTGCGTTGCAAACATCTGTCTAATAATTTAGTTAACTAATGATAATGATCTTTAGTAGCTTCTTCTGTATTTTCTCCTTCTCCATATATAAGAATATCATCAGCAATTACACAAATCCCTTCTAGTCCTTCAAGTTCTTGGTGAATGCGTCTTTGAAATTCTTCTGGTGCACTTGATATACCAAATGGAAGGACACACCATCTATATCTTCCGAACGGTGTATTGAAACAAGTCAGTTTTGAAGACTCGTCTGTTAGTTTCACTTGCCAAAATCCGTCCTTTGCATCAACTACTGTGAAAATCTTTGCCTAACTTAACTTTGGTAACATATCTTCTAATCTTGGTATTTGGTAGTGTGGTCTTAAAATAGCTTTATTTAGTTGGAATGGATCCATACAAAGTCTCAATTTACCAGATGGTTTCTTTGCAATAACTAAATGTGAGACCCATTCAGTTGGTTCTTCAACTTTTGCAATAATTTTTTGATCTGTTAATTTGCCTAGAGTATCTCGTAGGTCTTTCATCAGTGACAATGGCACACGTCGTGGAGCACAGACGATAGGTGTAACTGTCGGGTCTATCTTTATTTCACAGGGTTGTCCTATATTTCCTAGACCTTTGAAACAATCTGAATATTTGTTAAACAGATTATTTGTCAGTAGACTTTCTGCATTATTAATCTAATTAACTTTTTAACCGATAAGTTCGCATTCTAAACTACTTTTGCATCCAATAATGGTTTGTAGAACTTGTCGGATCACGAAGAAATCAATTGTATGATCTTTTCCACGGATGTTACATTTTAGTTTCAAAATTCCCAATGTCTTCATTTTTGTTTCATTGTACATTGACAATTGCACTTTGCAAGGGAGTATTTGAATGTTTCTTGGATTATCAAATATTATATTAACTTCTTTCAAGCTTATAACATTTCAGGTAGCTCCAGTGTCTATTTGAGCTTTAATATTTATCCCTCTAACTGTAATGGTGGTTGTTATTTTGTTCTTTGTTCTTTATTAATCAAATACTTGCATGACTTAAAAATCTTCTGTTTCACTGCACTCTAATTTATCAGTGAGATCATCTTCGAGTAACCGAATTTTCTTTCTATTTGATTTACACATTTTTGCATAATGATTAATTTTCTTGCATTTGTTACACTCTTTCCCGAATGCAGGGCATTTGTACCTGTCATGGTCTAATCCACAACTCCAGCAATTTCTTATTATCTTTACTTTCGGTTTGATATTTTGTACTTCATAGCGATCTTCTCTTTGAATATTGTTTCTGTTTTCTATCATTCTTTTCTTTTGAATCTTAGTTGCTTCAAAATTCTTAACAAGATTTACAGCTCTTAAGAAATTTAGTCCTTTGGCATCTTTTTGTGCTTCATCGAGTAACTTCTCTCTGGCACTCTGATCGAAAATTTGGAGCACAAATTGATCTCTCAAAGCTTCTTCAGGCTTATCATAACCACAAGTACTAACTAAAGTTCTCAGTGAAGTAGCAAATTGATCACAGCTCTCATCAAATGATTGTTTCCTGCTGAGGAATTTGAACCTCTCAGCTATTATGTTGGTTTTTTCTTCATAATCTTCATCAAATTTCGTGATCATTTTTTCCAATTTGTATTTGTCTCCAGGTTCATCCCAGAGAAATCAGTTATATTTATCAATAATTTCCATTCCTGCTACAAGTAAGAAAGTAGCTACTTTCATCTTCTTCTCTTTTTCATTTATCCCAGCTGCGAGTTCATAATTTTGCCAAGATTGTTTGAATCTTTTCCACTCGTTAGCTGCATCGCCAATGTCCAACTTTATCTGGAGCGGAGGAGGTAGTATTGTTGCCATTTTAATATTTCTTCTTTTCAGTTTATTTTTCACCTGACACCATGTAAATAGTCAAATTTCAGTTGAATCTTAAAAGATAATTTATTAGAGAAATAGTTGCCTTTTATACAAAATTCTATATCCTAGATACCAACAGTCATATATAAACAAATTATAAATAAATGATAATTAATAAATTTCTAGATTAAATAAATCAATTCCTTACAATCTGCAAGTTTTGTTTTGTTGTATACACGTTTTTATACTTGCTTTGTTTTTAGTAGCTGATCTATTCGATCTATTTTCCTTTCGACCAATTATTGTCGACAAATTATTTTCGGTCAATTCCTTTCGATAAATTTTAATAGATCCGAAATTCCGATGTCTGGAAAAATGCCAGGCGAAAAACTGCCAGTTCGAAAACTGCCAAAGAGGAAAACTGCCAGGCGGAAAACTGCCAGTCACTTATTGGCAATTTATGTATTTCTTTACTATTTTGAAATATTATTTAGTTCTAAAAATTATTAATTTCTAAAAATTATAAACACATTCTAAGAACATTTTAAGTTTTATAAGAACAGTTTAAGCCTTTCGTTAAGGAGTTAAGGGGCATTCATTTATACAGTTATAACTATATATTATATTTCATTGTATTCAAAGGAAAATAATATCAAAACAAAGCTATTTTATTATCTTTTATTTCTGAAGGCTTCTTAATTCGAGGCCCTTGTTTTCAATTTCCTATTGACGTCAGCAATATATCCTTTGGTTCCGAAGCAAAATGAATGTCCCTTATCTCCTTAACGAAGGTGAACTTTATTTTAATGAAATAAAATATTAGTTTTCCGCGTTGAAGTTTTCCGCCTGAGAGTTTTCCGCGTCGACAGTTTTCCGCCAGGCAGTTTTCCGTGTACCGAAATATCAATAAAATTTGTTTACTTAACCATGGAAAACACAGTCAACCTGCAGCAAAGAAGACTTACTAGCAAAAAACAACTGACGAAGAACACTTGCCGGACAAGAATTAAACAAAAAAATACATGATAAAGTAAAAGAACAAAATGAGAGTTAACACGTGTTCACTTAACTATTATAATTAATAAAATCAAATAAGGGAATTTTGTATTTTACTGTACAGCAAAAATCGTCCCAATCTCATATCAATTAATATTTAATTTTTTAATTAAATGTGAAAAATTGAGAAAATCAAATGAAAGAAAAGTTACACATGCAAGAATTAAAATAAAAAAAATACCATTGCTTTTGACTTTTGAAAAGTATAAGAGTTACCCCATAAATATATTGTAAATTGTGTTCAGTTATTATTAATTGTTGTTGAGAAATTAAAAATAAATCGCTCCTTGTCAGTCATTATGCAACTGAATATTTTTGTCGGTCTTATGACTGCATATCTTTCTAGCATTTTTCACATCTTCTATTTGTTCAATGTATGTTATATTGTTTGAATATGACTTTAATTAATTAATGCATCTATACTGACTATACAGTAGTTGTAACAAAGCTACAAAGTTAATGTATGTTAAAATATTCTAGAATTTTACACTGTGTAGTAAAATCATTTATTTTCAAGAAGTACACTGAAATTAGAGATAATGAATTTTAATTCATTAATCTCAAGGTAGAAGAAGAAGAATATATTTAAATTAACTCGCTAAATGAGATTGATTTCATTATATACAAAAATGCACTGAATTTAGAGGTACTGAATTATAATGATATAATCTCAAGGTAAAACTACCTAGCGGAAAACTGCCGAAGCGGAAAACTGCCAGTCACTTTTTAATTTAAGTATCTTTTACTTTTCTTCTGAAATATTATTTAGTTATTTAACACATTTTAATTTATAAAAAAACGGCGTTAGCCCTTCGTTAAGGGGACATTCATTTTTTACAGTTAAAACTAAAGTATATAGATTATTGGATTACTTATTATTCAATGGAAAATAGTATTTCAACAAAGTTACTTTACTAAACACACAGTAAGCCAAATTTCAGTACTCACACAGAAATTATAATTACCATTTTAAACTTATTTGTAAAGACACGTAGCTACATATATCTATACAGGATTTTATATATTTATAAGATGTATAATTTACATCTGGCATATAATAAATTAAGTGAATGGTTGATCACTTATATGTATGTTCAATATTTATTACATTTACAATTTTATTTTCCATTTCGTAAACACTTTCATTTTTACACTTTTCATTTACATGTAAAAGTATTAATAATTTATATGCAATCCAATTCGATCGAATGAGATTGTCAGAGAATTTGGTAGGTAATATCAGTTTGATAATCATAGATGCTGTGTTGCAAATTCTAAATATTTCACAAACATCGATCGCATTTGTTTTATAATGAGTACAAGCGAATACTAAGCTTGAAAGCTTGTTCAATTCTCAAATTATTAAAATAATTAGACACTAAACCCGTTATGAACTGATAATGTAGAGATGCGTTGTGTAAACAAAGAAATTGTACTCTGTCCCTAATACAACTATTTCTTTGTTTCTTCTCTTTGTATTTTCTAAGAAAGGTTATATTTATTAATTTATATTTTGTATTTGATTTTTTCACTGTAATATTTATATTTCTAATAATACATTTTCAATATTTTTCTAATCACTTTGTCTGCATTTAACAATGTGTTTGTTTTGTTTACTAAGTAAAAAAGAATGTTTACTTAACTCCTTTTAACTAGGAGCGCACGTTGTTTTTTTGTAAATTAAAATTTTATTAGTGACTTAAGTCAATAAATTCAGTAAGTGACTGTCAGTTTTCCGCCTGGCAGTTTTTCGCCTGGCAGTTTTCCGACACCGTATAAGAGACAAAAAAAAATAGATTTTTAGATAAAGATTTATTTATATTATATTTATTTACATTTTAGCCATTGCATTACTTTATTTAGTTTTTATAACCCCTATCTAATATACAGTGAGGTGCCGTATTCTGTCAGACTGACTTATGTAGGAACACACCGAAATGTAATATTTGGAGTTATTTAAATTTTGTAATTCAACTTAATAAATGAAGATGTCGTGAATATTGGAAAAGTTTAAACTAAATGTACTGAAATGTCGATGATTATTCAATAATTATTCTAATAAATCTTAAATTATATCTAAATATGTACAAGAAAGTAGTAAAGGGACTCAATGTTTTTTTTATTATTATTAATAAGGATATAGATTTGAAACTTCACATACGTTTGTATCATGAGCAATGCAGAAATTCTTATTTAGGAAAACATTTTGTACGACCCCTCCTTCCCCCTCCCCCCTTCTAACCCCCCGTGGTGGTACTTCGTAAAAATTGTTATTTCTCACAAACTAAACGAGATAGAAACAAACCGATTTCGGAAATGAATTCCTGAGACATTTTCACATAATTGCTATTTTGGTTTTTCTTATTTTTTGCATTCAGTTTTCGAAAAAAAAACATCTATCTTATTTGAAAAAAAATCTATATGCAATAAATTGAAAAAAAAACACAAAAAGCAAATGTACCTTATATATAACTGATAATTATGCATTTTACAGATCTTATCTAGGTTACCTATAACCAAAGAAATAGGCTTTTGAAGTTTGGAAATGCTACTTTTAACGACAGGGCAATTTGTCCACAGAAGAAGACACTCACCTTCCCGCCTTAGTTTTAGGTATAAGTTTCACTTTAGTTAGTTTTATAAGTACTAATACAAAGTTGTACTCACCATCATCCTTTATTTCTCATCCTGAAATTTTGCGTACATCTTCTTTACATTATATTGTTTCATATTAAAACATAAAAAAAATTGAGAAAAAAAAATCAATTTTTGACCATTGAGTCCCCTTAATTAGTATTAATAACTTAACATCTGTCCCCGTGTATTACGAGAGTTACCCCTTAGATACTTTTGTAAACTGTCTTCAGTAAATATTAGTTGGAGTTTAAAAATTCAAGTTATAGTTGAGTCTTCATTTTTGTATGATAGAATACTATTTACATATTTTTGGCGGTCTTATGACTGCAAAATCTGTTCATTAATTTTTTTAAATGACTTCAGCATCAATGATGTATCGAACATAGGAAAATGTTTGGTAGGATTTTAAGCAATTTATAGTTTGTTTCTTTTACTTTGGTCCCTATTTGACGTATACCCATTCAATTAATAATGCAATAAATAAATGCTACATATAACTTAGTACACTATTATGTACCCTAAGTAAGTCTGCAACAAAATCCTATTTATACACTGCCTATTAGTAAAATAAACTACAGCTCATACATCTCCAATAGCAGCTGACTCTATCCTCTGTCCTGGTATTTCAATGCAAAGAATCTACTAATTAATTGGATAATAGAGATGCTTAATATCCAGCTGACTAGCTTACCTCTTCACAATGAACTTTGGAGTTAAAAGATAATATTTAGTTACCAACTCTTACTGTTCATATTGCTATATTAAATATAGTAACTCGAACACTTACTTAGACTCACAGTACTCGGATAGTGGATCAATTCTATTTCGCATAATTCTTATATATTCATCAAGAGAAAAATTGAAAAGAGTTTATTGAGTAATTTGGAAAAATGGTCAGAGTTCTCTGGAATATTCATCTGTAGAATGGCATCCGGCGGTTTTTCCGAAAACGAATTTGCCGAAACCAAATACTCCGGAAACTAATTTGCCGAAACCAAATACTCCGGAAACTAATTTGCCGAACCCTAATTCGCCAAGCTGGATTCTCCTAATACGAATTTGCCGAAACCCAAATTGGTGAAAACGAATTTTCTGAAGTGAAGATTTGCTGAAAGCAAAATTTGCTGAAAGACAAATTTACCGAAAGACAAATTTACCGAAAGACTTATTTAAAACAAAATGTAAAATTACACAAAAATTACAGAAAAGAAACGAAACAACGAAATCGTAACCCTTAGTTAGACTAAATGATCCTTTAATCTTTGTACCACTAAATGATTCTTTGTCTTTTCTTATTTTAAAGACGTTCAAGCTTTATTCAGTCAGAATCAGTCAGTCAGCTATGGGAGCATGTTGCATTTCTTTCATTTGAGCGTTTGGTTGTTTTTAGATTGTGTTTCTAGCGTGTTTATTCATTTTTGTGAATATTCCATGTTTACTGCTTATTTTTTATTCAGTTGTTAATAGTATACCATACAGAAGGTGTTTTGTGGCTGACATTATTAATATTTATTCCATTTATTGCCTTTAAACTATAAAATTGTTAGTAATGAAAAACATAACTATTAGATATGTTTATATCTTCCCAATATTCCCCTAGCTTCAACGATAGTGTCACTTGCATGAATAAATTTGTTTCAGGTAAAAACATTGATTTCTATCAACACGTTTTTAGTAATGCCATATACATATTAATATTTAATATATACAGTTAGATATATGAATTTAGTAAAATGATACCGAATTAGTGGAATACAAATTTATATAGCAATAGTAACGTCTAGGCTTGTGACAATATGCACTGCATAATATGCACCATATGCGCTTAGAAATTTGTGCATTTATATGCATTTAATATTTTGTATATGCATATATTTTTATGCATATGCATTTAATTTCTTGCATATGCATTTAATTTCTTGCATATGCATTTAATTTATATGCCGTGCATTTTGGATATGCAGAAATTTAACATGTAGCTACATTTTTGTCATAAATTTTAGATAAGTTCCCCAACTGCAGTAATAAAATTAATAAATCGAAATAATAATAAAATTATTTAGGTTACACTTAATATAACATTATATTTGAGGTTTCAAAGCTGAATTTTCTTCTTTTATCTGCTAAAATGTTCTTGCATTGAGAAAATTTTCTCTGTTCATCACATTACACGAGTGATGCGTGCTCTAAAGAGGTATTTTCCATTGGGGTCAGATGCTTGGTGACGAACTCTCTTGTAATGGAATAATCAATTATTATTTTCGCGCGAACCGGTTCCTTAAAATTATTATCCTGGATTACCTTTTTCGAGAGAAATATACACAATCATCTGAATAAAAAGCATTAATTTTTTTAAATTGTTGGTTGAACCCGTACTAACATACAAAATGCTTATAGTTTGTGTACTTTGGTTATCAGAGTGCGTATCGAACTTAATTGTGTAGGACTTGAGCATCCACTTGGTCCGGAGATTTTATTTATAAATTGATAGTAAATATCGTATCACAGCATATCCGACTTTATAATAATTATAAAGTCGGTTATGATCACAGTGACCTATTTATCGTTATCTTTCACTATATTTTTTGTAGTTCTGTTTTCTTTAACTACATTTTGTAGTAAATCGTAATTTAATTTTTCGTTTCTTCTGACCCATATGTCCCAGCAGGAATATTTCCCCATCTCAAGTCATTGGTAGGATTCAAGTTGTTTGCACGAACTGGTTGCTAGAAAGTTTGAATCCCACAACTAAACGTAGGCTTAGGGCTACCTCTTTTTAACAAGGATTACAAAATAGAATTTTGCTGACCATCTTAATTCTATTCCTCAAATTCCTGTTCCACGTTAAAAAGTCTTGAATCTTTGTCCACTTTAGACATTGTTTTTATCCGCATTACAATAGTTTTGATTTCTGGTGAATAATGCTACAAATTTGTTACCGTGAAGTACAGCAAAAACTTAACGAAGACAGCGAAATTAACTTTTTCACAGCACTATAACCATATTTGTATGAAAGTTTCGAAAACCACAGGTATTCTCAATAAAATTCATCATTTCTTTCCAAAGCATATTCTTATATCACTCTACTACTCTTTGATTTACCCCTATTTAATGTATGGCTTTGAAATTTACTATAGTGTCAATAGGTCTAACCATGATAAGTTGGCTGTTTGTCAAAGGAAAGCTATTCGGTCTATTAACTGTGTTCCATATAACTCCCATACTAACCAATTATTTAAAAATGATAACCTGTTGAAACTAAACGACATTCATGTTACCATTGTTCAATTTATATGTTCAAAGCTATTTTCCGAAATCAGGATTCTAACATTAGCACACTGCCGAGGAATAGTGATTTTCATACCCACAATACAAGATTTAATTTTAAATTCAATGTACCATTGTTCAGAAAGTCTCGTTCGCAGCAATCAATTACCTTTACTGGAATTAAAATCTGGACTGATTTGCCAATTTCCAAGGACTGCAGTCTGTATACGTTCAAGCGTAGACTGAGATTATCTATGTTAAGTAAATATTAACTTTTTTTTTGTCTTTAACAGAGCTCAGTTGGGTTCTATTGTAGATGTACAGCAGCTATTTCTAGGTTGTCTATCTTCTAGCAATTTTATATTGATAAATAATTTTTTTATAACTTATATAGGTTGCCCTCGAAGCCAAGTAGCTTTACGGGCCTTAGTAATCTTTTTTGTATATTATATTTACTTCTGTCACTATATTGTTGGAGTGTATCCCGACACTTCAACATAAGCTGTAAATGGAATAGTTTGTTTTTGTTAAATAAACACTAATTAATACTTTTTTGTACATATTGCAATATAATTTACGATTCATTAAAATAATTATTGAATGATCATCGATATATCATTACATAGAATTTCAACTTTTCCAATAAAAAGTTTTTCAAATATTCATTACAGCTACATTTATTAAATTAAATTACTAAAATTAAATAATTCTAAATATTACGATTATACTTGTTCCTAAATTAGTCAGTCTATGACAGAATACGGCACCTCATAGTATATTAGATATGGGTTATAAAAACTCGTGGGCCAACAGTTGGGCCCAGGACAATTGGGTCCAAGACAATTGGGCTCACGAAAAAATTTAGAATATTCCTTACATAAAAATAATATTCTCGTTATGATTTATTTTTAATAGAACATATTCTTTTCATGAATAAATACTATTATTCTTTTTCACTACAATAATTTTCTGTTCCGAGATAGGTCATGTAATCAACAGATTTCCTAGTTATACTACCTCTGTATAGTGAACTCTCGTGAAGTAAATGAGAATTAGGTTGTAGCCATAAATAAGATAAATAAGAATGTAGCTATTTTAGATGAAGATACAATTGAAAATAAGGATTTAGGTATTTTAGACATTCCGGAATTATTGGAACATGCAAATTGAATAAAAGTTAATGTGAATTATTTGAATACTGTTCAATGTTCAATATTGAAGAGGTTTATAAATTATTATTACAAAATGTATTCTCATAATCTCATTTTATCCCAACAACTGTTCAAACAACTGTTCAATGTAACGTATAACCTTTAAAATTTATCCATTTTTTACCAATATTTGTCTTTGTCAGACGATGTACACTACACATTGGATCCACATGACATGACATGATTCAAAATAATACAACTTATTTAAATACATCAATGATTTTCATTACATTGAAACATGAGATTAGCATCAAAATGTGATTTAAGGGGCTATATACCTTATCAAGTACATCAATCAAATTAAAAAATATAGAAACGTATTTTAAACATAAATACAAACATTTCTTTATTGAAAAAATTAACTCTTCTGCCCAATTTTTTTCTGGGCTTAATTGTTTTGGGGCCCAATTGTCGTGGACCCAATTGTCATCATAATAAATATAATAAAGATAAATTTTAATTAAAATCTAATTGTGTTGTCTCTTTCCATTAGTATAAATTGTATAATAGGAACAAGAAGTTTTAAAAATAGAGTTAAGATTTACAAATAAGTTTATTTTATATATTTGTAAATATTATTTTATAGCATAATAATTATATATATTATATATTTTCTCTTATTTCATCAGTACATTAGTTTTATGAATACATTCATGTTGAAAATTTATTGTCTCTTCTAAATATTATATTACTACTCTATAGTCATAATAAATGCATTAATTATTTATAGTCATATTCAAACGATATAACATACAGAGTACAAATTGAAAATATGAAAAATATAAGAAAGATATGCAGTCATAAGACCGACAAAAATAATAGGATAAAATTAAATACTTAAGAAACAGAAGATAATTATAAGTGACCTTCTGTACACCAACTAATAGTAACTGAATACAATTTACAAACTTTTATGGGGTAACTCTTATAATTCTTAAAAGCAATGGTTAATAGTTTAATTTATTTTCTACATATGTAATTTTTCTTGCATATAATTCTCTCAATTCATCACAATATATTAAAATATTAAAGAAAGGCATGATAATATAAAAGAACAAAATGCTCAACATAACAGGAATGCAAGAGAAGAATTAACACAAGAAAGGCATGACAATATAAAAGAACAATATGAAGTTCACGTGTTCACTTACCTATTATAATTAATAAAATAAAATCGGGGAATTTTGCATTTTACTATACAGCAAAAATCGTCCCAATCTCATATTTATTTTTTTAATTAAATGTGAAAAATTAAGAAAATCGGATGAAAGAAAAGTTGCATATGCAAGAATAAATTAAAATATTAACCATTGCTTTTGACTTTAGAAAAATATAAGAGTTATCCCATAATTATTTTATAAATTGTTTTCAGTTATCATTAGTTGGTGTTTAGACATCAAATTGAAATTGCTCTTCAAAAATATACTAAAATTTTACACTATGTAGTAAAATCATTTATTTTCAAGAATTACACTGAAATTAGAGATAATGAATTTTATTTCATTAATCTCAAGGTTGTAGAAGAAGAACATATTTAAATTAACTCGATAAATGAGATTGATTTCATATGACAGGATGTCCCAAAAAAAACCATACCCAAATTTCAAATGCTGTAATTCAAAAACTATTAAACTTACAAAAAATTGGAAAATCACATTTTGTTTCTCAACATTTTTCTATCTCTGTACAAAATTATAGATGAATCAATTCAACTAGTTTCTTTTAGCTGTATTTTTAGTGACCGATACCAAAAACCTGCTTGCGCACTTTCAGTAAAACACTTATTTCACAGTTTGGATTGTTTGAATTGTACATAAAATTTGCAAATTGCTGCAATAAAAAGTGGATTATACTAAATCTTCTTTCGACAGAATTGTAACCTTAAATTTGAATTGACATCCTTACAAGATGTACGAGCGAAACAAACACTTCGATAGCGATCCTCCTTGGAGGCTGGATTTTGCTCATTGTTTTTCAGCAAAGAAATGTCCGGTTTGTGGACGATTATGTGATTGGTGATGAGACCACTTTTCATTTGAATGGCAAAAAAAATTATCATAACGTTCGCACATATTCATCAAAGAACCAACCTCCTACTTTCAACTTTGACATAAGAAATTCGTGAAAGTCTGTGTGTGGATTGGACTAGGTAACACTTGGCCGTATCGTTTGTCCTTATTTTTACAAAAATAATTTAAATGAAAATAGATACCTTGATCTAATAAATTATAGAAATCGTTCCAAGACTTCGAGAAATACATGGAAACAGAATCAATCAAACCTGGTTGGTTCAGGACGGGTTCAGAGATGTTACGCATTACCGCCCTGAATCATCGTATCGAATGGCCCACCAATAAACTGTTGAAAGTTATTAAAAACATGGTTTTAATATCCTAAAACTCGAAGTCAAACCATAAGTGTGCAAACTAGTTTTTGGTATCGGTCACAAAAAGGTTGGATATATAAATCTAAAATTTTGTATTGATATGGAATAAATGTTGATAAAAAAATGTGATTTTCAAAATATTTGAAAGTTTTATAGTTTTTGAATTACAGCCATTGAAATTTGGGTATCGATTTTTTTGGTTACCCTCGTATACTAAAATACATTGAAATTGGATGTACTAAATTGTAATGATATAATCTCAAGGTAAAATGATTAACACTGTCTATTTATCAATATTTAGAACTAGTGGTACTCGTGAAAGTTCAATTGGAACGAGAATATTGAGAGAAGAAATCAAACTTTTCAACATGAATGAATTCATAAAACTAATGTACAGAAGAAATGAGAGAAAATACACATTTTATACAATTATTATGGTATAAAATAATAATTACAAATATAAAAAATAAACTTATATATATCGATCTTAGCTCAATTTTTAAAACTACTTGTTCCTATTTTCAATTTATACTAATGGTTAAGAGAGTACATGAAAACTGCCAGGCGGAAAACTGCCAGGCAGAAAACTGCCTAGCCGAAAACTGCCAGGCGGAAAACTGCCAGGCGGAAAACTGCCTGGCGGAAAACTGCCTAGCAGAAAACTGACAGGCGGAAAACTGCCTAGCCGAAAACTGCCTGGCGGAAAACTGCCAGGCTGAAAACTGCCTAGCGGAAAACTGCCTGACGGAAAAATGCCTAGTGGAAAACTACCTGGCTGAAAACTGCCTAGCAGAAAACTGCCTGGCGGAAAACTGCCTAGCAGAAAACTGCCAGGCTGAAAACTGCCTAGCGGAAAACTGCCTGACGGAAAACTGCCTAGCGGAAAACTACATAGCGGAAAACTGCCTAGCGGAAAACGGCCGAAGTGGAAAACTGATTAGCGGAAAACTGCCTAGCGGAAAACTACCTGTCACTTATTGGCAATTTATGTATTTTTTGACTTTTTTGAAATATTATTTGGCTTCAAACACATTATAATTTATAAAAAACGGCGTTAGCCCTTCGTTAAGGGATTAAGAGGACATTCATTTTGGATTACTTAATATTTAATGGAAAATAGTATTTCAACAAAATTATTTTAATAAACACACAGTAAGCCAAACTTCAGTACACACAAAGAAATTATAATTACTATTTTAAACTTATTTGTTAAGACACGTTGCTACCTATATCTATACAGGATTTTATATATTTATAAGATGTATAATTTACATCTTGTATATTATAAATTAAATGAATGGTTGATCACTTATATGTATGTTCAATATTTATTACATTTACAATTTTATTCTCCATTTCGTAAACACTTTCATTTTTACAATTTTCATTTACATGTGAAAGTATTAATAATTTATATGCAATCCAATTCGATCGAATGAAATTATTAGAGAATTAGGTAAGTAATAGCAGTTTGATAATCATAGATGTTGTGTTGCAAATTCTAAATATTTCACAAACATCGATCGCATTTGTTTTATAATGAGTACAAGCGAATACTAAGCTTGAAAGCTTGTTCAATTCTCAAATTATTAAAATAATTAGACACTAAACCCGTTATGAACTGATAATGTAGAGATGCGTTGTGTAAACAAAGAAATTGTACTCTGTCCCTAATACAACTATTTCTTTGTTTCTTCTCTTTGTATTTTCTAAGAAAGGTTTTATTTATTAATTTATATTTTATATTTATATTCCTAATAATGTATTTAACATATTTTTCTAATCACTTTGTCTACATTTAACAATGTGTTTGTTTTGTTTACTAAGTAAAAAGAATGTTTCATTAACTCCTTTTAACTTGGAGCGCACGTTGTTATTTGTAAATTAAAATTTTATTAGTGACTTAAGTCAATAAATTCAGTAAGTGACTGTCAGTTTTCCACCTGGCAGTTTTTCGCCTGGCAGTTTTCCGACACCGGATAAGAGACAACAAAATTAGATTTTTAGATAAAAATTTATTTACATATATTATATTTATTTACATTTTAGCCATTGCATTATTTTATATACATAGTTTTTATAACCCCTATCTAATATACAGTGAGGTGCCGTATTCTGTCACAGACTGACTAATTTAGGAACAAACCAAAATGTAATATTTGGAGTTATTTATAATTTGTAATTCAATTTAATAAATGAAGATGTAGTGAATATTGGAAAAGTTAAAGCTAAATGTACTGAAATGTCGATGATTATTCAATAATTATTTTAATAAATCTTACATTATATCGAAATGCTTACAAGAAAGTAACTTAAAACCTGTCCCTGTGTATTACGAGAGTTACCCATTAATGTCTCATGTAAACTGTCTTCAGTGAATATTTGTTGGATTTCAAAACTGCATTGATTATGGAGCCTTCTCATTCGTTCAGGGAATACAGTTTACATATTTTTGGCGGTCTTATGACTGCAAAATCTGTTCATAATTTTTATTAAATAACTTCAACATCAATGGTGTATTGAACATAGGAAAATTATTGGTAGTATTTTAAGCAATTTAAAATTGTTTCTTTTAGGTAGGTCTGCAATATAATCCTATTTATACACTGCCTATTATTAAAATAAACTACAGCCATACATCTCCAATAGCAGCTGACTCTGTCCTGGTATTTCAATGCAAAGAATCTACTAATTAATTGGATAATAGAGATGCTTAATATCCAGCTGACTAGCTTACCTCTTCACAATGAACTTTAGAGTTAAAAGATAATATTTAGTTACCAACTCTTACTGTTCTTATTGCTATATTATTTATAGTAACTCGAACACTTACTTAGACTAACAGTAGTCGGACAGTGGGCGTTACCACAGGACATGTTAGGACAATGAGTAATTCCTAAAAGTCGGATTAGTTCATAACCTGTGTGTTAACTCCCACTTTCCGAATACTGTGTTAACACCCCTAATTGTTTCCACTACACGCACTATATACGTTCACACTCTATTTTAAGTCTACCAATCACTGAACGAGTTAATCGGTTACTCTCCGTTATTTTGTTTATCTCCTACATCTTCCTCTATTCTATTCCCCATAATTATTATGTATACATCAAGAGGAAAATTGAAAAGAGTTCTTTCGGTAATTTTGAACTTGGTCAGAGTTATCTGGAATATTCATCTGTAGAATTTAACTGCCTGATTATTTATAAATTATTTATCCCACAAATTTAGACGATTCTAATAAACCAATTTTATTCACCATCAGTTCAAATTTGTATTCAATTTTTGAACATAAATGACATCTCATTTTATACAGTTTATATTAATTCATTTTAATCAATAATATTCAATATTATTTAATGAATCGCAAACTAAATGAAACCATGAACAACAATATGTTAATTGTTTTTTTATAACTTAACATCTGTCCCCGTGTATTACAAGAGTTACCCCTTAGATATTTTGTAAACTGCCTTCAGTAAATATTAGTTGGAGTTAACCAATTACAGTGGCTAATTAGACGTTGAGTGGTCGATTTAAATAACTTTCACCTATTTTTGGCGGTCTCATGACTGTAATTCTCTTCATTATTATTTTCATTAAATGAAATTAACTACAATGTTGTATATGACTTAAATCAATATCGTATTCATAGATAAAATATTTTATTCATTTACACTGATTTATGAATTCCCATCATTCTATATCAGATGAATTTTTATTTATCGATACTAAATGAAAATATGACTTATTTATTGATATTATATGATTTTTATGCGTCGATATTATATTAATAATATGAATAAAAAATAGACATAATAATATAGTTAGGGACATTGCATTTTGTTATGACAAAACATCAAATTTTTTGTGAAACTAAAACAGTATTTTCAAACAGAATTTAGTATTCTAGTCTTCACACTCTAAAGATGTTTGTGAAACTGTTTGACAAACATTAGTTTGATATTTAATAATCAAAGAACAGGAAAATAATAATAAATATTGTACATGAATTAGTTAAGTAATTGAAGACAAGGAGTTTTAATTTTATTAATAATAAAGAATATTTTTAAAACATTGTTGGAACATGTAGCTGTGTTCAGTGTTACTGAGATTTTCTTTGCGTTGTAAACTCAGCAGTGATCATAATTCATAATCGTAATAGGCACTGACTCTCTAGACGATAAGAGTAGTTCAGGGTAAGCATCATTAGAGTGACATTCGTGTTACTAAGTATCTATTGCTAGATTATAATATCACAGGTACTAACTCTCTAGACGATAAGAGTAGTTCAAGTTTCAATTATTTAATTAATTTATAATCCCTAAATAAAATTCATTTTGTCGATTCCGATTTCTGTCAAGAGAAAATCTTTGAACTTTGTTGTTTGGCAACATCAGTTGCTTCATTTATTTATTCCTAACAATGTATAATAAAAGGCAGTGCAATTGCTTCCTCTTCATAACTAGTGATTTTTATAGCAATACAATTTAATAGTTTCTTATTATGCTCTAATGTCCTTATATAGTATTGTAAATATTTGCATATTTAAATACAAATTATAAAGATTTTGCGCTATTCGCAGGTCTAAAATTTGGAAGAAAGTAAAAGTTTCAATTCCCTGGGTGCAAGTATTTCATGGTAAAACTAGATTATGTGCACTCGGTAGAGCGCATACCTTCTCCACCGCTTATATATGACCTTGACCTTAACATTTGACCTGTTCGCTCCCAAAATCTAATAAACTGGTAACTGGATAATGATCAATCGTCCCACCAAGTTTCATTAAATATGATTAAGTACTTTTTTAGTTATTGAGTTATAAATGACCTTGACCTTGACTTGACCTTTGACTGTATCGCTCCCAAAATTCTACCAGATGGTTTCTGAACATTGACTAACCGTCCCATCAAAATTTGGACAATTTGGTTGAATACTTTTTAATTTATTGAGTTACATATGGCCTTGACCTTAATCTTTGACCTTTGATCCGATCGCTCCCAAAATCTGACAAAATGTTTCTTGTATATTGACTAATCGTCTCACCAAGTTTCATGCAATATGGTTCATTACTTTCGAGTTATATATGACCATGACCTTGACCTTTGACCGGGTCGCTCCCAAAACTCTACCAGAAGGTCACTGGACATTAACCAATCGTTTCACAAAATTTCAGGCAATTTGGTTAAACACTTTTTTAGTTACGCGAGTAACAAGATGATGAATAAATAAATGCCATGTAAAATATGACCCTCCGCAAATTTGCGAAGATAATAAATACTTTTTACATCCACTAATTACCAAAGATCATTCCAATCATTTACCAAATAATATTTAATCTTTCAATTGTGGGAAATTAATAAAATCATATACAAGTAAACTGTGGGAATAAAATTTAAATAATAACCAATGCTGTTAAGAATAATTAAAGTTACCCCGTAACTATATTGTAGATTGTGTTCAGTTATTATTAGTTGGTGTTCAGAAATTAAAATGAAACCATTCTATAATGCTGATTATTCCCTTTGATATTTTTGGCGGTCTTATGACTGCATATATATTTCATATATTTTTTTTAATCTCCTTGATAAATTTGCTTTTTTTACTCAGTGCTTTACTTTTATATCTAAAAACTTGTAACATTCACTTCTACCATTTCATTGTTATAAATTATATTGAAAGATATTTTAATAGTCATTTCACACATTAATAAGAAATGCACCTTTAATTTCTATCACTGTTATGTATTTTAATTTAATCTTTTTAATTGTATGTACATAATTATGTTTTATTATCGCTTATAAGGGAAGCATCATATGAAAAGCTATGATTTTAGAAAAAAATTGAATGATTTATTCCAAGTACAGGACCACTATTAACAAAAAGGAAAATTGACACTAAAGAATTAGATTAGAGATTGAAATGGAATTACATTATTTTTAGATTTAGAGGAACTCCTAGAAATTTTATTGCATAAAAAACATAGAAAATATGATTTAAATTTTTAAAACTCTAGTTGCAGGTGATATGTTTTTACTTCGTATTTGCTTATTCTATTTAAATGCATTTAAACCGATGACTTAGGAAGGTTTTATATATTTATATTCAACAAATCACTCATATTTATTTATCTTTATGTAGACTTTGAGAGAATCAGACGGATGTATTTTCAGATTTAGTTCTTTTATTGTCGACTTCAATTTTTTTATAAACAGAATTCTAATAAACAGAATTCTAATGAACCAATGAGTTTCAAATAAATATTTTAATTGATCGTACTTGAAACGTATTCAATTAAATTATGAATTGGTGTTTATAACTTAATATCTGTCCCCGTGTATTACAAGAGTTATCCCTGAAGAGCTTTTGTAAACTCTCTTCAGTAAATATTAGTTGTGTGTTCACGTATTTTTTGTTAAGCTTATGTGTATATTCACGTATTCACAAAATGTGGTTTTTTTTTTCAGTCAACGACTAGTATACTCGTCTACAACTTTACCTTCAAAAACCAGCCACATACGTAATAATTAGGACTTTGCTAGAAAATTAAAATAGGTTTTCATTTCTCTTTTCATTTGCTAGTAAAATTTTGAGAAAAATTTATAAAATATGGTAAAATAAATATAGTTTATATGAATACTTTTTTTCAAAATATTTCCAATATAAAAAGTTGACAACAAAAATGGGAACAAAAATGACTACTCACTGTTTTCATAACCAGCATCAAACATACTATATAGAACCAAAATTAAAAAATAATCTAAAAATTAAACGTTTTTAACAAAAAAATTGTTTAGGAAGTGGCTAAGAAGACACCTGAACTTGTTTTCTTTCCAATAGCAAATTATTTTTAGCAAACTACTCTCAAATAGAATGAAAAAAATTATTGCTAATTTACAAAACACACCATGTTAATAATAGTTTGGAATATTTGTTTATTAAAAAAATATTTCATTTTAACTTTTGAAATGGAAAAGAGAGCAATTTAAATAGAGCCAAGAAAATTATATAATTAAGTTACAACACGCAGTTAATATTTATATGTAAATAGTGTATACGGTTGTAAAACATAAATCATACGGTTATTTGTTCTGGCGGCGAGTTGTCCTAGCGGCGAGTTGTCCTCACGGCGAATTGTCCGGCGGGGAGTTGTTCGGTCACCATAGGTTTATAATCCCTATCTAATGTACAGTTAAGTGTCGTATTCTGTCACAGACTGACTAATTTAGGATCAAGCAGAATTATAATATCTAAAATTATTTAATGTTAGTAATTCATTTTAATTATTTGATCTTCTAGCAAATGGAACTATAGTAAATATCTAAAATACTTTTTATATTCTAAATAGAAAATATAATTAACAAAATATAATTATTTAATGATTTTTCAAATTAATCGCAAATTACATGAAAACATAAAACAGAAGTATGAATTAGTGTTTATAACTTAACATTTGTCCCCGTGTATTACAAGAGTTATCCCTGAGAATCTTTTGTAAACTGTCTTCAGTAAATATTAGTTGGACTTAGAAAATGACTGTGATGATACTTTCGTCCTCCGCTACATTTAAAACTTCTTACGTATTTTTGGCGGTCTTATGACTGCAAAATTTGTTCATTATTTTTATTATGTGACTTCACCATCAATGTTGTATATGACCGGTAATTCATATCATATTAAATATTTCATTTGGTTACGGAAGAATGATTTATATACACGGATATATGAATTCCCATCAATATATATTATATGATTTTTTAAAGTATAGATGCTAAATATGAATGATGTTCCGAATAATTTCTGTTTGAAATCAAAAATATCTTTTCTCTTTGCTACACTTTGTATAAAAAATAATAAGTTCAGATTTAAATTAACCAGAAGTTTTAATATTGAACCATTCAATATAGAACACCGCTGCAATATTTGTGAAGATAACATATTTTCTAAGGAGATTGAAACAAAAGAAGATGTTCTTTCATTCTTTTCATGGATACAAATTAAAATAAATAGACAAATGTTAAATTCTATAATTTTATTTTTTATTATAAAATGACCCAATTCCTAGTTAAGTATAAAGGTGAGATTCCACCAGTGTGCGGTGGATGTTATGATGGAACCGAGTATACGTACACTAACCAATTAAACGCGAACTCTTTGGCAAAGTATGCGCACAGCTGCGAACTTTTGTGCGCGTACACGTTTTTCAGTGGACTCGTCTGAAGAAGCAGGAATATTTTGTACGCGCACTCATTCTTGCTTCTGCTCTTGGAGAGAAAAAATTTGAGTGTTCGCGCACACTACATTCAAATATGGATTGGAATAATGACCAGAGAGTAGCCTTTATTTAAGCAATTGAAACATATCCAGTTCTATGGGAAACTGAACATGTTGACTACAAGAATACAACAATATTATTTTGATTCTACTGAGGTAATGCAAATACGGAAAATTATTCTGGCTCAATACTACCGACAGAAGAAGAAAATTGCTGATCCAAAATCTGCCGGTTCTGGAATTACATATGTCTATAAACCAAAGTGCTTAACTTTTGTACGCGTACAGAGCAGCACAATTGTCACACTTTACACGTACAGACGTTACGCACAGCTTTCCGGTACCCACATGGGCAACAATGATAGTCTGAAAAAAAGTGTGTGACATTTTGTGCAGCACATGGTTTTGGTAGAATGGTACTTTAATGTGATATGACTTTATCAATTATCAATTTTTTTTTTTTTTTTTTCTGTCTCATGTCTCATGTTTTTCTTAATCTTTTGCCATGTCATTTTGGGTTCTAGGTAAATTCCACCACGGAAAGTTCCACCAGGTAAGTTCCATCACGGAATATTCCACCGCCGGAAAATTCCACCACGGAAAGTTCTACTGCCCCAGTGACCAACAATTTAGATTCCGTTTGATTCTCCTTCAAACATATAAATGATGAAACTGAAATTCAGGATATTATTTTATTTGTAACATAAATTTTATTATATATATATTGTCTATTATCACCCAAGTTTTTAAATGTACCAATATATATTTCAATTTGAATCAGCCACAATAAAAAGTGGAATTAAATAATTAATTTGACACGTACTGAAATAAAATATTTAATTAGTATCGATATATTTTGATATCAAAAGAATAATTACAAAGCTGAAACTTTCTGTAACTGTTTAATAATTCTTTTGAAACTATTACAAAATAATTTTTAAATATATTGCGTTTCAACTAAATTTTGAACATAGAGTTAAGTAGGTAAATTGCGGTACATTAACTATAGCTTTGACCTGAAACCACAGACACACGAATAAAAATCATAATTTAAAAACTCACATAAGATAAATAAATCATAACACATACAGAGTTTCTTTTGATATGCAACATCTTAATATAAATGCGGTTCAGCAGGTCTCTGATTTAAATTGACTCTAAAGAAATAGACACTAAAACATACTTGTCATATTGCTGCTTATTATTAACATTTTCAATAATGAAACCTAACAAAATATATTTTTGTATCAAATATTAAATTCCTGAGCTTTATTGTTTCTGTTAACAGATTCAAAAAGCTAAATTTATCAGTGTTGCCACAGGTTGGTGTTCCAATACCAGCGTCATAATCTGTCACTATTAACCATTTTTTGTTAAATATTTAATGCCCATATGATGGATTATTAATTGTTTTATATATAAAAGGAAGATTTGTTCATTTATAATTATCAATTTACCTAAACTTAGAAATACATTTTAAAACGACTGTTTATTTATACTGTTCATTTGTATATTTTTTTCAAAATGGTGGAATTTTCCGCGGTGGAATTTTCCACATCTTACATTTAACACCGGTGGAATCTTCCGCCGTGGAATCTTCCTGGTGGAACTTTCCGCGGGGGAACTTTCCGCGGTGGAATTTACCGGCCACGGTCATTTAGCTTGCATGTTTCGGTGTTATATTTTACATGTTCGTTTCTTGTTTCAGACATGTTTTCATTATTGCTGGTGATAGTCCTTACCAGATTCCAACTGAATTCCTACCGGTGCTCGTGATCAGTTGGAACGGGAACTGGAATCAGTAATTGGTATCAGGAACAGCAGCTAAAATGAATATTAATATTATCCACAAATGAAAAGTCATATCATTGATGCAATGACAATGTATGAAAAGTCATATCATTGATGTAATGACAATGTATGAAAAGTCATATCATTGATGTAATGACAATGTATGAAAAATCTTATAATTGATGTAATGATAATGTATGAAAAGTCATATCATTGATGTAATGACAATGTATGAAAAGTCATATCATTGATGAAATGTAGATACACGAAAGTCATTATTTATTCAATGTCGATATATGAAAAGTCATATAATACGAAATATTTTTCCACATTTTTCACATAAGATCAACATAGGAAAATTCATATACATATAATGTAGATGTTTGAAAATTCATGTAATGTAATATCGATAGAGAAAAATTCTTGAGAACATTTCACGGATGAAAGATTTATTCCTGGGACATTCCATTAATATTCCAGGATTTATCCGAACTATGAAAGTACTGGTTCTTCAATCCTAAAATTCTGTTAAAATCCTATTAAATTTCTATCGTTAGATTCTATTAAATTTCTATCGTTAAATTCTATTAAATTTCTATCGTTAAATTCTATTAAATTTCTATCGTTAAATTCTATTAAATTTCTATCGTTAAATTCTATTAAATTTCTATCGTTAGATTCTATTAAATTTCTATCGTTAAATTCTATTAAATTTCTATCGTTAAATTCTATTAAATTTCTATCGTTAGATTCTATTAAATTTCTATCGTTAAATTCTATTAAATTTCTATCGTTAAATTCTATTAAATTTCTATCGTTAAATTCTATTAAATTTCTATCGTTAGATTCTATTAAATTTCTATCGTTAAATTCTATTAAATTTCTATCGTTAGATTCTATTAAATTTCTATCGTTAAATTCTATTAAATTTCTATCGTTAAATTCTATTAAATTTCTATCGTTAGATTCTATTAAATTTCTATCGTTAAATTCTATTAAATTTCTATCGTTAAATTCTATTAAATTTCTATCGTTAAATTCTATTAAATTTCTATCGTTAAATTCTATTAAATTTCTATCGTTAAATTCTATTAAATTTCTATCGTTAGATTCTATTAAATTTCTATCGTTAAATTCTATTAAATTTCTATCGTTAAATTCTATTAAATTTCTATCGTTAAATTCTATTAAATTTCTATCGTTAGATTCTATTAAATTTCTATCGTTAAATTCTATTAAATTTCTATCGTTAAATTCTATTAAATTTCTATCGTTAAATTCTATTAAATTTCTATCGTTAAATTCTATTAAATTTCTATCGTTAGATTCTATTAAATTTCTATCGTTAGATTCTATTAAATTTCTATCGTTAAATTCTATTAAATTTCTATCGTTCAATTCTATTAAATTTCTATCGTTAAATTCTATTAAATTTCTATCGTTAAATTCTATTAAATTTCTATCGTTAAATTCTATTAAATTTCTATCGTTCAATTCTATTAAATTTCTATCGTTAAATTCTATTAAATTTCTATCGTTAAATTCTATTAAATTTCTATCGTTAAATTCTATTAAATTTCTATCGTTAAATTCTATTAAATTTCTATCGTTCAATTCTATTAAATTTCTATCGTTAAATTCTATTAAATTTCTATCGTTCAATTCTATTAAATTTCTATCGTTAAATTCTATTAAATTTCTATCGTTAAATTCTATTAAATTTCTATCGTTAAATTCTATTAAATTTCTATCGTTAAATTCTATTAAATTTCTATCGTTAGATTCTATTAAATTTCTATCATTAAATTCTATTAAATTTCTATCGTTAAATTCTATCGTTAAATTTTATTAAATTTCTATCGTTAAATTCTATTAAATTTCTATCGTTCAATTCTATTAAATTTCTATCGTTAAATTCTATTAAATTTCTATTGTTAAATTCTATTAAATTTCTATCGTTCAATTCTATTTAATTTCTATCGTTAAATTCTATTAAATTTCTATTGTTAAATTCTATTAAATTTCTATCGTTAAATTCTATTAAAATTCTATTAAATTTCTATCGTTAAATTCTATCGTTAAATTCTATTAAATTTCTATTGTTGAATTCTATTAAAATTCTATTGTTAAATTTTTATTAAATTTCTATCATTAAATTCTGTTTCTGTTAAAAATGCTACTAATTTTTACAGTCCATAAATTAACCTAAATCTTCTATTTATACATTTTTAATATTATAAGTCTCTATTTAAATTATTTATTTCCCACAGTCACTGTTGCTGGTGCTGAGTTCCCATATCGCCATTTTTCACGGGGACTAAACTATATATCGAGACTCTGGACTGTTATCATGAACTATAACTCAATTTGTTCATAGATAACCAATAGAATATAGTTGTTATTTAAACTTTCATTTATCCTTATTCGGTGTTTTGTTGACAGGCTAATATTTCAGTACACATGCACTGAAGGGAGTCTTGATCTCTGCAGAGCCAGTTTTACCACATCATTCATTGCCGAATGTCTTGGGTGACACCCAGAACTGTACCTACAAGACAGGCCATGCAGTCCTCTGACATCCATCCCACTGCCACAGCGGCAAGAATGAGGTTCACAAACTCTGGCACCAACTCTGAGAGCAATGGCTACCCTCAGGACCTCTGGATCGAGCTGTGTACCCAATGGCGGTATGGGAATCGCATTCAACCACACTCCAGTTTCCTTAAGAAATGCATATAACAGTCGTGCTCTCGCTACCTGATCAGCTCTAGCCAACAGACTCTCCATTAATGAATTCCCATTGAAAAAGAAGGATAAATGAAATAGCCACCAATCTTCAGTTAGTCTTATTAGTTTAGGAAGTTTACTGTTGTTAATGGATTTGTTTTAGTTGATGCTAGAGGTGAATCGTGAAGGTAATGCTCACTCGAGATGAGCTGGTTTGGGCACATATGGGGCATGGTTCCGAGGTCCTTACATACCAAGCGAAATTGAAGAGTGCCCTGGCAAGAAGGATTTATTCCTGGGATATTCCCTTAATATCCCAGGAATAAATCCTTCTTGCTTGGGTGTAACTAACGGCAGTCTGGTTTACGCCATTGCCTAACTTTACGTTATTAACCCATCTCCTTCGACACGCATCGAAATGTAACCTAAAATTTTATACTAGGTTCTAATACCTTTATTGTGCTTATTATTTACATTTTGAGTACTGATTATAATAAATTAGAGAATCAGTCTACTGCTACATCCGTTGTTTCGCTCCCACCGGTCCACTGGACAACACATACAGTTTGGGCAGAACAATCACCTTAGAATAGTCTGTACAGTGACTAAGTTTGAAATTCTACTGTTTGGCAAACAATTGCTACGTGTTGGATCTTTCAAACTCTTGATTTCAGTGTTTACCTATACTAAAATTGAACTTTTTTCAGACAGTTTGACGAAGTGTTTGACAGTGTGTACGCGGCATTATAAAATATTAGTTTTGCATCAACTGAACTGTAAATTAACAAAGTGATTTATGTTCCATTGATTTTTCAGCTAATGTTGTATTTACTAATTAATCTGATATAAAATTGTTGGGAGAAAGCGATAAATTTATATAGTTTTAGATTTTCTTCAGATTGTGAGTTAGATTTTTTAGTTGATAGTAAAATAAAAAAAATTATAACTGCAGTTTTATTTAAGTAACTAAAACTGGCAAATCATAATCGAATAGTTAAACTCACCAAACCATGAAATCCAAAATAGATCATTGAACTGTATATTATATTTAACTATTTACAAGAGAAATGAGAATAAATGGTGTTTATAACTTAACATCTGCCCCAGTGTATTACGAGAGTTACCCCTGTAAACCATTTTATAAAATGACATCAGTTAATATTAGTTGGAGTTGAAAATACTGAAGGGATTTTATGTTGGAAGATTATTGTCTGTCTTATATATTTTTGGCGGTCTTATGACTGCAAGATCTGTTCATTATTACTGTGTGATTTCGACATCAATGATGTATTTGAATTATCAAATTGATTTTTAATTTTCATTGATTTATCTATTTTAATTATAATGGATTTAATAACTTTATAAGCACTTTTCTAATATTTTTTAAACTAAGATCGATTAGTAAATAGAATAAAGCTGACCAAGCAATTTTAAAACAGGTTGCGGCATTTAACTTGTCAGGAATTAGAAATACATTATATTTCAATTAAATTTAATGAATAAACTGTGTGCAATATTTACAGTCATAATATTTTTCGATCTGATGCAAATTGAAGCTTAGGTTTCAATTTACAGACGAATTTTACCTGTTATTTCATTACAAATTTATCTGTTATTTTTTCCATCGTTAATAATATGCTTCTTCAAACATAGCAAAATCTTAGGTAGGATTAAGCAACTCAAAATGAGTTTATTTTACTTTGTTCTTAATTTAACTGATCTCAGTATTGATGCTTCCAACAGAAATTCATAAAATTTAGTGGAAGTGACGTCTAAAAATCACCTGATTACCAAGTGATAATGTGAATATTTGAAAATTACAATAAATGAAATTTTATGAATATTTTTTTTATTTTCATAAATAATGTACCTTTATTGTCTTACCGCTGATATATATTTTGAATTATATATTTGAAGATATGCATGAAATTATTTTCAATTGTCGTTTTAATGAAAAGAATTGTATGACGAGCTAGAGATTCGAGAAAATATTTTAAAGATTTAGTCCGAGTACAATACCACAAACCAAAGGAAAAAGAAAAAAATTAACATACAAAATTAGATTTGAACTTCAATTGAATTTTACTTCATATTTCAGAAATTTTAAATATTATTCGACCCTTCGATATGAAACACCGCTACAATATTTGTGAAGATAACATATTATTTAAGGAGATTGAAACTGAAGAACATGTTCTTTTCATTCCTTGAAAATCATGTATTTTTGATCGCATCAAACTGCTCAACATGTGATGGAATGTAGGGTAAGTTATGAGTTATTGGACAGTTCCTCATTTTCGATCATGTTAAGTTGAATACATAATCTAAAAAAAATCTGGTTATTATTAATGGTTTCATGGATACCAATTAAAATAAATAGACAAAATGTTAAATTATATATTTAATTTCCTATTATAAAATGGTCCATTTCCTATTTAGTGTAACGTTGCATTTAACTAAGGACTTTGCCAATTATTGTTCTCTTTTTTTCTGTCTCATGTCTCATGTTTTCCTTTATCTTTTGCCATGTCATTTTGTTTGCATGTTCAAGTGGTATGTTTTACATGTTCGTTTCTTGTTTCAGACATGTTTTCATTATTGCTGGTGATAGTCCTTACCAGATT